>JARGCV010000206.1:2087500-2567500 GCA_034064705.1 Bothrops alternatus
CAACCAGTGGAACAACCTGCCTCCAGAAGTTGTGGGTGCTCCATCAATGGAGGCTTTTAGGAAGAGACTGGACAGTCACTTGTCTGAAATGGTCTAGGGTCTCCTGCTCGAGCAGAGGATTGGACAGGAAGACCACCAAGGTCCCTTCCAGCTCTATCATTGTGTTAGAATTCCAATGGGGGAGAGAAAGCCTTAGGAATTGTAGTGTCAACCATTGAAGAAAGGGGAAGGTAAGAAGGCTACCTGGAGAATGGCCAAGATGGATAGTGTCCCCGAGCAGATGAAAAATCTAGAGAAGGTTGTAAGGCACCCACAAACTGTGTGTTGGATTTAATTTCATAAAAGCAAACGATGACTTAATGAGACAAAACTAAGATTAACGGTAGCCTTTGATCTTTGTTTCCATAGCTCTATGAAAATTTTTAGGGCGTACAATATAAGAATCCTTCCCTTTTCCTTGATATCTCAGCAACACCTCAGTATAAATTACTTTGGGGAATAACTTTATTTATTTGTAATTTATTTATTTATGGCTTCATTTTGGTGATTTAATCTTAAAGATTCGCTGTGCTTCTTTTCCTCCTTGCATTATAACTAAGGCTGAAAGGAGAATAAAAGCTTAAATATTTTTGTGTTACCCTGCTTCTCAATTCGCTGGAAATGCTCTATCTCATTATTTTAAGCCACTGGGAAACATGGGCCTGGTCTTCTTTCACATCACACTTCCAAAACCATGCATCTTCAAACATCACTCTTTTAGGTAATTTACTCCAGATTGATAAATATTAATACATGGTTTTCTAGCATTGCAGTTTCCTTCTAGTTCTTCTAACCATTGGGAATTGTTTGAGTTATACCTTAAAGAGACAGATGATAGTCCATTATAAATCAGTGTTTCTCAACCTTGGCAACTTTAAGCTGTGTGGACCTGAACTCCCAGAATTCCCCAGCCAGCATGCTAGCTGGAGAATTCTGGGAATTGAAGTCCATACAATTTTAAGTTGCCAAGGTTGCAAATCATTGCATTACATCTCCTTTTACTGGATATGTTGGTGTCTTGTACTGGAGGATAAAATAAAATAATATTAGTAGTAGCAAGCACTAAATCCTTAGTGCAGAAATTCTATGGATTGAAATTGCTAGATTCTACTTGCTTGCAGTGAAGATCCTGTGGGCAAATGTGCAACGGGTGACTTGTATTTGTGACAGAGCTTCTGCACTGGTTTTGATGTAGCAAGGATCTGATCAGTAGAGCTTTGGTTTGGGGATGGCTGTGCTGCATTAATATTGGATAAAACTGCTTCAGAGTTTGTATTTGCAAAGCTGAATCTTGCAATTCTGGAGATGATTGTTCCTCCTGGGCTTTGAGAAGTTATTTGGAATCTTACAGCATTTTAGAAGAGAATTCTGGATACTTTATTATCAACCAAACATACATACTCGGCAATAAATCTTGAATGAAACACAAAGATACATGCACACAAACAAATGCATGCATATTTATACAAATTTCCCCCTCTCTTCCCGTGGGTGGTATGTGTCTTCTTCAGTCTCGTGTTCTCTGCCAGAGGCCTGGGAGTTTGAGGGTTGTTAGCTGTGTGCAGAACTGCAATTTTCTGGACAGGGAACTTTGGCATTGCTCCTGGGATCTGCTGGAGCCCCTCTCCCAGCTGAGGGGTCACAACCGCAAGTGCTCCCACCATCAGGAGACCACTTTTAGAGCAGCTGGGTAAGCATAGTGTTTAGAGTGCTGTCTTTGGTGTGGGAGATGGTGATTCAAATCCTGGCTAGTACCTACTTTACCAGTAGGGGTCCTTGGGCAAAGACCACCTAACATTTCATCTGCCTGTCTCAAATATGAAAGTGATACATTAGGAGAAATCATGCTGGCTTAGATGTCACCCAGGTTAACAAGGTTGCATCAGATGTTGAACCCAAACAATGTGACAATAAGTGGACTACTGGAACAAGCCTCCATGGATGAGACAAAAGAATCTGAAATTGATATATATATACATTATCTATCTATCTATCTATCTATCTATCTATCTATCTATCTATCTATCTATCTATCTATCTATCTATCCACCTACCCACCTACCCACCTACCCACCCACCCATCATCCATCCACCCACCCATCCATCCATGAAATGCTTCCCAACCATGAAGATCTATGCTTATAATTGGAAACTGGATAGTTTCTACTTATCCGTCCGTCCATCCATCCATCCATCCATCCATCCATCCATCCATCCATCTATGAAATGCTCCAAAAGCATGAAGATCTGTGCTTATAATTGGGAACTGGATTGTATCCCTAACGATTTAACTTGATTACTGCATATCAAGAGTGTCCACAGGGTGTGATTTAAAAATGGTGATTCAGTTCCCATTGGTTTTGTAAGTGGGAGGGGCAGATATGGTGGGAGTAGGGGGCCATGTCAATTTACGGGAGCGCGCCCCCGCTATCTCCGAGCAGTGCCGCGCTCCGACCCCCATGGCTCTACTTGTGATCTTGGTTGTTTGGAGCCAAAGGGCCCGGGTTGTAGGCTGATGCTGTGCAATGCCAGATCTGTGGTTAACAAGGCCCCCTTGATACAAGACTTAATTACGGAGGGGGCCGCAGACCTGGCCGGTATTACGGAGACCTGGTTGGGACCAGAGGGAGGTATCCCTCTGGTGGAAATGTGCCCTCCAGGCTTCCTTGCATTTCACCAGCTGAGAACTCAGGGCAGGGGTGGGGGAGTGGCGGTTGTGATTAGGGAAGATCTCAGGCCGAGGGAGGTCACTGTTCCTCAGACGGCAGGCTGTGAATCCCTCCTTGTGAGGCGGGACCTTGGGGATCCGAGGGCTGTGTTGCTCACGTACCTGGCTCCCTGCCACGTGTCAACCGCCCTGCCCAAGCTCTTGGGCGTCATTGCGGTGGTGGCGGTTGAGGTCCCCAGGCTGGTAGTCATGGGTGACTTCAATCTACCATCTGCGGGCGAGGCGTCTGGGGAGGTTCGGGAGTTCATGGCTTCCATGACAGCCATGGACCTGACCCAGGTAATTCAAGGCCCCCCACACATGGGGGGAAACACGCTTGACCTGGTTTTTGTCTCTGGTCAGTGTCTGAGTGATCTGGATACGAGAAATATAGTTATTACACCTCTGTCATGGTCCGATCACTCTCTCCTATGCCTGGACTTTCAGACTGCTACACCCCGCTGCAGGGAGGCGGAACCAATTATTTGGTACCGCCCCAGGTGACTGATGGAACCCGAGAGGTTCCAGACGGAGCTTGGGCCAATACTGCCAGTTGCGCCCCTTCCTAGATAGGGACGCGCTACGCATGGTCACCCATGCCTTCGTCACTTCCAGACTGGACTATTGTAATGCTCTACATGGGGCTCCCCTTGAAGTGCACGCGGAGGCTTCAACTGGCGCAGAATGCGGCTGCGCGGGTGGTAGTGGGGGCACCCTGGCAGGTACGAATGGCCCCCATCCTGCGCGAGCGGCACTGGTTGCCGGTGGCTTTCCGGGTGCGCTTCAAGGTATTGGTTACCACCTTTAAAGCGCTCCATGGCATAGGACCCAGTTATTTACAAGACCGCCTTCTGCCAGTAAATACCTCCCATCGACCAGTTCGCTCCCACAGAGAGGGCCTCCTCAGGGTGCCATCGGCTAAGCAGTGTCGGCTGGTGGCGCCCAGGGGGAGAGCCTTTTCTGTGGGGGCACCGACGATGTGGAACGAGCTCCCCCCGGAACTCCGGACGTGTCATGATCTCCGCACCTTCAGAAGAGAATTGAAGACTCATCTCTTCAATCAAGCTGGCCTGGCCTAGACCTCCTCGGGTTTTATGTAAATCTCTATGTAAATTTTTAAACAAGGTTGTTCGGGTTTTAGAATTGGGATTTTAACAGGTTTTAGTAACAGCCATGTATTAATTTAATTTATTTTTAAATATTTATTATTATTATCTGTTTTAATTGGGCTGTAAACTGCCCCGAGTCCTATGGGAGAGGGGCGGTATAGAAATTTAAGAAATAAAATAAATAAATAAATAAATCAAAATGGTGGTCATGATGGTGTGATTAAAGCTGTGCCTGTTGATTATGTGCACTGCATATAAAAATGGACAAAGCTTCCACCATACTGTTGCCATCTTGACTTTTTAAATCTCAGCCTCTGGCTACTCCTGCTGTTTATGCAGTGTTCGATTCCTTAACATCATCTTTCAGGATTGCCAAGAAAGAATTTTTAGTGCACAATGATAGAATTTATGGCAGCTTTGAAAATAAGCCCAGAGAAGAGCATCAACTATCAAGTCTGCTTTTGATTCCTAGGAAGGCTTAGAATAACTTTGTGCACCTTCTTATTAATAAGAAGTAAGCGGAGTAATTCTTTAATTCTTATTACATACCTGAGGGTGATGCCTGAGGAGGCTGCATTCACCTTGTTTGGAACTGCCCGAGTGTGATCGTTGTATCCACCCATGGTGGTTGGTACAGCAGAATTGGATGAATTGGCATACTGGATGAACACAGGACAGACCTGGGCATTTCATGGCGCCCAGTCCACATCGGGCCTTTTGTGAGGTCAGTCAGAAATTAAAAATCAAATGTAAATAAATTACTTTATTACTTAAATTACTGTAAATTACTTAAAACACACCTCTGCCGGCAGGCCTGGGGCAGTTAACATCTTGCCCCAAGCCAGTGTATGTCTGTGTGTATGTTGAATGATTGGTTTTTTTTAAATTAAGGGGTTTTACATACATGTATTTTTAAATGTTGATTTCTATTATGTTGTGAGCCGCCCTGAGTTCTCCGGAATAGGGCGGCATAGAAGTCAAATAAATAAATAAATAAATAAATAAATAAATAAACAAACAAACAAACAAACAAACAAACAAACAAACAAACAAACAAATAAATAAATTAGGGTTTGTGCTACATGCAATAAAACTTGCATTGCTTTTATTTTGAAGGTGACTGCTTTTTTTCACTTTACATACTGTACGTGCGTGCCTATGCATCTTCAGAGCCCTGTTGGCTCGGCCCTCCGCTCATGTGACCCCTTGGGAAAACTAATTTCACACCCTTGACATAGAAGGTTTGGAAGCCTGACTACGAAAGGCTTAATTTCAGTGATGAGAAAAGTGTTTCCAAGGGCAGGGATGGCGAACCTTTTAGAGACCGAGTGCCCAAACTGCAACCCAAAACCCACTTATTTATCGCCGGGTGCCAGGTGGGCGTGGCCCACTGGGTGGGCGTGGCTGTGGTGGTCATGACAGATTGGATGGGAGTGACCAAGGTGGGCGTAATCACCTCGATGTTGCTCGTGGGGAGGGATGCCTGTGGGGGCCGGGCAGGGTTGGGGGAGATCCAGGGGGTCTCTGCCAGGTGGGGTGGTGGGCAGGAGGCTCATCCTGCGGGGTTAGGCAAGGCAGGGTGGGGGTGCCATTGTCCCAGGGCAAGGTCAGGCCGGGGCAGCTGCTGCCTGACACCATTGGCCCCCGCACACAGAGGCCAGCGAGCGCATGGGTGCAGGGATGCATCCGGCCATGTGGGACCTCGGTGAGTTAGCGGGCGGCTGGTTGAAGAGGGACGGTTGCCATCTCCGGGGCATGGTGCACATGCCCACAGAGAGGGCTCTGAGTGCCGCCTCTGGCATGCGTGCCATAGGTTTGCCACCACTGTCGTAGGGACTTCATTTTCTCTAGTTATTTCTTTCTGGGTGTGCCCTTGCACTCTCAGAGAGATAATTCCCCACCCTTCTGTGGGGGGGGGGATCAACCTGCATTTCTCCTGGAGGCTGCATGTCTGTAGAGAGGTCACGATGGACTGATGGACCAGGAGAGGAAACCAAAAGATCCACACATCTGCGTCTAACAGGCAGTCCTCGAGTTACGTCCAGAATTGACCCCAACGTTTCCATTGCTAAGTGAGACATTTGTTAAGTGAATTTTGCCCCATGTTATGACCTTGCTTGCCACAGTTGTTAAGTGAATCACTGCAGCTGTTAAATGGCTTCCTCCATTGACTTTGCTTGTCAGGAGGTCACAAAAGGGGATCACGTGACTCCTGGGAGATACTGCGACCGTCATAAATATGAACCAGTTACTAAGCATCTGAATTTTGATCACGTGACCCTGGGGAGGCTGCAAACGGTGGTAAGTGAGAAAAACGGTCATAAGTCACTTTTTGAGTGCTGTTGTAACTTTGAACAGTCACTAAATGAACTGTTATAAGTTGAGGACCTATACCTGGGCTTACATGTCAAGCTGCAGCATAGTATGATTTGGCTGATTTGAATGTGGTGTAAGTTTATGGTTGCAGCTTTGGTGGTTTGCAAACCCAGCCACGTTTTATGGCTTATTCAGCTTACCGTGGTTAATAAAACGCCTTCGAGCGATATGAATCAGGCCCATTGTGAAAACCCTGTTCGGGGTGTGTGAATTTGAAGCGGTAGAGCATTTGCATAAAATCTTGGGAGTGGGTTTAGTTGGAGCTGAGTGCCACATGTGGCCTTTTAGCACCAGCCTTAGCTCCCATCTGTCAGTTTGGTGGCAGAGCCGTTCTGGGTGCGAAGGAGTGGAGCCTTTCCAGGGGAAACGCTCCAGCATTCCCCAGTCAGAAGGGGGGCCCAGAGCCTGCCTGCCTTCCCCGTGCATCAGCAACGGGAGGGCAGAGTCTCGGAAGAGAGTCAGTGGCGGAGCCTCTGCTGAAAAAGGCTTTCTCTGCAGCCCACGGCTCCACGGCTGCAATGGGAACGGCACAGAAGCTTCCTTAGACAATGCGGCCCAAACACAGGTGGTCCTTGAGTTACGTCCGCAACTGAGTCCAAAATTTATGTCGCCAAGTAAAACATTCGTTACATGAGTTTGCCCCATTTTACAACTTTTCTTGCCACAGCTGCAGCTGTTAAATTGGTAACACGGTCGTTAAGGTGAATCTGGATTCCCCACTGACTTTGCTGATCAAAAGGTCGCAAAAAGCGGGTCACGTGACCCCCCCGGGGGACATTGCAACCATCGTAAATGTGAACCACTTGCCAAGTGCCTGAATGTTGACCATATGACCATATGACCCTGGGGATGCTACAACGGTCGTAAGTGTGAAAAACGGACAATAATCCACTTTTTCCAGTGCCGTTGTGACTTTGAATGGTCACTAAATGAACTGTTGTAAGTCGAGGACTACCTGCATTAGTGTAGCAAAAAGGTAAAGGTTTCCCTTGTCCAGTTGTGTCCGACCCTAGGGGGCGGTGCTACTCTCCGTTTCTTAGCCAAGGGAGCCTGCGTTGTCCGAAGACAGTTTTGTGATCATGAGGCCAACATGGCTATTGGCCGAGGCACGCAGAATGCTGTTACCTTCCCACCAAAGTGGTACCTATTGATCTACTTGCATTTGCATGCTTTCGAACTGGTGGGTGGGCAGGAGCTGGGGCAAGGAGCGGGAGCTCATCCCATCATGCAGCGCTTGGGTCTCAATTGTGGGCTGTCAGTATTCCAGCTGACAAGCTCAGCGTCCTCATCTGCTGTGTCATCGCAAACCCTCCCCCCCATTTGTATAGCAAATAGCTTTAACTGGTCCTTGTTGGCCTTAAATGTGGAAGACTGGATTTTTTGTGGTTAATTTCCAGATCTGGGTCAATTGCACCGATTTGGGGAAAGGCTGGAGCTCTGAAATAAACGATGCCCTCTCCCCGTTCATCATGGAGAGCTGGAAAACATTCCTGGCTGAACCTTGGAGAACATCTCCTGTACTTGCAGTGCTCCAGCCTGACACCATCCCAGCGGCTTGAATTTCAGTTTCCTCACCCAAGGGCCTCTGGAGGGCTCCTGATTAGAGAAACTGGGGATGGCTGCCTTAAGCTGAGGGAGCCCCGCGCTCGGATTCTATCGAAAGCAGCTTTCTGATATTCTGATGCCTAATCCATTTTTTGCTGGCAGATGGAGAAATTAACAGACAAGCCGAGCTAGCTATCTTGAAATGGATTTACAAATCAAGGTAATGGTTTCCCTTTCAAAATAAATGCCTATTTGGTTTTGGAAGATAATCTGCATTTTTAAAAAGAAAACTTTGAGCCATAACAACCTTTGACATTGCTGCTTTTAAAACCAAATTTAAGGTTCATCTCCTCTAGTTGAAAATTGCATTCCAGGTTCTTTGAGGAACGCTTGAGTTTTCGGTGTTTTCCACAGCAGCAGCATCAAACAACCCTCCTTGGCAGAGAAATTAGCATCTAATATTAAACCAATATTGGTTTGTAGTGTAGACGGACCCTTTTGAAGCTCAGAATTCCAAAAAGAATCTGTGATTTGGGAGAAAGACCTCTTCTCAAGAGCCTCTCTGTTAGGATAAGGATTGGGAACATGAGTTGCTATAAATGTGAAGCATCAAATATTTATTTTTAATTCCTGTCTTTCTCTAACATAAATAAACTCTGCCATCTGGCCTGTGGATTTGATCTTCTGTCTTTCTATATATGTCTCGAGAATTTACATGTTCTTTTGGGGAAACATCTTTAAAATGTTGGTGTTTTTTTTCCCTCCTCCTCATCAATTCCACAGACTTTGGATGTTTGGATGTAACAAACTCTGCCTTCATAAAAATGTGCAATTCGTTTCTTCTAGTGGAATCTTGCTTGGCATGTGCCAGCTGTCAGAATATAGTTTAACCTTCCCCTACTTCTGTTTTTCTTAAAAAAAATAATAATACACTGAGTTTCAACTCCCAGCTGAATCTATCAGCTAAGGACTCCATGGGAAAGTAGGTCCCAATGGAAAGCAGCATTTGGGAGGTTGATAGAATCCCTTTGCCTAGGACCTCAATCCAGAACTGTGATTTTGGAGACTAATGCAGGTTTCCCTCAGTAAAAGAGCTGAAACTTTACAGGAGAATAGTAATCTCACTTGAAATTTTTGCAGCATTTGAGACCAACACTAAGACTGAGCCATGTTTACATTTTAAAAGTAGTTGCTATTATTGCAGAGAGCATTTGCAAATTGGGATGGTTATGTCTGCAGTGATGCTCACGTCGTGAATCACCACCCTGCCTAGCAGTCAATACAAAGGAAGGATTTTTTCTGTGTGTGGCTGTTTTATCGTGTTGGGTTTACTTTATTGATCTTAGCGAACTTGAGGGCTGCTGGCAGAAAGACAAAACGCAATTGAAAGTGTAGGAAGATCTGTCCAAGGATGACCGAACTAATATTGCATCCAATTTGTATGTAGAAAAGATGTTGAGAGTCTAGAACCGTGGTGGTGAACCTATGACATGTGTGCCACGAATGGCACACAAGAGCCCTCTCTGTGGGCCTGCGCACCATCACCCTAGTTCTAGGCCCTCAGCTGGGTTTTATAAAACCTTTTCACTTTAGGCTCCACCATTGTGTGCAAAAAAAAAAAAAAGGTCCAATCAATCAGTCAATTTCAACTTCTCGCGGAAAAAAAAAATCTCGCAAAGTTGGAATTGATTGATTGAACTTTTTAGTCCCACCCAGTCTGCTGTTACCACCGCAGCCACACCCACCCAGTGGGCCACACCCACCCAACGGGCCAAGCCCACCTGGCACCCGATGATACATAAGTGGGTTTTGGGTTGCAGTTTGGGCACTCGGTCTCTAAAAGGTTCGCCATCACTGGTCTAGAAAGAGTGAAGAGAAGAGCAACAAAGATGATTAGCATGTTGGAGGCTACAACAGATAAAGAACGGTTGCAGGAACTGGGCATGGCTAATCTAGTGGAAAAAAAGGACCAGGGGTGACATGATAGTGGTCTTCTGAGGGGGTTGCCACAAAGAAGGGGAGGGGGAGTTGGTCAACCTATTCTCCAAAGCACCTTGGTCCAGGATTACATAGGTTCAGCTAATGCACATAGATTCTTCAAGACTCTGCCATTACTTGGGCAATGCATATGTTCACACTGGAAAACAGAGGGAAGGTGTCCCTACTTGAAGGACAATGTGCAAGTGTTAGTCTTAATGGAAGCTTTTGTGAGAGATGGTGCCCATGGAGGGGGAAGGGATGTGATGGACCTCAATGAAGTGGCAGCTTCCCAGGAAGGAGAGAAACACTCTCTCTCTCTCTCTCTCTCTCTCTCTCTCTCTCTCTCTCTCTGGAGGGAGAGGGAGAGGGAGAGAGAAAGAAGTCAGCACAGCCTGGAGCATTATTAGCTGCAAAGGTGTCTGGAATCTGACAAGCCAACCCATCCTGGAGGCTCCTTGGACAAGCCATAAGCATTTCTTGATCTACAGGTAGTCCTCGACTTACAACAGTTCACTTAGTGACTGTTCAAAATTATAATGGATGGCAAGAAAAAAGTGACTTGTGGCCATTTTTCCCCACTTACGACTATTGCAGCGTTCCCCAGGGTCAGATGATCAAAATTCAGATGCTTGGCAACTGACGTCCCGGGGTGTGTCTCTGTGTGTGTGTGTGTGTGTGTGTGTGTGTGTGACACGCGATCCCCTTTTGCGACCTTCTGACAAGCAAAGTCCAGGGGGAAGCCAGATTCATTTAACAACTGGGTTACTAACTTAACTGCAGTGATTCACTTCACGACTGTTGCAAGAAAGGTCATCAAATGGGGCGAATGCCATTTAACCAATGTCTCACTTAGCAACGGAAATGTCGGGCTCAACTGTGGTCCTCAGTCGAGGGCTGCCTGTACTTTAATTCAGAACTGCAGTAACAGAACGCTTGTTTAAACAGGCCCCACCGCGTATCCTTCGATCAGAGTTTCTCAGCCTTGGGCGGCTTTAAGCTGTAGGGATTTCAACTCCCAGAATTCCCCAGCCAGCAGAATGCTGGGGGTTGAAGTGCAGACAGCTTAAAGCTGCCCAAGGTTGACAAACTCAGCCTTGCTCAGAATCAAGACCTGGGAGACGGGCTTCTCTTCTTCCTCCTCTTAAAAAGAGAGAGAGAAAAATCCAGTGTCTTTGGCAAATATCCTGCAGATATTTAATCAGCGCAGGTTGTCAAGACATCTGTTTTACCGCTTGGAGACCAAAAATAAAACAACAAAAAAACACAGTTCATTCAGGATCTCCGAGCACATCACACTTTGGCTGTGGTTCAGTCTTGATTCATGACAGCTCTGGGTTTTTTTCCTCCTCCCCTTCCTCCTCCCCCCCCCATTGGTGTTTTTTTCCCCCTATGCGGTCTTCTCTTCCTAAGGTATATTTGATATCCCTAATCTTTCCATGCTGCAGTGATTGCATTTTGAGCCATCTTCAATTAGGGATGCGAAGAGAACTACTTAGGGAGGTGCTCCGTGGAAGAAACGCAGGCTGCCATTTGGCCATCTTAGTGACAAATCTGAAGTGCCCCCCGCCCCCCTCCCACCTGGGCTGCCTTCTGTATTCCAGGGATGAACCCCAACTCTCTCAAGTCTCCCTGACAGCTAATAATGGTGGTTAACCTTTTCAAGTTTGACATTATAGATAATAAATCAAGCCCATTGGCTGGTATTCTCTGTGTTGTTGGGGAAGCTTTTTTTTTTTTTAAATTCAAAACAAGGGCTAAAAATACAGTGGCATTTTTTTGAGCGGCGTTTGCATATCGGTTGATATTTTTTTTTAAAAAAAATATTTTTTCTACAGCTTGCCTCTATAAACTTCCTTAGGGCTGGAGGTGATAAGGAGACAATTTATGCATGTAGCTTCCAATCTGTTAATAGCGTTAACTGGAGTTGGATGAATTCATTTTATTTTTTATTTTATTTTATCTTTCTATTTATTTGTATGCCGCCTTTATTATTTTTACAAGTACAGGCAGTCCTCGACTTACCACAGTTCATTTAGTGATTATTCACACTTACAACAGCATTGCAAAAAGTGATGTGTGACCATTTTTCGCACTTATGACCGTTTATACTCCTTGCAGACAGCTGGTCATTTGCATTCTTTTAGAGCAGGGGTTCTCAACCTTGGCAACTTTAAGATTGGCTGAGGAATTCTGGGAATTGAAGTCCACAAGTCTTAAAGTTGCCAAGGTTGAGAACCCCTGTTTTAGAGAGTCATCGTTGAGGCCATTTGGAGGTTTAGCTGTGTCCTCAGGGTCACCTGAGTGGTGCAAAAGAGTGTGGAGCCTTCTTGGAACTGCCGAAAGGACGGTGCTGAAGACTGGAGATAGGTGATGTTGTATCCCTCTCCCTCTGTTGAGAGAGCTGTGTCAAAATTGTCCTTTCAACAGTTCCAAGAAGGCTCCACACTCATTTGCACTACTCGGATAAACTTCTAAGTGGCCCCAACGACTCTCTAAAAGAAGGCAAATGACCAGCTGTCTGCAAGGAGTATAAATCCTTCCATTCCCCACCATCCAGCCAGAGCTGAAGAAGCTTCTTGGATGAGAAGCGAAACGTCTTCAAAAGAAAAACAAGAAAGTCCAGGTGCCTCGTGAAAAAGCACCTTTGGGATAGTTCAGGGGTAGGCAACCTTGGCTCTTTTATGACTCGTGGACTTCAACTCCCAGAAATCCTGAGCCAGCATGGCTCAGCTTGGAAACCTCTCCTTTCCCCTCAGCATGGCTGGCTCAGGAATTCTGGGAGTTGAAGTCCACAAGTCATAAAGCAGCCTAGGCCTAGGGCAGGGGTAGGCAACCTTGGCTCTTTTATGACTCGTGGACTTCAACTCCCAGAATTCCTGAGCCAACATGGCTCAGCTTGGAAACCTCTCCTTTCCCCCTCAGCATGGCTGGCTCAGGAATTCTGGGAGTTGAAGTCCACCAGTCATAAAAGAGCCAAGATGGCCTACCCCTGGGATAGTTTCTGCCTCAGTTGCCAAGTGTGTGGCCAGCATCTTTTGATCCCAGTTTGAATTCATCACATTGCACTAGAGCTACACACACTGGTGTGGGACTCTGTTGCCCCTTCTTGAAAATAGCAGTGGTTAAATTTTTATGAAGCAACAGCGATGTCCTGACAGAAAAGCGCCTCCACTCTCATCCCTGTGAACATCAATTAGTGTTACAAATGTGTGATAGCTTCTCACAAAGAAAAGGGAACGTGATAGACAGGTCTTTCCACCTTGGATTTGTAAGGGGGGGGTTGAGCTATGCATTATTAATAGCTCTTGTCTTGTCTCTTCTCATCTTCCTCCTGCAATCACTTTCATTTTCTCAGCTGTAAACAAGGGGGCCGGTTTGTGTCCTACAGCGACTAGGGGGGCGGCTGTTTATTTCAGTCGTGGTCCTGTAAAATAGGTGCATGTATAGTTAAATGCAGATTAGCTAATATCAAACCATAGCCATTGTGTAACCTTTTTCATTGTAGTATAAAAAAGGAATAAGGCAATGTTTTTCAAACCCGGCCACTTTAAGATATGTGGACTTCAACTCCCAGAATTCCCCAGCCAGCTACTCATCTTCCTTTTCAAGTCCACACTCATTCATCGCCCTGTCATTCTTGAACCTCCCTCCTCTTAGTTTATCAGTCACTCTGGGTATGTCCCCCATTGCTGAAGCATTCAACTTTCACGCTTCTCCCAACACCATAACTTTGACATCAAGAAGAAACACGATAGCAGTATGTGCTCCATTCAACAAATGCTCCTTCCTCCCTGCATACCACATGCTACCCTTTCAACCAGCATCTGTGCATCTTACCGTTCCTGTGTCCATTTTCAATGTTTAATAAATGTGATACCGAAAATATACAAATTCATCAGTTTACCTGGTTTTTTTTTTGCCATTTATATATAGCTTGGAATTCTTCACTCTGCTTTTTCTGTGAAACACGATTACCATGGCAGATTAATTTTCAGAGCTGTGCTTCTCTTTGGATCATACAACCCATCTGACATTTGTCGCCATGCATTTGAGTTCTCAACCCACAACAAGACATCCTCTGCATACTAAAGAACAGATTACACTCACTTCCCTAATTGGTGCACTTCTGATGTTAGCTTTAGCATTTCTATAATACTAGATGGATGGACGGACGGATGGACGGATGGACGGACGGACAGACAGACAGACAGATAGATAGATATAGATGGATGATAGATTGATTTATAATAGATTGATGTATTATAGATGGATGAATAGATAATTGGATGGATGGATAGACAGGATGGATAGATAGATGGACAGAGAGACAGAGACTTAAGCAACCAAGGGGACTTCACCCATGCTGATTTTGCTTTCTGCTCAACCCTAACATTCACTAACTCAGGGGTCCTCAACCTTGGCAACTTTAAGACTCGTGGACTTCAACTCCCAGGGAGTTGAAGTCCACAAGTCTTAAAGTTGCCAAGGTTGGAGACCCCTGCACTAACTGTTCTATTTATTCTCATTCAAGCTTTACCTCTTATCATATCACATGCCGGTTGCATTCAGTAGCCAGCCCTCATCTCCATGCTTATTAAAACCATGCCATAAATCAGGATTCTTCACTTTATCATGTGCTTTCTCTAATCAGCTACTCCATAGTTGACGTAGTTCCCAGCCATTGAGTTTTCAATGATTTGCTGAGGAGTATAACTGGGGTCTGCACCTCTATGCCTGGCATTAAGGGGCTCTCTGCACTTCCCAAACTTGCTGACTGTTCTGGCCTTTCAATCAGAATTCTGCCTTTCCAGACAAATAATTAGTTACACAGCACTCCATAAGCAAGCCAAATCTACACTTTCATGTTTTCCCCATTATATCATCTACACCAGGGGTTCTCAACCTTGGCAACTTTAAGACTTGTGGACTTCAACTCCCAGAATTCCTCAGCCAGCTTTGCTGGCTGAGGAATTCTGGGAGTTGAAGTCCACAAGTCTTAAAGTTGCCAAGGTTGAGAACCCCTGATCTACACCAACACCTGAATCATTTTCCAGCATTCTCACAGGTTTTATTTCTTCCTTTTCATATTTTTCCCCCAGGGCACAAACTTTTCAGTTCCGTTCCCCAGCAAGTCACAATCAAGACCCCACACAAGTATCCCAAATCCTTCTTCTAGCAGTCCCACATTTGTTTCATCCCAAATCAGCTCGTTGCTTTTGTTTTGAATTTCATGGACCCTTCTGGAGGGCCTCGTTCAGTCCTCCACATGCATTTTAACCAGCATTCTTAAACATTTACTTCAACATCTCTGCCTCTCTTTTTTCTTGCCTTTGACTACATACTTACAAAGTCTTTCTCCCCCCCTCTATATACTTTCTGTAACATCTTCATTCTCATTTGTTTCAGAATTCTTTTCTGTATACAAGTATTCCTTGACTGACAGACATAATTGGGACCAGAATTTTCATGAGTAAATTTTGTCCAGAAAGGAGGGTGTCCAAGGATGGCCTCTTGAGGTGTGTGTGTGTGTGTACACCACTCTCTCTTTCAAGGCTGGCAGAATCACTTCCTCTCTCAAAGAGGCTGATTCATCCCTTGCTTTAACACCTCAGGAGGTTCCAGAACTAACAAAGAGATGGCCAAACTAATAGCTAGGAGAAGCTTGGCCTCTTCCGTGGGCATCTCAGAATCAGATTCAGTCCAGGTAACTTCAGAAGATTGTGCCTTGGGCAGCTCACCTGGACATGCCCAAAGTCCACTTCTGAGCGAAGGTCAGGATCTTCATCTGTCAGATAAGTGTGAATATTCCACACTGCAGCCTTGCAGAAGATCTGGTGGCCCATCTGCCCAACAGGGACTGGGTCACTCTAAAATGGGCTACAGGGTGGCTGTCAGCAAATGCGATAAGGCTGGAGAAATAACAACCATGTAGGCTTAAATATTGACTCTCATTCTTGTTTGGTTAGATCCGTTCTTTATATTTCTCCATTGGTACTCCAGGCCAGCGTCTATCATTGATGGATTTCGTGAAACCAGATTCAAATTTGTTGGCTAACATGGCGGGAGGGATGGCCTTCACTGCCAAAATAAAAGGCCAATCCGCATTTGACATCTGTCCAAACGATTTTGCAGGTATTCATTCACCCGCTGCCTTGTGCAGTGACCAAAGTTACAATGAGGCTAAAAAAAAAAAAAAAAAAAAAAAAAAGGAGCTCTCGCTTTCTGACCAAGCCTTGCATTTACAACCATCACCATTCTTGTGTTTCCCAGCCGGTTTGTGAGAAGCAAGTTAATAGGGAAGGTGGAAGTAAAATTCTAAGTTGGGGTTGCATGATTTTCGCTTACAACTGCATCGCTCGGCAATCCAGTTGCCAGTCCCACTTGTTGTTGCTAAGTGGGGACTGCATGTAAAAATATTTGGAGGCTACACTTATTGAAAACGAGGATGGTCAAGACCAGGGGTGGGCAACCTTGGCTCTTTTATGACTCGTGGACTTCAACTCCCAGAATTCCTGAGTCAGCATAGCTGGGAGTTGAAGTCCACGAGTCATAAAAGAGCCAAGGTTGCCCACCCCTGGTCAAGACGGTCTTCACCCTAAAATAGCCTCACTAGAATGAGATCTGCCTTCTGATTATTATGCTCCCCCCTTAACCTCCAAGAGATACAAAACGTTGAATTGCAGGTGTCTGATGGTCAAATTGTTTTGGGAAGAGTGAATTTGGCTATGGGAAAAAAGCCACATTGAAGGAACAGGTCAGTTTGTTGTGTACATCCACCCACAGTTTTTCAGTGGTTTGTTGGTTTGTCTGTTTGTTTTCAGTAGTGTGAGAGGAGAATGAGTACAAATCTTTAGTTCAGCCAAAAAAAGAGAGGGGAAAAAAAATCTTGATTGTTCGTGTGATACTTAATAGAGGAACCGAGCTACATATTAAGAGACATTAAGGCTTCCACTCATTTATGGTACACGTTTGATAGCTCTGCTGGTTTACACACACATTATGATTTTCCCAGCATGACAATATTGCTAGAGAATAAAATGAATTGACAGTTTTAGCATGCAGTTTTGTTGTTGACAACTTTATTTTTCCCTTTTGCCACTGAGGCAATATTTGGCAGTTTGCATCTATCTAAGGGGAATCTTCTGACAAGATGCATTTGGTAAAATTAGGTTTTGATCTATAATAATTTAAAATAAAACAAAGCTCATCCCCACCTTTCCCAACATATCTTGGCCTGGTTGCTTGAGTTAAATCTGTTGTGTTTGCAGGTAGCCCAGCTACACCTTTGTCTGAATCACAATTTTCCTTCGGCTCAGCTTTGCCCATCCTTTGATGTGCAAGAATCCATTTTTTCCTCTTTCTCTGTTTTTAGTATAGGCCTTTTGGGCAAAGGCTACTTCTATGTGCTGCCAAGAACATTGGGATCCCAAGCTGTGGTACTACCAGTTTTATTTGTATGATGCCAAAACCGCCCCAAAAAACCTGAGTAGGGTGTTATGAAATGGACTTCCCAGATTCTTATTAGAGTATGTGCTGAAAGTGACTTGAAGTTGCAAAATTAGTTTGGTCTAGAAACCAAAGAAAGGCTGAGCGCAAAAGAATGGAGGCCTTTGAACTCTGGTGCTGGAGAAGACTCCTGCGAGTCCCCTGGACTGCAAGGCGATCCAACTGGTCAGTCCTAGAGGAGATCAACCCCGACTGCTCTATAGAAGGCCAGATCCTGAAGTTGAAACTCAAGTACTTTAGCCACCTAATGAGAAGGAAGGACTCACTGGAGAAGAGCCTAATGCTGGGAAAGATTATAGGGGCAAGAGAAGAAGGGGACGACAGAGAATGAGATGGCTGGATGGAGTCACTGAAGCAGTAGGCGTGAGCTTAGATGGACTCCAGAAGATGGTAGAGGACAGAAAAGCCTGGAGGAACATTGTCCATGGGGTCCACAACAGCAAGAAACCAGGAGGTGTGAAAGCTGGCTGGATGACCTTGGGCCAATCACCAGGAGGATCATAAATTCTAGTCCCGGCTTACGCGTGAAAGCCAGGTGGGTGACTTTGGATCAATCACTCACTCTTGGCCCAACCCATCTCACCGGATTGTTGTTGTGGGGAAAATAGGGGTAGAAAGAGGAATTAGATATATTATTTATTTATAATATATTTATATTATTATTTATTAAAAAAAATCTAAAAATCTAACCCTAACCTGGGGTCACATGATCCCCTTTTGTGACCTGACCAGCAAAGTCAATGGAAAAGTCAGATTCAATTAACAACCAGATTACTAACTTAACAACTGCAGTGATTCATTTAACAGCTGTGACAAGAAAGGTCATACAATGGGGCAAAACACATAACATCTCTCTTCTCACCATCAGAAATTCTGGGCTCAATTGCCGTCATAAGTCAAGGACTACCTATATTTTTAAAGTCTTTTGAGTTTCAGTTTTCCAGCTGTGCAGGCTTTTTTTTTTTCACCCTAAATTTTGATGGGTTCTACAGACTCATAATAAAAAGAAAATAATGGAAGTGGTCTGGTTAAATCCCCCCCCAATATCTTCTGATGGGGGTGATGTTTTAGGGCAGTGATGGCGAACCTTTTAGAGACCGAGTGCCCAAACTGCAACCCAAAACTCACTTATGTATTGTCCGGTGTCGGGTGGGCGTGGCCCATGGGGTGGGCGTGGCCGCGGTGGTAACGGCAGACTGGGTGGGACTAAAAAGTTCAATCAATCAATTCCATCTTTGCGAGATCTTTTTTTTTTTCTGTTAGAAGTTGAAATTGATTGATTGAACCTTTTTATTTTTGCACACGGTGGCGGAGGCCTAACTCGAAAATGTTTTATAAAACCCAGAACCAAATCAAAACAAAAAACCTGTTCAAAACCTCCTGTTTCTGAACACACTTTCATTAAGTCTGCTTTCAGTCCAGAGTGAATTTGCTCGGCTTTGCTTCCGAACATGCAGAAAAGATGTAGTTTGACCAAGAGCCAAACATGGAGAGAAAAAGAAAGCTTTTGTGTGAGTGCCGAAAGTGGCAAAACAAAGACTTGGACGTGAATATTTTTTTCCCCTCCTTTTCTTTGGCCATTGCAGTGGCTGCTGGGTACGTCTAAGGAAAGAGCTCTCTGCTGCTCTTTCTTTGTTTTGAAGTCCGGCCCTTAAATATTTGCTTTGGGTTTGAAAGAATAGTTTTAGATTCTTTCAAAAGGATTAAAGCTTCGGGGTCATCCGCTGGCTGAAGATGGCCTTCTAGAAGCTTTTGGTTTCTGTCCCACTCGTAGGGAGTGGGCTAAAGAAATGTTTGGAATAGGAGAAGGGCAACAATTTTGTTGCTTTTCTAGAAATGCTCCAGGAAAGGGGAAACGTGTGCACTGGCAGCTTGCGGTGTCATTTCCTGTGTATTTACAAGACTGCACATTGGAACAGAATCAGAACAATCAAGAATTACAACATTTCGGTGTGTATTTTAGCCTGCTTCACACATCATGCCAAGCGATACTTTGTAAACCGTGGTTGATGGCTTGAAACTGTCCCAAACCCACTCAGTCAATAACCTATAGTCTGAGGTTTAGGTTAGCCTAAAGTGCCAGCTGGGATTTGGTGGGATGTTACGTCAGGTCTGAGCGTGATTAAGGCTGAATGTAACACAAAAAAACCTTGATTGCTTTTCAATAAATCTGGTTCTCAGTTATCTGCCTTATGTAGTCATGGTTTTGAATCTAATATATTTGCTGTTTTCTGTTGTTGTAATTGGTTAATTTTGTGCTTAGTTTTAATGCAAAGGCGTGGCACAAGTAAGGGATAAAAGTACTTGCAACCTTCCAGATGTACTCCCAGCATCTCTTTAACCATGCTGGCAGAAACTGCTGGGTCCTGTTGTTCACAACATCTGATTGGCTGTACATTCCGCCCTAGCCTCAGTGTGCTGATTAAATGAATATTTTTAAGTTTAGTCAAGATGAGAGTAAGAAATGCTTAAACCAGTTGGATGTTAGCTGTTCATCATTGATAGAAACGGGACTGATTTTAGTGGGCACATCTGGATGATCTAGTCTGACCCCAGAGGTTAAGCAGGATCGAGGCACAATTCATGGATGGGAGACAAACAGGAAATGCCAGGGCAATAGGATGGGCTGGGATGTTGAAAAACTACTACTACAGAAGAAGCCACTTCTATAAGGTTGCCAGAAGGACTACAGATGGTGGAGGCACAGCAAGTCCAGGGCAGTTCAAAGATGTTTCCTGATTATTCTTTTTTTTTTTTTTTTAAATATAAAAATTCTTTTATTAAAACAATCAACATTGGACATAAAAACATATTATGCAGCAATCATCATGACACCTGGTATACAATACTAAGTGTTAGTCTTTGAAAGCGTCTGAATTAGTAAGCCTTTTTCCCCCCTCCTCGCGTCTAGCCTCAACTATACTCCTGTTACATTTTATATTTTGATTGGTGTTTCTCCTATCTGTTTCAATATTAATGTGATCAACATTAAACATAAGATCTTATTGCTAAACAATCCTCCTAGAACATAGCATACAACATTAGGTGTTAATCTTTGTAAACATCTGTTTTAGTAAACGTTCTTCCCTCCTCCCTTACATCTTCAAGTATAATCCGAATGCGTTTTGTTTGATTGGTGTTTCTCTTATATATGGTCTATCTACTGTTTCTAGTCTATCGCATATTGTACGTTTGCGCTTCTGAATTGACTTCATCCCATTACTAGTGCAATCTTTTATAGTCCCTCACCAGAGATCCTGAGGTGAAAGTTTCATATCTTGAGGTAGAGATTCAGTCTACTTTAACAATATTAAAGCAAACATCATTAATCATGAGGTTATGTTAAGAGGCATTAGTTATAGAACATATACATTCAACCTTGGGTGTTAGTTTTTGTAAACCTTTGATTTGTTAACCCTTCTTCCCTCCTCCCATCGAGCCCTAGCTAAACGCCAGCTGCATTCTGTTTGATTGGTGTCTCTCTTGGATATAATCTATCCACTGTTTCCAGTCCGTCACAAATTGTTCATTGGAGCGATTTTTCAAATATGCTGATATTTTTGCCATTTCCGCCAGATTTGTTGCTTTCACAGTCCATTCTTCAATAGGCGGTATTTCCGGATTCTTCCAGTACTGTCCCACCAATAATCTTGCTGCTGTAATTAAGTTCAAAAATAAATTTGTCTCTGAGGTAGTGATATCCTTTGTGATCCCTAACAGAAAAGCCTGAGGTAGAAATTCTATACGCTTTTTGAAAATAGTTTGGAGTGTCCACCATATCTTCCTCCAGAATGCTTTGATTTTTCTGCATGCCCACCATATGTGAAAGTAAGTAGCCTCCCCGTCTCCGCACCTCCAGCATTTGGGCTGGGTGCCCGGGTAGATGAGTGATATTTTTTTCGGGTCTAGATGCCATCTATAGAACATCTTGTAGAAGTTTTCCCTTAAGTGTTGCGATTTCGTGAATTCTACATTCCTCACCCAGATTTTCTCCCACGTGTCTATGGCGATAGGGTGTCCGAAGTCTTGTGCCCACTTTATCATACAGTTCTTGACTAGCTCGGTTTCAGAGTCCATTTCTATCAGAGTGCTGTACACTCGTTTGATGTGCATAATCCCCTGTTCTCTGATCTGTTTAATTAGGTTCTCGTCGTTCTGGGAGAAGCCCTTCTTCCTGTCTTCACGCCACCTTGACTGTAGTTGTATATATGATAGCCAGTTACTTCCTATTCCTCTGTTTGCTAGCATTGCTTGAGGTTTCAAGAGGAACCTGTTTTCTTCTCCCAGTACAAGTTCACTGTAGGGCACCACTCCTTGCCCTTGGGATGTGTTCATATCCCCTGTTGCGTGTCCAGGGATCGTCCAGATGGGAATCTTGTCGTGTAGGAGGTGCTTATATTTCTTCCAGACCCATAGCAGTGGGATTCGTAGTGGGTTCTCCTTGAAGTTCCTATCTGCCTTTTTGTCGTATACTAGGTATGCGTGCCAGCCGAATCGTAGACCATGCCCCTCAACATTCAGAACTCTATCATTTGTCATGTTGATCCAGTCACTAACCGCCACCAACGTTGCTGCATAGTAATATAGCTTTAGATTAGGCATTTTGAGTCCCCCTCTCTCCCTTGCGTCTTGGATGATTTTTAGTTTCACCCTCGGTCTCTTGTCGTCCCAAATAAATCTGTTGATGCCTTTCTGCCAATTGTCTAAGTCCGCTTCCTTCTTGAGTATGGGTAGCATTTGGAAGAGAAATAAAAATCTGGGTAATACATTCATCTTTACTGTCGCTATCCTGCCGAGCAGGGACAGACGTAGTGATTTCCACCTTTCCAGGTCTGCTTGTATCTTATTCCACAGGACCTCGTAATTATTCTTGTATAATTTCGCATTTGTTGATTCTATCTCTACTCCTAGGTATTTGACTTTCTTGACTATTTCACAACCCGTTATTCTTTCCAGGTTCCGTTTTGCTTTGTTGTCGAGGTTTTTGACTAGCATCTTTGTTTTTGATATATTTACTTTGAAGCCTGACACCCTACCATAGTCCTCCATTATCTCCATCAATTTCCTTGCTGATTGTGCTGGTTGCGACATTGTCACCATCAGGTCGTCCGCAAAGGCACATAGTTTGTATTCTTGCTGTTTAATCTGTATGCCCTGTACATCCTCTGCCGCTCTTATTCTGTTCAGTAAAATTTCCAGTGTTAGGACAAATAGCAGGGGGGACAGGGGGCAGCCCTGTCTCGTGCCTCTCTCTATATTAAATGAGTCCGTTAAATCTCCATTGACAATGATCTGACCTGTTTGTTTCTGGTAAATTGCCGTTATGGAGTTGAGAAACTGTACTCCCATTTTCATCTTCCGGACCAAGTTCGTCAGGAACGGCCAGTGCAGTCTGTCAAAAGCTTTTTCTGCATCCACAAACATAAGAGCGGCGGGTATCTGGTTGTGCTTTTGCAGGTATTCTATTATGTTCAGCAGCTGTCTCACGTTGGTTTTCATCTGGCGTCCTTGTATAAATCCCCTTTGGTCCGGGTGTATTGTTTTTTGTAGTACAGTCATTAGTCTATTGGCCAAAATTTTTGTGAAGATTTTGTAGTCTGTGTTTAGTAGTGAGATGGGCCTGTAGTTTGCGGGCTGTGTGTTGTCCTTCCCCTCCTTCGGGATTAATGAGATGTAGGCTGTTTTCCAGGATGGTGGGACCTGGCCTCCTTCTTGAATGTTGGCAAATAGTTTTCTGAGGGGTTCTAGCATCTCCTCTTGGAGGTGTTTGTAGTAGGTCGCTGTCATCCCATCCGTCCCGGGCGATTTTCCTGCTTTCAGTTGTGTGATCGCTGAGTGTATTTCCTCTTTTGTGATTAAGGCATTCAGGGCTTCTCTTTGTGTGTCGGTAATCGCCTGTATCTTTTCGTTTTGTAGGAACTCATCTATCTCTTTGTCTTGTATCTTATCCTCGGTGTATAGTTTCGAGTAGAACTCCGTGAAGGCTTTCTTGATGGTTTTTTGTCGGAATTCTTCCTTGCCTTTGTATTCTATCTTTTCAATTATGCGGGATTTCTGTTTCTTTCTTATAGTGTAGGCTAGCCAGCGGCCCGGTTTGTTGGCCTTGCAGAATGTCTTGTGTTTTGCATATTGTATATTCCTTGCCACTTGGTCAGCCATCAACATGTCGAATTGCTTTCTTAGGATCTTGAGTCCTTCTTTGGTGACTTTGTCCTCTGGTCTTTTTATTAGTAACCGCTCCATTTTGCTTATCTCATTTTCTAACTCTTTTCTTTTTTGTTCTTGTTGGCGACGGTGCCAGCTATTCATGGATATGAGGATCCCTCGCATGTACACCTTGCTGCCTTCCCAGATCTGTTCTATCGGTGTTCCGTTGTTCATATGTGTGTCGAAGAATTCCTTCATAGCTTTTTTGCATTCCGCCACATTGTTTTCATGTCTAAACAAGTTTTCATTGATTCTCCAGGACCTCCTCTGTTTCGGGCCATGTCTTAATTCCATCCTCACAGGGTTGTGGTCTGTCAGTGTCTTGGGTAGGATTTTCACCGCGTTTAGACAAGTTAGCAAGTCACTAGAAGTTAGTATAAAGTCGATTCTGGAGAATGATTGATGCCTGCCGGAGAAGAAGGTGAATTCTTGTTCTTTGCCGTGCCTTTTCCGCCATACGTCTGTCAGTTCGAGGTCCTCCTTCATGTCGAAGAAGGATTTAGGCAACTTGGAGTGTTTTTGCGGGTTCGGTGCAGTTCTTTTTTTGTCTAGAGCAGTCTCTATGACCCCGTTCCAGTCGCCCATGATGATGTAAGATCTGTAGTTAAGCTGTGTTATTTTCTTGTGTAGCTTTTTGTAGAATTTGCCTTGTTGCTGATGTGGTGCATATACACCCAGTACTAGAATCTTCTTGTCTTCTTGTGTTATTTCAATTGCCAGGTATCTACCTTGGGGGTCGGACTCTATTAGCTTAGCCAATACATGTTTCTTTACGTATATAACAATCCCATTCTTTTTTCTTGGCGCCGCTGCCACAAAGTGCGCGCCTAGTTTGTAGTTGATCAGATATTTCTGGTCTGCTGCTCTGATGTGTGTTTCTTGTAGGCAGATTATATCGCTTTTACCTTGGTTTAGGTAGTGGAGAATTTTTCTTCTTTTCTGGGGGGAGTTCAGTCCGTTCACATTCCAAGTCAAATAATTAGTAGCCATCATCTGTTGCAGGATATTTTTGCGAGACCATTTCTGTTGTTTCTCCTGTTGTCTCCTTTGGTCTCGTTCCCACGATATCCGGATTGGTGCTCATTTTGGTTTGTGAGGTCTTGCCTTGCTGGTCTGTACGTTTGGTAGTGAAGCCTGGTAGCCTGCCCTCTGTAGAATGTCCTGCCTCCTTGTTTTTGTTGCTCTCTGCTCTCTGCGCCCTCGCCCCTAGAGGTAGTCCATTCATTTCCTCTGCCACTGCCCCGATCTGTGCTTCTGCGCGGTTTGCTCGTTGGTCTCGATCCCTCCCGCTTTCCAGTGGTCTATCTGCTTCTTCTCTCGCGGTGGGTTGGGGGCCTCCCGACTTCAGTTCCTTTTCGAGGAAGTCTTTGGCTTTCTGGACCAAGGTCAAGTAATGTCTCTTGTTTTTATAATAAAGTGACAGTCCTGTTGGGGTTTCCCACCGGTATTGCAGTGCCCGCGATCTCAGTTCTGTGGTCAGGAATTTGTAGTTCCTTCTGTCTCTCAGCATCGCCTGGGGGATCTCTTTCAGAACCTTCACCTCCTGCTCCTCTATGTAGAATGCCTTGTTATAGGAAGTGGCAGAGATGTGGTTCCGGAACTTCTGTGTTGTGAATTGGATAACCACATCCCTTGGTTGGTGTTTGTTCACTTCCCTCCAGGCGCCCACTCTGTTGATTTTTTCGACATGCCACTCAATCTCATTGGCGCTCGTGCCCAGGAATGTTGCCAGGGCCTCTACAAAGGTCCTGCGCAGTCTTCCCTGGGGTTCGTATGTTGTCTCGTTCCACCCTCTGATCCTGATGGCAAATGCCATTTGCCAGAATTGTATCATGGTGGACTGGTCTTGAACCTCTCTTTTCACCTCTGCAGTCTGTCCCTCTACGCGGTTTTCCACTTCCTTCCTCATCTTTTCCGTATTCTCCCTTGTTTCTTGGAGGTTTTTGTAATGTGTTTGCAGTGCCTCCTTCATCCGTTCCAAATCAGTGGCCATCGCTTTGCGCTGTTCTTCCCACTTTTTCTCCAGGTCTCCACCTTGGTCCGCCAGCATCCTCTTCATGTCTTTGTATCTTTCCTCCGTCTTCCGTTCTGTTTCTAGGCGTCCTTTCTCCGTCTTCGCCCCCATTTCTGCCAATTTTCTATCCATGCCATCCATCCGTACCACCATCGTCGCTATCGTCTCCTTTAGTGTCTCAATCGTCTCTTTTAGTTCTTGGATCATGCGTGCTGTTGCGGAGTCGTGGGTTGGCATGTGGGTCTGAGGGCATGCAGTTGGGTGGGGGTGTGTGTGGTTGGGTGGGGTGTTCCCTAGCAGATTGGAGGGCTGGGCCGGGGAGGATGCAGCTCCCTTCAGGTCTCGCAGTTTGATTTGTTTTGTCCGTCTGGCAGCCATTTTGAGCTTCTCCTCCTGTTGGCCTGTCCACCCTTAAAGCCACCCCTTGATGCAAAGAATTGTGGGGGAGTTGTTCCTGTGCAAGATTGTCAAGTTGCTAGGATGGGTTGGGTCAAATTTTTTCTGTTACAAGTTAGCAAGTGTTCATGTCTCTCAGTCAGTATTTTAACAGCAAAGTGATAGATCACTAGGGGGTGTAGCTTGTTTGCATTTAAGCTTTTCCGTACTGGCAGGGGTGGTACAAAGATGGGAGGATCTGTGGCTTGGGGGTTTTGAAGATGGCCTTTTTCTCAAGATGCAGTACAACACTAGGTTGTGGTCTGGTGATGATTCAGAAATCTGATCCTTCCAAAAGGGGAGGGGGTGCCTTCAGGGTCTAGGCGGTGCAGGGGTAGGAGCCTGTATTCTGGCAGTTCTATGTTCAGGGAGCCAGTTCAGTACCTTTGCCTTGGGTTCCTCTTCACTCCCCTCTACCAGCCTATTTCTTTTCTTTGCTCTTTTCTGGCTCCTTCTTGCCCCTCTTTCTCTGCCTTCTCGCCCAGGTTGCTTCCTCCTGTCTTCTGTCAGCCTGTGTTTACTGCTCCCCTCTACTTTTCCCCTTATTGCTCACCAGGTTGCTTTCCAGCTTTCTTCTTCCCTGCCGCCCGTTGTGGGGGGGGGAGGGGAGCGGTGTCTCTGCAAGGTTTTTTTTTCCCCCTCTCTTCTTTCCCCCTTTTCTTTGTAGCCTCCTCTCACCCGGGCTGTCCTCTCCTGCTCTGCCCACCCGGCTCCTTGCCGCCTCCAGTATCTTATTTGGGGGCCTGGGTGGGGTCTTCTGGGGATCCTGTGAAGGCCTCCTCCTCCCGCTGCTAGTCTCACACTTCCAGTTCTGCGTTTTTGGGGGGGGGGTCGCCGGGGGTTCCGCTATCTTCCGCGGGTCGCCCTCCTTACCTCTGACGCTTCGGGCGGCTGAAAAGTTGGCGAAAATCCGATCCGTCTCTGTTTTCCGCGCCTGGCTTCCTCCGGAGGTCTCTCGGCGCTCTTCTCCTTGCTCGTTCCGTCCGATGTTCTTCGGGCCGGCAGGCCCTCCCGGAGGCCCTCTCTGTTTCTGCCGGCTTCCTTCTCTTTCTTTGTTCCCCTCGCGCCAGCTCCCGTCCGTAGCGTATCGCGACGCCTTCGAGCCTCCCGGCCGGACGCCGCCGGCTTCCTCGGCCTCCTCCGCGTCTTTCTTGGCCCTTTCGGCGGCGATCTTCCCCTTGCTGGATTGAGCCGAGGGTCCTCTCTGATCTTCTCCTCTCCTCCGGTATCTATCTCTCCCGTTCTCCGCCGCCCGAGGCTTCCCCCTTCTGTCCGGCTGCCCCGGCCCTCTCCTCTTCCGTTTTCTGCGTCCGGCTCTCACCTCCGCTCTCCCGTTCTTCCTCACCCCGAGGCTCTTCCTGATTATTCTTTAATACTGATTCCAATGTGATATAATCCAGGGCTTTTCAACCAGTGGTACGGGTACCACCTGTGGTACATTGGCACCTGGCAGGTGGTATGCGATCATCCTAGAAAAGTGGTAGCGGGGGAGGGGAATGAGCTGAACCAGTCAGGGCTCAGCGGAAGTGCCAGGATCAGCGCTTCTTTGGGCCTGTCAGCTGGAGCTTGGCGTTGATCCTGGCGCTTCCGCTGAGCCCAGAAGAAGCGCCAATCAGCTGGAATGTTGCAGCCTCTCCAAGGTCTTGTGATTTACATTCAGATGCTTGGCAACTGATTCATATTTATGACGGTCACAGTGTCCCAGGGTCATGTGAAGTGACCAAAACCTGCTGCAACCACCCAGCAGACGGAGGGGGAATAAAAACCAAACACCCCCCACCCCACCCCCGCTGCCAATCCTCAACAGAAATGCTCACAACAATGGAAACCTTGGACAGGAGGAAGAGCGCCGCCGGACGGGCAGGCAGGTGTCTTGCTTGGCTGTGGCTTGGGGGGCACTTTTTTCAGTGCCATTGCAACTTCGAACAGTCACTAAGCGAACTGTTATAAGTTGAGGACTACCTGTACTTCATCACTTTTTTCCTTTTTTTTTGATCATCAAGTTTTTGACACCTTGGTAGGCGACTGGTGGTACTCGGATATTGCCGTATCCTAAAAGTGGTACAATGGGTGAAAAGGTTGAAAAGCCCTGATATAATCGATACAAAGCTGGTGATGGCATTCTGCGCCAAAGTGTTGCTTGGTTTTATGTAGTCCAGTGTCTCTCAATCTTGACAACTCTAAGATGTGTGGACTTCAACTCCCCAGAATTCTCAGCCAGAGAGAATTCAAGGTTGAAAACACAAGTGTAGTTGGATGTGTGAATAGCAATAGCACTTAGACTTCTATACCGCCTCACAGTGCTTTACAGCACTAAGCAGTTTGCAGAATCAACATGTGGCCCCCGACACTCTGGGTCCTCATTTTACACCCTCCGAAGGATGGAAGGCTGAGTCAACCTTGAACCCTATCAGGATCGACTCCCTGGCAGTGGGCAGAGTCAGCCTGCAATGCTGCATTCTAACCACTGTACCACCATGGCTCCGTGGTGTGTGGTGTGAAGCCAGACATTGTCTTTACAAATAAAGTGAGTTATGCCTTGTTCAGCAAACGGTTGTTGATCAAGCCCTGGCTTAGTGTGAATTGGAAGCCAGCTATGGTTTTGTTTTTGTTTTTTGCTCTATTTACAAAAACCATGCCATTTTTGTAGGAGAAGGAGTGGTAGAACCCAGGGGTGGAGTTAAAAGAGCAATTAACCTTACATAGCCACAAACTTAGTACAGATTAAGTACAACCCCTCTCCTTTAATTTCACTGACCCTTATCTAACTTCAAACAGGTGCTAAACTTTAGTTGAGAAATTCCTGTGCATTTTAACAATAAATCAGTTTAATTGCACATTTATGTCTGGACCTGATCTTTAGCCCTGACAATGTGGTTTTATTTGTTTTTCCTAGTGATTGCTTCTGCTGTCTTCTTGACTGTGGTCTTGGGTGGGGGGTGGGGGAGGAAATCAGATGAGTCTTGGCACAGGGATCAGGGATGTTTGGAAGATGTGGTTAGAAAGATGAAGATAAAGGATGTGGTGGGGCAATCAAAGCTTTTATTGTGGCTGTCATGGTGACCTTTTTGACCTCACCCTGCAGGCACCCTGGATGGGATAATGCAGGCTCTAGAGATCCAAAACCATTGGCTCTCCTCATCCCCCCCCCCCAGATGGAAGGATAATAATTTGACCGGCTTGGTGAAGAATGATGGATCAGGACTGGGATGCCTGGAGCATCTTTGCAGCCAAACAGCAATGGGAATTGGGTTCCACGTTAATAACCTTATTCCTAATTAAAATTTATTGGATGCAGAGAATGTGCTAAGTGCTTAACAAAGCCCGAGTCAAATGCCGCTGTGCACCATTTCCCTCCAAGACGGAGATAAATAGACGGAGGTGAGCTTTAAGAAAGAAGGAGCAGGCACCAGATAAGGCAGTGCTGGAAAGCAAGCAGAATCCTTTCCTTTAATAAGGAAAAGGGGTTTTTTGTCACCACAGCAGCAGCGTGGAACATTTATGCTCAGGGATCCAATCTGTTGTTTTCAGATTTCCCTGTCTGGGCGTTGCCTGGTGGGGTTTTTTGGTGCCATCATTGATATGTGAAAAAAGAGAGAACGAAAACTCAGTGTGAGATTGTGGGGGCCGGAAAGCTTGGTGGTCCAGAACACAAGGCTACGATTGGTGGTCCAGCTTTTATTATTATTATTATTATTATTATTATTATTATTATTATTATTATTATTATTAATAATAATAATAATAATAATAATAATAATAATGTTGGAAGGGACCTTGGAGGTCATCTGGTCCAACCATCTGCTCAGGCAGGTAACCCTATACCATTTCGGACAAATGGCTGTCCAGTCTGTTCTTAAAAACTTTTGGTTTTGGAGCATTCACCGCTTCTGGAGGCAGGTTGTTCTACTGGTTAATTGTTCTAACTGTCAGGAAGTTTCTCTTTAGTTCTAGGTTGCTTCTCTCTTTGATTAGTTTCCATCCATTGCTTCTTGTCCTGCCTTCAGGTGCTTTGGAGAATAGCTTGACTCCCTCTTCTTTGGGGCAGCCCCTGAGATACTGGAATGCTGCTATCATGTCCCCCCTCGTCTTTCTCTTCGTTAAACTGGACATACCCAATTCCAGCAACCGTTCCTTGTATGTTTTAGCCTCAAGTTCCCTAATCATCTTTGTTGCTCTTCTCTGCCCTCTTTCTAGAGTCTCAACATCTTTTTTACATCGTGGTGACCAAAACTGGATGCAGTATTCCAAGTGTGGCCTTACCAAGGCATTGTAGAGTGGTATTTTGTAATAGAAAGTTGCCAGAAATTCTGGGATGAAGAGTCTGAAGATCGTAGAATCACAGGGCTGGAAGAGACTTTCCAGGTCTTCTAGTCCAAGGAGTGAGCAGGTGGAAAGTTTTGAGAAACCAAGGCACAGAGGTAGCCTTCAGACAGTTTGGACTTTAGTTCCCCAGCACCCAAGATTGGTGGCCAGGAATTAGTGAATTGGGAACCAGGCTCTGCAAAAGATGTTGCCTGGAGCAGATTTGTAACAGGACCTCCAGTTTTTGTCGTCTACTAGAACTCCCAAATCTCCTGCATTGTTCAAGGGGCAGCTCCTAGTTTGGCTGAGCACTGGTCATGCTGATCAGGTCTGCATTAGGTTGATACAGTAGCTTTATGGAAGAGCATTAGGAAATCCTAAAAGGGTTGGACTCAGAATGAAAGATACATCCCAAGATAAGGTCATGTTGTGCCAGCTCCATGTTGCTGCAAAGGAGACAACATAGCATTCTTTGTGAACTCACTAGGAATTGAGCTGGATTTGAGGGAGTTGTCAGATCCACTGACTGGAAACTGCACCAAAGGGAAACTTTGGTTTTGAGTTAAAAACTGAATGGAGCGTCTCCCCCGCCCCAATGGTATGTGAGAAAGACCTTGAGATCAAACCAAGAGAGGGCCTGGTCCACAGCTGCCTAATGGATAGAGAAAGAGGCTCAGAGCCCCCCCCTCCTCCTTTAGCTTCTCAGGCTGTAAAGGAGATGGTGAGAGCTTTCTACTTTCAGACTTCCAAGATTGATGTCAGCCTTGCCAGGTAGATTAGATAGGAAACATTGCCAGATGTTCTACTTTTATTTTAAAGCTTCATTAACAGAGTCTTGAAAGTCTGAATGTACAGATCTCCCGGCATCTGTTGTGAGCCGCCCTGGGTCTTTGGAGAAGGGCGGCATATAAATGTGAATATTAAATTAAATATTAAATTAAATTAAATTAAATTAAATCTCCTCCACAGTGTGAGAAGCTGGGCCTCCTTTATAGCCCCCTTCTGATCCTCTTTCTCCAGCTCCACCTGCAGCTGCAGGCTAAGCCCTCTCTTATCTGGCGATTCCCTAGCCCAGGGGTCCCCAACCCCCAGTCTGTGGACTAGTACCGAGCCGCGGCATGCCAGCAACTGGTTTGCATAAACAAGCAAAGCACCATCCATGGGATGCAGGCAGCACACCAAACTACGCCTTCTCCTGTCTGCGGAAGACCTTTTCTCCACGGAACCAGTCCCTGGTGCCCAAAAGGTTGGGGACCTCTGCCCTAGCCATCATTTCTTCATTCTCACCCTCAAGATCTTTCTCACATACCATTTACACCCCCCCACACACACACACAACTTCTCTTTTTGCAGGTAATCTCCATCAGTTCATTCAGCAACCATTCAAAGTTACACTGGTGGTAAAAGGCACGGATGCACAGTCCTAGAAGGTCTGGCCATCACAGCACCCCCCACAGTCTCATGATTTTCAATCCAGGCAGTTGGTGTCTGGTTCACAATTACATCCCAGGGAGTCCTGGTCACGTATGGCTATTGACAAACCTTCCTTGTTGGCTTTCCACAAGGAATATCAATGAGGAAGCCAGAAAGGAAGGTTGCAAGTTCCTCCTGAAAGTTGCTCCCACTGCCTTTTCTCCTGAGGATCCTGCTGCGGGCTTTAACTCCCCCCCCCAACTATCCACACTCCATAATGCACACCCTGCCATCCCATGCTTCCCAGTGCCTGCCCCCAGTGTCCCCCGTGGCACCTGCACACACTCCATGCTCCTTGCCTGGGACTCCCGCCTCCTCCCGCTTAACAACCTGCAATCCTTGCTTAATGACGGTAACGAAGGCTGCCAGGATTGTCCTCATTAAATGATGCGGTTACGTGATGTGCTTTACAGCCTGATTGCTTAGCGACAGAATTTGTCACAACGGCTGTCGTAACCCAAGGATTACCTGTATTTCCTCCAGCGTTTCTTCATTTCACCCTGTGACGTAGGGCAGGCTTGGATGTTGCCTATTTTACTGCTTTGAAACTCTGGATTCTTGCTACGCATCAGCTAAAGGGGAAGGGCTTTCTGTTAAATCCAAATGTGTCCCTGTTCCCCTTCCCTGTTCTTTCATATCAAGAGAGGGGGGAGAGGAAAAAAGAAGGCTTGAACACGAGAGTCACAGAGGAGTCAAACCCCAAAGGGACTCCTGGCACAGAGGCTGCTTGGTGTGGTTTTGTAATCCATGGCTAGATTAGGAAGGGGTTGTTTTCTGAGCATCTCTTCCCTCCGGTTCCCAGCATTTGACAGGAATGTGCCAACCAAATCACCTGTAGTGAAAAAGGACTGTCCTCTTTTATTCAGGCAGTTCAGCTGAAAGCGAAACAGCCTCAAAGGCACCTTGGCAGGAAAACCAAGCTCTTATGCTTAGAAAAACCATCAAGGTGCATTTTTCCCCCCACTTTTGCCTTTTGATTATTTTCATAGCGGTTTTATTCTGTGGCTATCACTTTTAATGTTTTTATTGATAGGTATGCTTTTAGTTCTGTTTTAACTTTACCTGCTAGGCCCCTTGATTGATTTTTTTTTTTGGCAGAAAGAGAAAGAATCAATCAAGCAAATAAAGCATATTACATAAAACGTGTGGGTCTTTTATATATCTATATAATGCAAATGCAAAATGAACAATTATGGCTCTTTCATACATCAAGTTACCTGGGTGTGAGTCTGTCTGAGCAAAAATGTTCCGGCCAGCAACAATGGGTTTGCCACAGTTTTTCATTTCTGAAAAGTCTAACTCTTCAGAACTTGTCATTTTTCAGATATTAACAAAAGAGTTCTGACATGCATTTAATCCTGATATGCTTGAAATATTTTGATTACATTTACATCGTTTTCATATTTTGATTGCATTTACATCATTTTCATATTGTTGCTTCTAAAAGATACTTCTCTTTTCCCGAAGAAGACTCTGGTGTTTTCAATGTATGTTTTAACTTACAGACAAGTGTGAATTCTCTCTGGAGGATAAAAAAATGGTACTTTTGATCTTGGTGAACGGATCAACACAGATTGGTTTCCTATGTCATCTCAATTCCCTATTTTTCCCTTCTGTGATTTTACGTTTTCTAAAACCGATGGTTTATCATCTAAAGTTTAAAATCAGAGCAATTTGCCTTGAATTTGTATGCTGATTTGTATTTTTTTCTTTGCTGAGTAATTATATGGAAGTGCTAGAATTTAATTTATTGAAAACTATGGATTGGGCTCTTTATTTCATAGCTTCCAGAATAGTGAAGAGCAAGTATGCAATTAAGAAGAAGCTAGACAATCACTTGTCTGAAATGGTATAATTTCTCCTGCTTGAGCAGGGGGCTGGACTAGAGGACCTCAAAGGCCCCTTCCAGCTCTATTCTATTCAAATAAAATAATAATAAATGTTGTTATCAGCATTGTCCCTCTATGGTATATAACAGTGATGGCGAATCTTTTAGAGACCGAGTGCCCCAAAACTGGCCCACCCCCACCTTGCACCCCATGCCGCCCCCGCCTCGCCCCCTGCTCTGCCCACCCACCACCCGCCAATCGCCCAGGTGGCCCAGCAGCGCCATGGCAGCTACATCCTCCACCCACACCCTGCAGAATCAACTGCGCGCGACGGGGTGCAAGGGCGGAGTCTTGTCCCCGCTGCCTGGCTGCCATGTCCTTGGCTGCACTGCTCCATGCGGGCCGCACTTGGGAGTGACTCTCCTCTGGGGGGAGGGGCTGCTGCTGAGGAAGGGGCCGCAGGGGGAGGCAGGGCTGAGGTGATGGTGCACATGCCCACAGAAAGGGCTCTGAGTGCCGCCTCTGGCACGCGTGCCATAGGTTCGCTGGTATATAAGAATGTGCAGAGGAACCGTAGAGAATTGTGATGGCTCAGTGGTTAGAGTGCAGTGCAAATAGTCCTCGACTTACAACAGTTCATTTAGTGACCATTCAAAGCTACAACGGTACTGAAAAAAGTGACTTATGAGCGTTTTTCACACTTAACGACCGTTGCAGCCTCCCCAGGGTCACACAATCAAAATCCGAATGCTTGGCAACTGGCTCATACTTACGACGGTCGCAGTGTCCCAGGGTCACACGATCGATCCCCTTTTGCGACCTTCTGACAAACAAAGTCAATGGGGAAGCCAGATTCACTTAACAGCCGTGTCACTGATTTAACAGCTGCAGTGATTCATTTAGTAAAGTCATAAAAGGGGGCAAAATTCACTTAACAAATGTCTCACTCAGCAACCTAAAAGTTGGGCTCGGTTGTGGTCATAGGTTGAGGACGGCCTGCATCTCATAGAATGGAAGGAGGCAGATTCCAGAAGTCAAAGGAAAGGAGGTGAGGCCAAGGGAGGCTCAGGGTGTGTGTAGTTTGTGCTCCTTGTCCTGCCGTTTTCCAGCTGCTGAAGAGACAGCATTATGCTCTTACGCTTGGGGTAGCACCAGGTTGGAGAAAGGCTTGAGGTATCTGCCAGGTGTGGGCAGTAAGGTCAACATGGCAGCCACAACAGCCTGAACAAAACTCTTGCCAGTTTTTCTGTGCAACACAACTTCAATCCAAAACCTTTAATTTTATGTTGCACATAAAAAGAAATGGAGGTGATAAAGAGAATATTTGTAGCTCAGGGGTGAACTGTGGGGTCCTTGGTGATCTCTGAGCTTGGCTGTTTTCTTGCAGACCCAATTATGTAATATCATCAGGGTTAGGAGGGGGGTTGCACAATGGAGGAGGAGGAGGAGGAGAACTGTGGGGTCCTTGGTGCTCCCTGAGCTTGGCTGTTTCCTTGCAGACATTTCATGACCCAACTAGGCAACATCATCAGTGCTAAAAGGGAGTGGTGTTTGCAGAATGGAAGGAGGAGAGAGGAGGAGGAGGAGGAGGAGGAGGAGGGATCCTTGGTGCTCACTGAGCTTGGTTGTTTTCTTGCAGACGTTTCATGACCCAACTTTGTAACATCATCACTGTTAGGAGGGAGTAGGGGAACTTTGTTTTCTGTTTATGGACCCAATGGCTTGCCTTGTCATTGTTGGTTACCAGAGATGGTGTTCCAATCACGCTGTCACAGTTGCCCTTATGACTTTCTTCACCACATCCTATAGACATCCCTGTCCAATAGCCAGATATAATTACCCATAATCACTGTCATTGCTTTGCAACATTATGTTAAGCCATAGTTTGCAGGGACAGATGTCATAAACCATTGCTTACAAGTTCACACCTTACGTTAAACCCAGCCACCTTGGTTGGCGGGCCTCTCCCTCACCCTTGCAGGAGGAGGGTATTACTTGACTGGGGTGGGGGGTAAAATGTGCCCCCTAAGTAGCTGTGGGGCTCGGAAGATGTTACCTTGGGATAAGTGCCTCTTTTATGAACAAGCTGCTAAACTGGTTTTGTTATTCAGATCCTCCCGCAAAGGAAGACAAACCTGGATCCGATGTTGTGATGTGAAAGCCAGGCGGTGGGGGGGGGGAATAATTAATGGAGTGAAAATGAACAAGTCAGATAGAGTCTTTTATCCTTCATAGAGAAAGCAGTTAAAGGTCAATCCCATTCTTTGTAGGCTTTCTGCTTAATATTTCCAGGGGCTTTTCCATCAAGGTATTAATTAAATGAGAACAAAGGCTCTCCATTTCTCACACGTGTGAGAGGTCTCTCTCTCTCTCTCTCTCTCTCTCTCTCTCTCTCTCTCTCTCTCTCTCTCTCTCTCTCTCTCTCTCTCTCTCTCTCTCTCTCTCTCTCTCTCTTTCTCTCTCTCTCTCTCTCTCTTTCTCTCTCACTCTTTCTTTCTCTCTTTCTCTCTTTCTCTTTCTCTCTGTCTCTCTCCCTCCCCCCTCTCTCTCTCCCTTCTCCCTCCCCTCCCCCTCCCCTTCCCCCTCCCTCTCCCTCCCTCCCTCCCTCTCTCTCTCTCTCTCTGTCTCCCACTCACTCTCACTCTCTTTCTCTCTCTTTCTCTCTCACTCTTTCTTTCTCTCTTTCTCTTTCTCTCTGTCTCTCTCCCTCCCCCCTCTCTCTCCCTTCTCCCTCCCCCTCCCTCCCTCCCTCCCTCTCTCTCTCTCTCTCTCTCTCTCTCTCCCTCTCCCTCTCCCTCCATCCCTCTCTTTCTCTCTCTCTAACTTTTTTGAGCTCAAGTTGGGCTTGGCGTAGGCTTCTCTCCTTCCTTCTCAGGAGGCCTCACTGAGATGTACTTCTTTGCAAAATGGCTTTTAATAAACTGGAAAATGTGCCACAATTGCCCGAGAACCTTCTGCCTCCCTGTAATTACTCCTGTATTACGGTGGCAGAGAAAAGGCAAAGGGGCAAGGGACTGGCAATTACCTTGTCCATATTTTTGCATAAGAGGCCTTTTTATGTCTCTGCATGATTTAAATGCACTCTCAAGTAGCCAGTTCTCTCCCCCCCCCGCTGAAAAATGGGGCTCTTCTGAACAGCAACATTCCTTTTTAAATGTTTGTGCATTTTATGCACACTTCTGAATTTATTTGTGATTTGTTAGAAATACTATTGCGCCAAACAATTTGCTTAAAAAAAGGTATAGAACTATGTAATAGTATTAACAAAATAATGTAACTTCAGGATTAAACACAATTAATAAGTCAGGAAAAGTGTATGGCATACAGCTTCTGGGTTTCTTTCCAAACCCTTAGCTAACTGGGGCCATAAGAGACGTCTGTAAAAAAGATGTTGAGACTCTGGAAAGAGTGCAGAGAACAGCAACAAAGATGATTAGGGGACTGGAGGCTAAAGCATATAAGGAACGGTTGCTGGAATTGGGGATGTCTAGTTTAATGAAGAGAAGGACGAGGGGGGACAGGATAGCAGTGTTCCAATATCTCAGGGGCTGCCCCAAAGAAGAGGAAGTCAAGCTATTCTCCAAAGCGCCTGGAGGCAGGACAAGAAGCAACAGATGGAAACTAATCAAGGAGAGAAACAACCTGGAACTAAGCAGAAACTTCCTGACAGTTAGAAGAATTAACCAGTGGAACCACCTGCCTCCAGAAGCGGTGAATGCTCCAACACTGGAAGTTTTTAAGAAGAAACTGGACAGTCATTTGTCCGAAATGGTATAGTGTTTCCTACCTGAGCATGGGGTTGGACTAGATGACCTCCAAGGTCCCTTCCAACTTTATTATTATTATTATTATTATTATTATTATTATTATTATTATTATTATTATTATTATTATTATTATTATTATTATTATTATTATTATTATTATTATTATTATTATTATTCTGCACTGTATTTTCTTCTGGGTAACAAAATAATGTCTATTCATACTTGAGTACCTGTGGAAATCTAAGCAGGATAGTGCAGTGTGTCTATGGAGATTCTCAGTCATCCAGGTCATGGTTGCTGAAGGAGCTTCTTGCATGAGAAGCGAAACATCTTCAAGGAAAAAACAAAGTTCATTTGCCTTTTGAAAAAGCACCTTTGGGACAGTGCGGTATGTTATCTCTATATTTGTGTGTAATTCCACTCTCTTATTGCCTTCCATCTGTTTGGGTACAAGTGTGCCATGGGAAGCATGGGCTGAGCTGCATTGGCCCCGGCTCTGGGTCATGTGACCGGTAGGGGAGGTGGTCTTGCATCCCCATAGGGATGCAAGGGGGACTCTCTCTCTTTTTAATCTCTGCATGTTTGGCTCCTTTTTTAAATTCAGACTTCCTTTGGTTGGCTTGTTACCATTCACCAAATCTGGTCTTTCTGCGTTCAGTTTTCAGAGAGTTTTCTCGCTCATAGACAATCGGAGCCTTTCACATTATCTCTTTCCAAACATTCAGTTGGGTTGGAAAGGGGGGGATGCACATAAAAAATGGGACCTAAAGATGACAAAAGAACTTCCCCAAATATTGCAGAAGGACCACCATTTCTGGCCACCGCTGAAGATTCCATTGCTGAATCAGATTTGCAAAGAAACGTAAGTAGGACAATGTAGTTCCCAACTATTTGTAAATTCACAGAATCATAGAGTTATAGGGCTAGAAGGGACCTTGGAGATCTTCTGGTCTGACCCCTCCCCCTTCTTTCATGGCAGGAGACTTTATATCATCCTGGACAAATGGCTGCCCAATCCTTTCTTGAAAACCTCCAGTGATGAAGCAACCATAACTCCAGGAGGCAAGGTGTTCCACTGATTAATAGTTCTGTCGGTAAATTCCCCTTAGTTCTGGGTGGGATCTCTCTTTAATGATCTTCCGCCCGTTGCTTCTTGCCCTGCCTTCAGTTGCTTTGGATAACAGGTTGATCCTCTCTTCTCTATGGCAGGCCCTCAGATACCGGAAGATTGCTCACGTTACTCCTAATTCTTCTCTTCGCGAGGCAAGATAGTTTCCTTAATAGAATAAACTGGTTTATTTTGCAGACCTTTTATAATCTTAGTTATTCTTCTCTGCACTCTTTCCGGTGTCTCAGCATCTTTTTTGACCAGAACTGTACACAGTATTCCAAATATGACTTCACTCACCCCTATAAAGGGTACACTATCATTTCTCATGATCTTGATGCTATTCTTCTGTTGATGCAGGCTAGGTGTCAAGCTGCAAAGAATACATATACTCTGACATCCATTACTGCTTCTTAGTTTGCTTACAGATTTGAGGGGAGAGGGAGGGAAGAATGGAATGCAGACTTTGGACATTGGACTGCCAAGCCGTGAGAACCAAGGTCATCCAAGAAGCTATTTACTAAAATACTTTGTCATAATAATTATCTCACACTGTATTGGACAATGTGACCTGCAACAAAAAGGGGGAGGGAGACTCTATACTTTTAATATACTGATTTTGGTGCCACTTAACCAGAGCTAGTTTTCCTTTCATCTGTGCGGAAATAATGTGCTCAATAAAGTTTTGCATTCAGTACACTGTACACTCGTTTGATATGCATGGGCCCCTGCTCTCTAACCTGTTCAATTAAATTCTCATCTGTAAGGGATAAACCCTTCTTCAGGTCTTTTTGCCATCTAGACTGCAGTTGCAAATATGAAAGCCAGGTACACACTATTCCTTCATCTGCTAGCGTATTTGATGGCTTTAACGAAAACACATTTCCTTCTTCCATTACAAGTTTACTATAGGGCACCACATCCTGACCTTGTAGTATGTTTATGTCTACCTGGCTTTCATATTTGCAACTGCAGTCTAGATGGCAAAAAGACCTGAAGAAGGGTTTATCCCTAACAGATGAGAATTTAATTGAACAGGTTAGAGAGCAGGGGCCCATGCATATCAAACGAGTGTACAGTGTACTGATAGAAATTGACTCTGAAACTGTACTAGTCAAGGATTGTATGGTAAAGTGGGAACAAGATTTTGGGCAACCTATCACGATGGAAACGTGGGAGGGAATCTGGGTGAGAAATGTAAAATTTATGCAAGCGCAACATTTAAGGGAAAACTTTTATAAGATGTTCTATAGGTGGCATCTAGATCCGAAAAAATTATCATATATCTATCCAGACACCCAACCTAAATGTTGGAGGTGTGGTAGTATGGAGGCTACATATTTTCATGTATGGTGGACATGTAGAAAAATTAAAGCCTTCTGGAGAAAAATATGGTGGACACTCCAAACCATTTTGAAAAAGCGTATTGAATTTCTACCTCAGTTGTTTTTGTTAGGGATCATAAAAGACTGTACTACCACAGAGGCGAACTTAATTCTGAACTTGATCACAGCAGCGAGACTGTTGGTGGGACAATACTGGAAGAAGCCAGAAATACCACCTATTGAAGAATGGACTTTGAAAGTAATAAATTTGGCAGAAATGGCTAAAATATCGGCATATTTGAAGGATCGCTCAAATGAACAATATATGATAGACTGGAAACATTGGATAGACTACATACAAGAGAAACACCAATCAAAGAAAATGTATCTGGCTTATAGTTAAATCTGGACATACGGAGTGAAGAATGTTTACAAATTTAAATCGATTGTATTAAGTTGGATAGCAGTTAACTTGAATTTTCCCCTGGTTTACATGTACAAATATATATCTATTGATTAATGGAAGATATATATTAAATAGATTAAGAATGTACTTGTTGAAGGGATGGGTGTATCGACATGAAAATTATTAATTTTAATAAGATGACTTGTTTCTTTGATGTCCAATGGATTGATCTGAAAAGAAGTGAAATTTAAAATTTTTAAAATGTAGTTGGCTTATAGTTAAACTTGGATATACGGAGTGAAGAAGGTCTACAAATTTAAAATGATTGTATTAAGTTGAATGGCTTTAACTTGAATTTTTTCTTTGTTTACATGTACAAACGGATATCTAATAATAAAAAATTAAAAAAAAATAAAGTTTTGCATTAGAGATTGCATTGTCTCAGCTATGCTTACGTCGTTGGGTTCGTCAGTTGGAACCTTGATATTAGGACTATATTTGTCCTAGGCGAGGGCTTTTCAACCTTTCCACCCATTGTGCCACTTTTAGGATATGGCAATATCCGAGTACCACCAGTCGCCTAGCAAGGTGTCAAAAACTTGATGGGTGAAGAGGGATATGACATCAAAGCTCATGAGTAGGTCACTGGGTTGTAAGTTTTTTTTCTTTATGATCTCTATGAACTGGAATGAGTTTTTTATCTGTGAGGTGATGGATTCTGCATAGGGCTGTAGTTGTTTGGCGAGAAATTTGGCTAGGTTTTGTAGAGGTGAGCCTATGGAGCTGACTATGGGTCTAAATGGGGTTCCTTCTTTGTGTATCTTGGGGAGACCATAGAGCTTAGGGCATCTGGATGATTTCTCTCTGGGAATGATTCTTTGTTGGATCTCTTCACTAATGGGGGAGGCTTTTATTTTGGATCTAGTGGTTTTTTCCAGGTAGGTGGTGGGATCTGTGTTTAGGGGTTTGCATGTGGAGTCTTGGAGTAGGTTGGTTAATTTGGTTTGGTAGTCAGATGTGTTCATAACCACCGTGGCGTTGCCCTTGTCTGCTGGTAGGATTATTATGCTGGTGTCTTCTTTCAGGTTAAGTAGTGCTGTCTGTTCCTCTTTGGGTAAGTTGCTTTTGGGTGGCTTGCTGGTGCAGAGGATGTTGGAGATTTCGAGTCTGATTCTGTTAGCGTCATCGGGGTTGATTTTGGTCAGGCTAGTTTCAACTCCGCATATAATGGTTTCAGTGGGGATGTGTTTGGGAGCGACTGCAAAGTTGAGTCCTTTGGAAAGGACATTGGTTTGGCTTCGGTGAGGATCCTATCTGAGATGTTATGCACTGTTTGTTTCATGTGTGGCTGTGAGAGAGGAAGGGTTTGTTTCTGGTGTTCTTGTAGTCTTTGGAGTTTGTTGGTGTGTGTGTCTGTCTGTCTTGAGGGTGGTCTGTGTTTCGGCTCTCCAGACGGCGAGTTGTTTGGATTTGTCCCAAAGTGCGGGGTGGATCTTGTTGCTGAGTTTGAGGTGAAGTGTGAGGAGATCTTTGTTGATTCGGTCTAGGAGGAATCTTTTTGTGTTATTCCAAAGACCTACATACAAACACCCGCGAAAACCTCAGAAAACAAATATCATACCTCTACGGGGAGAAAATCCACCATCTGATGAGGACCTATGAAAAACTCGAAGTCCAAAGAGCTTCCATTTTATGTGACCTCGCATTCCTTCGCAACTGCTGAGATCAAAATTTAATCCCCACATGCTTCCAATTGAAATTCCACTCCAACTCTGCAGCCACCAAACACATACTGAAAAGAACAGAATTGGCGGGAGCAGGAGGGTAGGTCGCACTCGGGGAACTCGGTCCTGCTGTCTTTTAGCGGTTCCTTGTTCTGGCCCTTCCGAAAAATCTTGCTCTCCCCACGATTCTGGTGATGGGTGTAGCTCGGGCCCTGGGCTCAGGCTATTGCTGCTTAACGCCAGGTCGGTTAACAATAAGGCCCCCCTCATTCATGATCTTCTCATGGATGAGGAGATCGACTTGGCGTGTGTGACTGATACCTGGTTGGGCCCTGAGGGGGGAGTTCCCCTCACGGGCATGTGCCCATCAGGTTATCAGGTATGGCATCAGCCGCGACCCCAAGGAAGGGGGGAGGAGTAGCTATTTTGGCCAGAGAGAACTTCAGTCTATGTAGACTCACTGTTTCCGAAATTCCGGGTTGCGAGTCCATCCTTATGACGCTAGACCTAGGGGTCCAGGTGGGCTTATTGCTTACTACCTGCCTCCCAGCTGTGTGGCATCAACCCTGCCTGTGCTACTCGAGGAGGTTGCTGGGCTGGCGGTGGAGTTCCCCAGGCTTATAGTCTTGGGGGACTTCAATCTGCCGTCGCTTGGCGAATCCTCAGGATTGGCACAGGAGTTCATGGCCGCCATGACAACCATGGACCTGACCCAAGTAGTGCAGGGTCCGATGCATGAGGGTGGACATGCCCCGGAGATGATTTTCCTTTCGGAGCAGTTGGGTAATGATCTGGTTTTAAGGGGCTTAGACATCTTGCCTTTGTCATGGACCGATCATTTTCTGCTTCGACTGAATTTTACAGCCCCAATCCTTCCCCGCAGGGAGGCAGAACCAATTAGGTGGTTCCACCCCAGACGCCTGATGGATCCAATTGGCTTTCAGACGGCGCTTGGGGAATTACCGAGCTCCCTCATTCACAGTCCGGCGGAGTCCCTGGTAGCGGCATGGAATACGGCCGCGAAGGGGGCTATCGACCGGATTGCGCCTTTGCGACCTCTCCGTGATGCTGGCCCCAGGAGGTCTCCTTGGTTTACTAAGGAGCTCAGGGGGATGAAGCGCCATAAGAGACGTCTAGAGAAGCGATGGAGACAAAGTAAGTCCGGATCTGACCGAACCAGATTGAGCTTATTTATTAAAGCCTATCTGAAGGCGATTAAGGCGGCAAGATCTTTGTATCTTTCCACTTTGATCGCGTCTGCGGAATCTCGTCCGGCTGCCCTGTTTAGGGTGACCCGATCCCTCATTAACCCAAGGGGTCTGGGGTCACCCTTGCAGGGTAGTGCCGAGGACTTTAATAACTGTTTCGCAGACAAAGTGGCTCAGATCCGGGCCGACCTAGACTCCAATTGTGTAGCAGAGTCGACTGATAATGATTCAGTTGAGGGGACAGGGGCATGTTCTTGTCCGGTCATCTGGGGTGAGTTTGAGGCTGTTACGCCTGAGGAAGTGGACAGGGCCATTGGATCTGTATGTTCTGCCACCTGTTTGTTGGACCCGTGTCCCTCCTGGCTGGTTTCAGCCAGTAGGGTGGTGACACGTACCTGGATCCAGGAGATTGTCAATGCTTCTTTGAGGGAGGGGTCCTTTCCGGCTCCCTTAAAGGAGGCACTTGTGCGCCCCCTCCTCAAGAAGCCTTCCCTGGATCCAGTAATTTTGACCAACTATCGTCCGGTCTCCAACCTTCCCTTTGTGGGGAAGGTTGTCGAGAAGGTGGTGGTGCATCAGCTCCAGCGGTCTCTGGAGGAAGCCGATTATCTGGGCCCTCTGCAGTCGGGGTTCAGGCCCGGCTACAGCACCAAAACTGCTTTGGTCACTCTGATGGATGATCTCTGGCGGGCCCGGGATAGAGGCCAGTCCTCTGTCCTGGTGCTTCTTGACCTCTCAGCGGCGTTCGATACCATTGACCACGGTATCCTTCTGCGCCAGCTGGAGGGATTGGGAGTGGGGGACACCGTATTGTGGTGGTTCTCCTCCTATCTCACTGGTCGGTCGCAGTCGGTGTTTGTGGGGGGCCAGAGGTCCACCTCTAGGTTACTCCCATGTGGGGTGCCTCAGGGGTCGGTTCTCTCCCCCCTACTTTTTAACATTTACATGAAGACACTGGGTGAGATCATCCACTGCCACGGAGTGAGATACCATCAGTACGCTGATGATACTCAGCTGTACATTTCCACTCCTGGCCATATCAGTGAAGCGGTTGAGGTGATGTGCCGGTGTCTGGAGGCTGTGAGGGTTTGGATGGGTGTTAACAGATTAAGGCTCAACCCCGATAAGACAGAGTGGCTGTGGGTGATGCCTCCCAAGGACACTTGTATACGTCCTTCGATTACCCTGGGGGGTGAATCTATAAACCCCTCAGAGAAGGTTCGCAACTTGGGAGTCCTCCTCGATCCACAGCTGACATTGGATCATCATTTGTCGGCAGTGGCGAGGGGGGCATTTGCCCAGGTTCGCCTGGTGCACCAGTTGCGTCCTTACTTGGATCGGGAGTCTCTCCTCACAGTCACACATGCCCTTGTCACCTCGAGGATCGACTACTGCAACACTCTCTACATGGGGCTACCCTTCAAGAGTGTTCGGAGACTACAATTAGTGCAAAATGCAGCTGCGCGAGCAGTTGTGGGCCTTCCTCGTTGTGCCCACATTTCATCAACTCTCCGCATGCTGCATTGGTTGCCTATTGGTCTCCGAGCCCAATTCAAGGTGTTGGTTATTACCTATAAAGCCCTTCATGGCATGGGACCAGGATACTTACGGGACCGCCTTCTGCCACATACTTCTCTACGACCGGTGAGAGCGCACAGGGTTGGCCTCCTCCGGGTCCCGTCAGCGAAACAATGTCGTCTGGCGGGCCCTAGGGGGAGGGCTTTCTCTGTTGCGGCGCCCACCCTCTGGAACCAACTGCCTCCTGAAGTCCGCATTTCTCCGACTCTCCCGGCCTTCCGAAAGAATTTAAAAACCTACCTCTGCCGGCAGGCCTGGGGATGATTGTTGATTGTGGTGTGACTGATGAGTATGTGTGGGGTTTTATTTTTAATGTTTTTTTGTTTGGATTTAGATTGAAATTGTTTTTTATATATGTTGTGAGCTGCTCCGAGTCTTCGGAGAGGAGCAGCATACATATCCGAATAAAATAAAATAAATAAATAATCAGAAATGAACTTCACACAAAAAGATTCCTCCTAGACCGAATCAACAAAGATCTCCTCACACACAGTTCTAAGCACATTCAAAATCTTGTTAAAAAGTACAGGTAGTCATTGACTTATGACCACAATTGAGCCTCAAAATTTTGTTGCTAAGTGAAACATTTGTTAAGCGTCTTACGACCTTCTGTGCCACAGTTGTTAAGTGAATCCCTGCAGTTGTTAAGTTAGTAAACGGTTGTTAAGTGAATCCAGCTTCCCCATTGACTTTGCCTGTCAGAAGTTCGCAAAAGGGGATCACGTGTCTCCGGGACACTGCGACCGTCATAAATATATGAGCCAGTTGCTAAGCCTCTGAATATTGATCACGGGACCCTGGGGATGCTGCAATGGTCGTAAGTGTGAAAAACAGTCCTAAGTCACTTTTTTCAGTGCTGTTGTAATTTTGAACAGTCACTAAGTGAATTGTTGTAATTTGAGGACCAGCTGTAGTTCCATGCAAATAGTATCTGTATATGCATTTGTTACGCTCAAGGTTGCACGCTCACCAGAGCACTTTCTGTGTATGTGTTCTGGGAAGAAAATGAAACATGCCTCAGTTTCATTTGGGGGGGCACCTGGTGGGGAGAGGGGGTTCCTATTATCCCTTTTAGATACTGATTGCTTTCTTTCTCCAGTCCTTCTCTGTTCTTACTCTTTCTTGCCCACCTTTTGAATGCCTGTGCCCTTCTATTATTGTTCCAATGATTGCAATTTACGTGTTCCAATTTAGTATTTTATTATGTATGCGTACACTGATTTAAAAGTAACATTATTGGAATTAGTGGTATAAAAATGTTAAACGAAATTATTGTTCAGGGCAATTTGATTCTGAAACCGGAGCGTTATGCAGCTCATCTGATTGAATTCTTCACCAAATTCTTCAGATTAATCAAATTCAGAGATGAAATACAGTTTATGTATCTGCTAAAGGGGGAGGGGGGGTTGAGTCTTGAGAGAGATCGACTTGGCACCTAGCAGCATCTGGTTGACCTTGGCAGATTTTGAGAAAGCTAAGCAGGATGGCTAGTGTTTGGATCAGAGATAATTAAGATAGGCCAGAACCATAGGTTAGGTTGAGAAGCCGAGAAGATCCTCCAGAAGGAAAGAAGGAAACACAAATTTTATATTATTCTCAGCATAAACATGATCGTAAAGTCAACAGGGGGAAATTTGTTTTTCTTTAACCCTTGTGGTGTAGAAACAAACTTTTGTTCGTAATGAATTATTGTCACTCTTCTAAATCTATTGGAAGAAAGTGGCTTTTACTTTAAAAACTTTTATGATCCATCTTTTGCATGCGATTGGACATATCGCTTCATTTCTGCTATATAGTTTTTATGCAATAAGCCGGGTGCTTTGGGAGAACACTTCTCAGAATTCCTAGCCAGAGTGTAGTCCCAGTACATTTGGAGGAGAGAACGGGTTGGAGATATTTGATGTAAAAGAACATAACTCAGCTTAAAACTTCACACCTCTGTCTGGCACTTCGTGTTGCTATTGTTACAAGTCACGTGAACCGTAGCTTCAACCAAGAAACAGCCTCACAAAAATAAGCCTTGTTTCTCCCTGCCCTCCCTTCCCCTGTGCATTTGTGTATTGACAGTTTCACAGTTTTTCTTGCCACATAGTAAGCTCCTGCCATAGAGAGAGAGAGACACTGAAAGAAATATGAGTGTTTTGTTTTTATTTATTTTAATTTGGGCAAATGTAATTCAGGGCCACATAGAGAGTGTATCCACTCTGTCTCTCCTCCCAGAGGTCAGGGTGGAAGGAAGAGGGTCCCAAAAGATTTGTTGAAGTGCCTCAAACTTAAAAGAAGCTAAATAAGGACATCGAACCCTATATCCTGTCGATGGAGGGGTCACCTTCTAATCCCACCTTCTGCAGGAATCCAAATTAAACCTTCCCTAATTTAGCCTGATGAAGAAAAGGCTTAGGGCAGTGGTGGCGAACCTATGGCACGGGTGCCAGAGGCGGCACTCAGAGCCCTCTCTGTGGGCACGTGTGCCATCGCCCCAGTCCTAGGCCTTAAGCTGGGTTTTATAAAACCTTTTCGCTTTAAGTCTCCGCCGCTGTGGAAAAAAAAAAGAAAGGTTCAATTAATCAGTCAATTTCAACTTCTCGCAGGAAGAAAAGATCTTGCAAAGTTGGAATTGATTGATTGAACTTTTTAGTCCCACCCAGTCTGCCGTTACCACCGCAGCCATGCCCACCCAATGGGCCACACCCACCCAATGGGCCACGGCCACCCAGCACCCGACGATGCATAAGTGGGTTTTGGGTTGCAGTTTGGGCACTCGGTCTCTAAAAGGTTCGCCATCACTGGCTTAAGGGATGAGGTGGTAACCATCTTCCAATACTTAAAGGGCTGTCATAGGGAAGAGGGGATGGATTTATTCTCCAAAGCACCAGAGGTCAAGACAAGAAGTAATGGGTGGAAGCTCATCGGAGGGAGATTCAACCTGGAAATAAGGAGGAATTTTTTTTGACAGTGAGATTGTGGAACAGTTTACCACCTGGAGTTGTGGGTGCTCCATCACTGGAGGTCTTCAAGAAAAAATTGGACAACTATTTGTCCAGGATGATATAAGGACTTGTGCCTCAGGTAGGAGGTTGGACTAGAAGATCTCCAAGGTCTCTTCCAGCCATAGGATTCTATGATTCTATGAAATGGACAGCTATCCATCCTCCACTTGCATACTCCAAGTAAAGGGAAGCCTTTGGACTAGTGTTTCCAGTGGTTAAATGGCTTTTTTGATCAGAAAGATTTTTTTTTCTAATAGAAATTGGCTTCAAGTCTCCCTGTAGTTGAGCACCACATCTGGTAACTTTATTCCAGGGAAGAATCTGGAAAATGTAGAATTGAGCATGGACATAAAATATCCTACTGAAATAGCAAGCCATATAGATAAAAACATCATTAAAACATATCTTAAAAAGATCACCCAGTGATCATGAGCTAAAAGTAAAGTTTTCAGGGTTTTCCTGAATGCCAAAATCATAAAGAAGCACAATCATAAGTCAAGGGTCTCCAACCTTGGCAATTTTACAACTTGTGGACTTCAACTCCCAGAATTCCTCAGCCGTAAAGTTGCTAAGGTTGGAGGCCCCTGCCCTTCTTCTTTCACGGTCCAAAAAGGATGAGGTGGTGTCCCTGATACTGTGGTAACCTGTGCCATGCTGGGTAAAGCTTTGTAGAATTATTCCCAGACTAGTATGGATTCAGGAGACAGTTTTATAAATACCCTCAGCACTCTCCTTCATTACCAGTGAAGAGACAGTGAAGATGGTGGTAACTTAGATTGGGAATATCTTGGTTATAGGTGGGAAATAGTTCAGTCACCAAAATCTTATAATCCCCATTCTTTTCTCCTTAATACATCTTGCTGAAGAGACTCTGGGAGAATCAAGTTTGGAAAAGGAATTGCATTTGGTTTTACACAGAGGCATAACAGGTCATCTTCAAGGTTTTGAACTGAGTCCAGAAGCCTACTGGTAAACAATTTTAACAACCACAATGTGTTATTCTGCAGGAGTAGGGTTCATTTACCTACTGGCTTGCTGTAGATTCCAACTTGTCTTCAAAGACAGCCCCACAATAAATACATTGCACTAGTCCATCTTGTGGTGATAAAAGCATGAGTTATTCTCAGCAAGGTTTACTTCTGTAGGCTGCCCAGAGTCATCCTGAGTGTTAATACAGATTTTCTTAATAAATAAAAATGAATAAATAAAAGGTTTCCTAGTCCAGAGCCAAACATAACAAGTGCATCACCTGAATCTGGGCAAAGGCTGTCTGATCAGAGCCTTGCTACTGCCCTGGGTTCAAGAAGACTCCTGCCCAAACCTGAGTAGTAAGAACAGTGTTAGATTTCATGAAGATCTCTACATCTTGAAATAAATACAGACTCCTGAAAACTGCAAGAATAAGTTCCCCTCCTCATTTGCGATGATTTCATTAAAGAAGAGCCTAGTTCAGTGATGGCGAACCTTTTAGAGACCGAGTGCCCAAACTGCAACTCAAAACCCACTTATGTATCATTGAGTGCCGGGTGGGCGTGGCCCGTTGGGTGGGTGTGGCCCATTGGGTGGGCGTGGCTTCGGTGGTAACGGCAGACTGGGTGGGACTAAAAAGTTCAATCAATCAATTCCAACTTTGCGAGACCTTTTTTTTTCGTTAGAAGTTGAAATTGATTGATTGATTGAACCTTTTTTTTTTAGGCGGTGGAGGCCTAAAGCGAAAAGGTTTTATAAAACCCAGCTGAAGGCCTAGGACTAGGACGACGGTGCGCGTGGCCACAGAGAGGGCTCTGCATGCCACCTATGGCATGTGTGCCATAGGTTCACCACCACAGGCCTAGTTGAATGATATGAATGGCTTCTACTCTGCCAGCTTCCCAAGCTAGTCGTCCAATTACGACTAGAATCGGGACCAGAATTTCCATTGCTAAGCAAGGCGGTTGTTAAGTACTGTGTACAGTTCTGGTCACCGCACCTCAAGAAGGATATAATGGAACTGAAAAAGGTGCAAAAAAGGGCAACAAGAATGATCAAGGAAATGGAGTGCCTCCCTTATGAAACCAGATTGCAACGCCTTGGTCTCTTCAGCCTTGAAAGACGGCGTTTAAGGGGTGACTTGATCGAAGTGTATAAAATCATGCATGGGATAGAAAAGGTGGATAGAGAAAAATTCTTTTCTCTATCACACAATACCAGGACAAGGGGGCACTCCCTAAAGCTCACAGCTAAGAAAGTGAGGACAAATAAAGGGAAATATTTCTTCACCCAGAGGGTCGTTGATTTATGGAATTCACTTCCAGAAGGGGTCGTGACAGCTGTCAGCCTTGACAGCTTCAAGGCAGGGTCAGACAGATTCATGGATGCCAAGTGTATCGGTGGTTATTAAAACGGATGTCCATGTGCCGCCTCTATGTTGGTTGAGGCAGGCAGGATTCCCTTGAGTACCATTTGTTGGGGGTCAAGGGAAAGGGAGGGGTTTGCCTTCTCTTTCTGCTCAAGATCCCCATGTACAATTGGTGGGCCACTGTGTGACACAGAATGCTGGACTCGATGGGCTTTGGCCTGATTCAGCATGGCTCTTCTTATGTTCTTATGTTCTTAAGTGAGTTGCGCCCGATTTTACAACCTGTTTGCCATGATTGTTAAGCAAATCATTGCAATTCTTAAGTGAATCATGTAGTCGTTAAATGGATCCAGCTTTCCCCATTGTCTTTGCTAGCTGGAAGCTGTCTGGGAAGGTCACAAATGGTGATCATAGGAGCCCAGGATGCTCCGACCATTGTAAATACATACATACCGATTGCCAAGCACCCAGAAATTTCAGCACCACTGAAATTTCGAACAATTGCTATATAAACAGTTGTAAGTCAAAAAATCCCTGTTGGCCAGGCAGAAATTCCAAGAAGATGAACTAATTCTAATTTATTGTAAGGCTACATTATCAAAACATTGCAAGTCTGAAAGTACAAATCACCCACTGTCTCTTTCTACTTCCTGATAAGTCAGAGCGCGTTCTTTCTATTTTTCCTATTCTATTTTCCTATCTATATTTCCTACCTATCGTTCCTATTACCTATCTTTATGTTCTTAATGACTATAACTTTGTTGCTTGTATCTTGTGATTTATATTGTTTTATTTAGTATCCTAGTATGATTTATGTTGTTTGCTTAGCAACTATCTCTAATTGTTGCATCTTATGTTTTATGATGAATGTATTTTTATTTTATTATGATCATGATTTATCACTATTGCTTGTATGTACACTGAGAGTTTATGCACCAGAGACAAATGCCTTATGTGTCCAACCACACTTGGCTAATAAAGAATTCTATTCTATTCTATTCTATTCTATTCTATTCTATTCTATTCTATTCTATTCTATTCTATTCTATTCTATTCTATTCTATTCTATTCTATTCTATTTCTCTCTTTTTTGTCTGTTACTCAGCTTTGGGCTCCTCAGTCTTTTATCTGATTGTTCCCTAAGCAGCATCTCTCTCTCCCCCCTCTCCCTCCATCTTCCAGGACCATTCTCACATTCCATTACATTATCCAGCTTCTTCCCCTGGTGTTAAGTTGTGGTTTATGCATTATGCTGATTTGCCTGCTCTCTCTTGATAGTTTAGGTCCACTCTTCCTTTTATTCTATTCTCGGCCTTCCCATAATCTTTCACAACCCACAAGTCACAAAGCTGCTTCTTCTAAACCAGGCATCTCTGAACCTGGCAACTTTAAGACATGTGGACTTCAATTCCCAGATTTCCCCAGCCAGATTCAGGCCCAGACGTGAAATGTAAACAGCAGTGCTCAGTCGGTGGATGATAATTATGGGGAGCAGGTTGGGGAATTCTGGCAATTGAAGTCGGTCAGTCTTAAAGTTGCCAAGTTCAGAGATGCCTGGTTTAGAAGAAGCGGAATGTCATACTAGAGCACCAGGCCAGATTTATTTATGTATTGTATGACACCAGGGCAGATATTTCATTTGAAGGACAAAGTTGAAGGAGAGAACATCTCTGCTGTGCTGCAGTTTTTTCTGAATTGTTTTTCCCTGGTCCAGCCCTTCCCAGCTTTCAGGCACAGATTCAGCACTTGCACAGCATCCCCATTCTGACTTGAAGTGGCAGCTGAGTGTTGTCCATTGAGGACACCACACTTTAAACTGAAGGAGAACCTCACCCATCAATTTGACGAATGTGCTAAATAACAGGGGAGAGGACTGAGCCTTGCAGTACTCTACTCCGAAGCAATCAAAAACTCCATCGTGTCTCCTCCGAGGACTAACAATGGGAGCTACCCATTCAATTAAGAGCAGACAACATCACAGAATGGTATTTCGGTTGCCAAGCCCTGTGAGTCTTCCAGAAGGATACCGCAATCATTGGTATTAAATGTTGTTGAGAGGTCTAATAGGATTGGGGGCCTTGCTCCTTGTAGTGATCATCCACAGAATGAGCGCGGCTGTTTTCATTTCACGTCTGGCCCTGGATCTTCGGTAGCTGATTCTTCAACATGTAAAGTGCCCCAGAAAGGAAATGTTGGAGACCACGTGGAAATTTCTCCTTAGTTCTAGGTTGCTTCTCTCCTTGATTGGTTTCCATCCATTGTTTCTTGTCTGGCCTTCAAGGGCTTTGGAGAATAGGTTTACTCCCCTCGTCTTTGTGGCAGCCCCTCAAATATTGGAAGATTGTGATCATGTCACCCCTATTTCTTCTTTTCACTAGATTAGACATATCTAATTCCTGCAACCATTCCCAGAATTTCCCAGGCAGGAAATTCCCCAGGCAGAATTGAAGTCCACACACCTTCCAGTTGCCAAGGTTGAGCATCACTGCAACATAAGGACTTTTAGAGCTAACGTGGGCTTTGTTTCCATCTGTCTGGCAGAGGGATTCCACTATTCCATCTTCTAGCTTGAGTCTTGCCCTCTCAGCATTTCCTTCTTTACCTATTGCTGCTTTGGTCTTCCTTTCCTAGCAAGCCTGAAGGCTGGTCATGTATGGAGCAGATCAGTCACCTGACTCTTCCACCTGTGTCTAGATATTCCTATGCTTACAGCTTTCCTTGCTGTTTTGGTTTAATAAGCTGTATGCTTATCCTGTAAACCGGCGGTCCCCAACCTTTATGACTTGGCAGCCTTATGGGGGGAGAGGGGAACTGGCCCATGCAAGCAGTGGACCGTCATGCATGCGTGCATGTGTCAGCTAGTTGCTCACATAGTCCACTTCTGAACCGGCCAAGGGGGTTGGGGACCCCTGCTGTTAACCCTTGCAAAACTCCTTAAGCATGCTAAGAAAAGAGTAGCCATGCTTGCATGCCTTGCTTGTGTCTCTGCCACCTAAATCAACACCAAAGTAATTACAGAGTAGGGAAGCTACTTACTGCTTCTGAACTGAATGTGTTGCATGCATGAGTAAATGGGGCTCTTTGGAAAGTTGCTTCTTATCTGTGTGATTGATTGGCAGTAAACTGTGCAAGTGTCTCCAGATCTAACACTAACTTCCACCATCCATCAGCTCCTCCATATCTTTATCTTTCTTCTGATAGACATTTCACTCCATTCTCTTACTCAGCTTGATCCAACCAGCATAATCTATATTTGATAGGTATCTAAAAGAGAGGGGGGGAGGGAGGGAGGGGCAAGGAGGGGGGAGAGAGAGAGGCAAGGAGGGGGAGAGAGAGGGAGTGGTGGAGAGGCAGAGGGAGACAGAGAGAGAAAGGGGGAAGGAGAGAGAGAGATAGAGACAGGCAGGAAGAGGGGGAGAGAGGGAGGGAATGAGGGAGGAAGGGAGAGGCAGAGAGAGGGGGACAAGGAGGGAGAGATAGTGACAGGCAGAGAGGAAGATAGATGGAGGGGAGAGGGAAGGAAAGGGAGGGAGAGAGAGATAGAGGCAGGGAGAGGGAGGGAAGGCAAGAGGGAGGGAAGGAGGGAGGCAGAGAGAGACAGTCAGGGAGGCAGGGAGAGGGAGGGAAGAGGGAGGGAGAAAGAGAGAGGGAGAGAGGGAGGGAAGGCAAGAGGGAGGAAAGGAGGGAGGGAGAGAGATAGGGAGAGAGAGAGAAGGGTGAGATAGAGACAGAGAGGCAGGGAGAGGGAGAGAAGGAGGGAACAAGAGGGACGGAGGGAGGGAGAGACAGAGAGGCAGGAAGGGGGAGAGAGGGAGAGGGAGGGAAGGAAAGAGAGAGATATTCCATGGGCACAAAACAAGAACACCTAACTAGGCATCTTCTTCTTAGGTTTTGCATGGCTCTGGGGACAACTCACTCAACTGCTCCTCCTTGGATGGTTCTCCAAGAGCATCTCTCCATTTTCCTCTAGTGTGGAAACTCAGCAGTGGTTGTAGAACCCCAGGACACCTGTGAAGGTGAATAGAATAGAATAGAATAGAATAGAATAGAATAGAATAGAATAGAATAGAATAGAATAGAATAGAATAGCATAGAATAGAGCTGGAACCTTGGAGGTCTTCTAGTCCAGCCCCCTGCTCGAGCAGGAAAACCTATACCATCCCAGACAAGTGACTGTCTAGTCTCTTCTTAACCTTCTTCAAAGAATAAATACCTTCCATGAATACATCCATGTCATTTTCCTTGTAACTGTGCAAGTGGTTTGACTTTGTCTTGGCTTTTATTTTTGGCTTCCTGGGGGAAGCCTATAGCTCTGGGTTTCCTGATGTTCTCCCCTTAAGCACTAATCAGGAGTGACCCGACTTTTGAGGTACGTGAAAAAGAAATGTGAGGTACCTTGAGGAAGAGTGGAAAGAATTGTTCAGGAAGGACCCAGAGAAGAAATGTCACAGTCCAGACATTGAAGCAAGCATGAGAAAGAAACTTAAAATAATCCAAATTGATTTTCTTTAGTATAAATTGAAATAGGGAAGGCTTTAGGGGCTGACGATAAAGAAGGTTGGCTAAGTCCTATTTCTTTAGTGGCTAGCTAGCCCAATGATTCTATTCTACCAACAATTTTACTAAAATAATTTTCAAGAAACTTATAAAAATTGGACAAATCAGTAGTCCTGTTTTTTTAAAAAATATCCAGCTTGTGAACTTGAAATGAGACACCATTTATTGGAAAATTCTGAGCTTAAAAGGAAATTCAGAAGAAGTTGATTGACTAATGTCCTATGTTGGAGATAGTGAATGTGCGTTAATGCATGCAAATTGACCATATTGGCTGAATATTCTTAATCTGCCGAATCAGGTTCTAACAAGGAAGTGAAGATTTAAACTGAATGTGTTGTTATGCTAGTTTTTTTTTAAAGAATTGGAATATATCATATATGAAGAACTTTGGATCTATCGCATATGGATTGTTACAAAAAAAATAGTTTTGTGTTTGTCAGGTGCAAAAAAACTAGACCCACGCATGTAAAGTTCACCTAGCTACTTTCTGTTCAATACCTAGAATATAGACCATAGAATAATAGATTTGGAAGATACCTTGAAGATCTTCTAGTATAATCCCCTGCTTGAGCATGAGACCATATATCATTCCAGACAAATAGTTGTCCAGTCTCTTCTTAAAAGCCTAAACTGATGGAGCACCTACAACTTCTCAAGGCAAGTATTCCATTGGTTGATCGCTCTCACCGCTAGGAAATTTCTCCTTAGTTCTAAATTGCTTCTCTCCTTGATTAGTTTCCATCCGTTGTTTCTTGTCTTGCCTTTTGATGCTTTGGAAAATAGTTTGACCCCCTTGTCTTTGTAGGAACCCCTCAAATATTGAAACACTGCTACCGTGTCTCCTTTAGTCCTTCTTTTCATTAGACTAGACAAATCGCAATTCCTGCAGCCCTTCTTCATGTGTTTTAGCCTCCATCTTTGTTGCTCTTCTCTGTACTCTTTCTAGAGTCTCAATATCTTTTTTATATTGTGGTGACCAGAAATGTCCAAGTGTGATCTTACTAAGGCCTATTTCACAGAAATCTCCCAAGACTTCCCAGGTTTGCCTGGGAAAGACTAGATAGGGCTCAAAGTCATTGGGGGAGGGGTCATACCTTGTTGTCTTGTATTTGCATAATGAGTCCAGGCTGATTTGCTGCCTGAGCCCTGCTCTTGATTGGGAGGTTGCTCTTCAAATGTGTTCTTGCAAATCCAGAGACAGTAGGTCCAATATTCTTCATAATAAAAACACTTTCCAAGATTCAAGAAAGCAAAGGTTGGCTTTGTGAAAATGTCTTTCAGCTGATTCTTCGTTGACAACTCAAGAAAGGGCAGACAATAATTGTCTGTGATCATTCTTTAATTTATTGTGTAAAAACTGAATGGTATTAATTTTTATGTATCTCTAATTACTGTTGTAATGAATTCAGGTTTGTGATATATATTACTCTCTTTTTCTTCTCCATCTTTGCATTTTATGTTTTGATCTTAGTAGTACTATCAAAGCAATTTTTAAAAAGATGCTGTTATTCCTGTAATTAGAAGTCATTCCTCTCCAATTTATCATCTCTAAGAGAAACTTCTCTGGAATTTACCTGAGTTTCATATACTGATGGAGAGCTGGTGTCTACCCAGATCTTTGCTACCAAAGATAACTGGGAGTATTAGTTCAGAAATATTTCAGAAAAATAAATATAGATATCCTGGGGAGCATCTCTCCTGCCTCCCAATTCTTTAACCAACCATGGAACAAGCTGGATTAGCCCCATCCCTTTCCCTTTTGAAATAGGAGGAAAAGAAAGCAGTTTGCCCATCTAGATTATGATGAAGTTGGCATTTAGGAATATATTTGGAAAAGGGGTAAGAATGACTTGATAGCAAAGTCTGGGTTAATCCACCCCACCCTCCTTCATTCCCATTTGGAGCTTCTGATGCATGTAAAATGTAAACCTCCATAATGCAAGTCTTGAGAAATGAATTATAAGAATTATGCCAATTGCTACGACTTAAGATAGTTTGTTAATTAAGCTGCATTTGATTGAGTCCAGCGGTAAGTCCGTATGAGACACGCTAGCAGTCTCCGAATAGTGGGATGGTTGCCCCAGAGAAGAGGTTTGTAGTGCCCAAGGGTAGGACAAAAACTATTGATGGAAGCTTTACAGAAGAATTTCTGAAGTCAAAATAGGGAAGAAGAATTTCCAGGCTTTGAGACCTCTTAAGCAGGAGAACAGCTGCCATCTAGAATCAAGGAGGCTTCATCACTAAGATGTTTTTTGCAAGCAAAGGATGGACAGCTGCTGGTCTGGGATGATCAGAAGAAGTTTCCTGCCCTGGGCAGAAGGTTGGATTAGAAGAAGTTCAAGCTCTCTTCTAAACCTGGGATTCTAAGATTCTCTAGAATGTTGTTTCCAAAGAAACCACATCATATATATGAATCAACCCCCCTTTTTGCGGGAACGGAACTTAGCATACCTTCTTTTGAAGAGTGTTCGCCAAAGAAGGGACCTGCTGGGTCTTCTCATCCTGCTTCCTTTTCCCCAGAGTAGACAGACAGGCACAATTTCTTTTTTCTTACCTAATTTGTATTTTGTGTTATGTTACATAGTGAGTTGACCAGAGTTTGTCTGAGGTTGGGTGGCACCTAAACTGAGTAGATGTTGAAGATGATTTTTGTTGATGCTGTTGGCTTGTTTAAGAGTCAGCCAGTTGTTTAGACTGGATTTAGCGCTTTTTTAAATAAATATTTTATTGATTTTCTTTTTCCCCACAAACAAGTGCTCAATAAACAACGTGGTAACTGAGTTCATTAATAATTTGGTGATACATATAAGTTTTTCCAATTAAGTCCAATGTTACATCTGGATTTAGCATTTTGGTCCACCTATGGAGTCCTTCCCAGGGATAGGCAGATGTTGTTTGATGGTGTTAAAGGTACTGTCACAGGAAGTAAGCTGTTCCAAAGCTGCCTTTTGCAATTGACTGATGGTGGTTTTGTCAATACTGATGGTGTTCCAGTTGTGCTCCAGATGTTTGGGGATTGCACCCAAAGTACCTATTATTATTGGTATAGGTCAGGGGTGCTCAACCTTGGCAACTTTAAGACTTGTGGACTTCAACTCCCAGAATTCCTCAGCCAAAAAAATTTAATAATAACGATAACATCCAATCCAAAGATCCATACATACAACATGCAAACACAATCAAATACACAATCAACGATGGAAGCACATTCCTCGGCCCGGGGGCAGTTCATACCCCCCCAAGCCTGTCGGCATAAATAGGTCTTCAAAAGTTTCCGGAAAGCTAGGAGGGAGGAGGTAGTATGAACCTCTGAGGGAAGCTGGTTCCAGAGGGCTGGGGCAGCAACGGAGAAGGCCCTTGTCCTAGGACCCGTCAGATGACATTGCCTGATGGACGGGACCCATAGGAGACCAACCCTATGCGCCCTAACTGGTCGCTGGGATTCATGAGGCTGAAGACGGTCCCACAAGTAACCTGATCCATTGCCATAAAGGGCTTTATAGGTCATAACCAACACTTCGAATTGTGTTCGGAGACCAATTGGCAGCCAGTGCAGCTCACGAAGGGCTGGAGTGATATGAGCATGTCTTAGAAGACCCAAGACAGCTCGCGCGCCGCATTCTGGACAACCTGCAGTCTCCGGACATTCTTCAAAGGTTGCCCCATGTAGAGAGCATTACAGTAGTCGAATCTCAAGGTGACAAGGGCATGAGTGACTATTAGGAGTGACTCCCGATCCAAATAGGGTTGCAACTGGCGCACCAGGCAAACCTGGGCCAATGCTCCTCTCGCCACAGCCGAAAAATGGTGTTCTAAGCTTAGCTGTGGATCGAGGAGGACACCCAAGTTGCGAACCCTCTCCGAGGGGGACAAAACTTCTCCTCCCAGAGTAATGGATGGACAGTTAGAATCGTCCTTGGGAGGCAAAACCCATAGCCACTCCGTCTTGTCGGGATTGAGTCTGAGCCTGTTGGCACCCATCCAGACCTCAACAGCCTCCAGGCACCGGTTCATCACTTCCACTGTAGTCTTTGATTTACAACAGTTCATTTAGTGACTGTTCAAAGTTACAACAGCACTGGAAAATGTGACTTGTGATCGTTTCTTATAGTTATACCTTTGCAGCATCCCCATGATTGTGTGATCAAAATTCAGATGCTTGGAAAGTGACTCGTATTTATGACTGTCGCAGTGTCCCGAGGTCATGTGATCTCCTTTTGTGACCTTCTGACAAGAAAGTCAGTGGGGAAGCCAGATTCACTTAACAACCAGGTTACTAATTTATCAACTTCAGTGACCCACTTAACAACTCTGGCAAGACAAAATGGGGCAAAATTTACTTAGCAAATCTATCACTTAACAATAGACATTTTGATCTCAATTGTGCTCCTAAGTTGAGGACTACCTGTACCATTTTTTGCTTTCTTTGCTGCTAGTCTACTTCTATTTGCAGGCCTTTTGTTATTAAAAGCAAAATAATTTGTATTATTATCTCCAGTTCTTTCTTTTCTGTTTGCTGATTCCAGCTATTGTCATGTCCACTATCCAGATTTTTTTCTGTCTTTCTTATCAACAGTTGTTAAACCTAGGGCAGTGATGACGAACCTTTTAGAGACTGAGTGCCCAAAACCCACCCACCCCCACTCTGTCCGCCTACCCCCGCCCTGCTCCGCCCTCACCCTGCCTGCCCTCAGGGCCATCCACAGCCCATCACAGATCGCTCAGGCAGTCCTGCAGCACCATGGTGGCCACATCCTCTGCCCACACCTTGCAGTATCATCTGCTGCCCAGTTGCCATGTGCTTGGTTGCACTGCTCCGCGTGGGCCACACCTGGGAGTGACTCTCCTCTGGGGTGACTACTGGTGAGGGGGCTGCAGGTGGAGACGGGGCTGGGGCGATGGCATGCGTGCCCACAGAGAGAGCTTCAAGTGCCGCCTCTGGCACTTGTGCCATAGGTTCGCCACTACTGGCCTAGAGTCTTATGTGGCAGGTGCTTACCTGTTTGAATTCTTCTTCTTCTTCTTCTTCTTCTTCTTCTTCTTCTTCTTCTTCTTCTTCTTCTTCTTCTTCTTCTTCTTCTTCTTCTTCTTCTTCTTCTTCTTCTTCTTCTTCTTCTTCTTCTTCTTCTTCTTCTTCTTCTTCTTCTTCTTCTTCTTCTTCTTCTTCTTCTTCTTCTTCTTCTTCTTCTTCTTCTTCTTCTATAGTTGGGATCATCTCAGCGAGAGAGCTGGTGTTCCAAAACTGGCCTTTCAGTAGGCCCTTCCTTATTAGGTTTTGATTACGCCCATTCCTCGTCTTCCGTCACTTGTGCATGGGTCCAGAGGTCACTGCTGTGCACTTGTGTCCTTCTTCGGTTTTCCCTATTTCTTCCATCTTTTTCTCATTAGAGAAAGCAGATTAAACTTGAAATGGCTGAAGGCTTCTCCGGGACAGACCCAGATGCCGCCTGACTGAAAACACCCAGGCATTGTTTTTATGAACCCTGCATGAAGATGCCTCTTAATAATGAGAAAGCGGGTTGGACAATTATGTTGCCTGCACTGGGAGAGGCAACTTTTGTTGCCATTGAGCCCACTTGGCGTTTGGGGGCTTCGTGCATTCCATTAAGCCTTTATGTGGCTTGTTTGATTTAGCATCTCACGAATGCTGCCTTATTCTTGAGTTGCGAAATAGTTCTTCCTCTTGATTCGTATTTTAAATGGAGAAGAGCCCAAAATGTATGGCTTGCCAGCCTCATGTTTCTAGATAAATATTAAACAAATTGCTAGTTAAGCATGAACAATATGGCATAAATACATATAACTTTAGAATTTTTGGAACTTTTTTTAAAAAAAGATTGTCTCCCAGGTGTGAGGATCTAAGATGTGACAGAGAGTCTTACTCAAATAATCAGGCCCCACTGATTATTATCCTTTTCTCCTCAACAAAAAGGGTCCTTGGTGGTCTCTGAGCTTGGTTGTTTTCCTGCAGAAGTTTCATTACCCAGATTAGGTAACGCCATGAGTGCTACCGTAGTTCTGCTGATGTCACCCAGTTTCAGTAATGAAACGTCAGTGAGAAAACCAAGCTCAGAGAGCACCAGGGACCCCTCATTCCAACCCTGAATTACAAATATTCCCCTTCACTGATACAACAAACAGTCTGAAAAAAATATACGAGCAGGTAGAAGGTAAAAGAGTTAGGAGCACAGGTGTTTTTTTTCTTTAAATGGTGGTTCCAATGAAAGGTCAACACCCAATGAGTACATGGAGGATTTTAGAAGTACCCTGGCTCAAGAGACGGTTCTGTTGAGAGAACTTTGGACATCTGGACCTTGGTTTACATTATCTACAGGAAGGGCTTCTGGCAAGAGATGGGCTTCATCTCATAAGGATTGGAAAAAAGCATCCAAAATGCAGTCATGTGACCGTGAAGAATGGTAGTGGCCATCAGAATTTTGAATCCAGGTGGTAAATACCCTTTTCTGGGTCTGTTGTAACTTTGAATGGTTACTAAGTGATTGGTCCTAAGTGAAGGACTCCTTGTAAAATATGTACAGGTAGTTCTCGACAACTGAGCCCCAAATTTTTGTTCCCGTTGCGAAAGGGGATCACGTGACCTTGGGACACTGTAGCTATCATGAATATGAGTCAGTTGCTAAGCATCCAATTTTGATCACGTGACTGTGGATACTGCAACGGTCATAAGTGTGAAGAATGGTTGTAATCCACTTTTTTCAGTGCCATTGTAGCTTTGAACGGTCACTAAGTGAACTGTTGTAAGTCGAGAACTATCTGTACTGTATTTTACATATGCAAAATATCCCCCAGTAAAGCAAAAAAAAAAAAAATAGCTGCAAATCAGCATGCATTCCTGGTTAAATTCTGCGATGGTTCGATATTTTTTACTTTGAGGACATGGATGCCTAGTAGAAAATAGGAAAGCTAACACTGCTTTGCTTCACTTTGGCTGTTTTTTTCCTTGCTGATTTTAAATAAGCCACGATTCTGAAATGATTCATACCTCCCTCATTGATGATTGTTTTATTCCGTAAGTACCTCGTAATTGCAGCTTCTACTGACATTTTCTAATTTTGTTACAAGGATGTAAATATTGAGGCTTAGATACAAAGAATTAAGTCTGAAGTTTCACAGACCACGGTGAGGGTTTTCCAACCGCAGTTGACTGCAAGGTTGAATCACTGGATGCCAGACCATAATATTACACAGCTACACCAATAGCTTGGCCATCTACCCCCTCACCATCCTGAATGTTGTTACAACAATATTCTCTTTTATTTTTTGGAAAAACCAACCATCTGACCCTCTTCCATAGGCATTGTTATGCAACTACAATTACACCCCGCAGAGCTCTGCCAGCTGAGATTGAAACAAGACTTTTGTGATGGATGGATGTTCTACCTCAACCTTATGCCCTCCAGATGGGGTGGCTGGTAATTGTGTGGGAGGAAGGCCGGTCCATCTGGAAGGCACTAGCCTGGATTAAGGTTGGGGAGATGATGGGTTGGGATCTCTTTTCTCTGCTGGAGTGGCAATACAGCTGTGTGCATTAAAATCAGGAAATGGAGAGGGGTTTTTTTTTCTCCATCTGTACCAGTTGGGTAGTAATTAATACTTAGCTGGCTGTCGTGTTCTTCACGTCTGGGGAAAAAGGTGTGACCTTAAGCATGGTTGTTCTTCGACTTGTCATTGTTGAATAAACAAGAAGTGAAACATTTTGGCATCTTTTTTAAAGACATGCCCAGAAGAGTCATCTTCTGTGCGCAGATGTGTTCTTAAGCAATGGTGCTTTCTAATTTCAAGTGCCTGGCTGAAACACAATTTGGGGATTATGTGTTCCGGCTTGTAAGAAAGGGAGAGGGAACTGAAATGAGTTTGAACTTTAGCTGACTTCTGTTTTGTGCCCATATTTTTCCTGGAGGGGGTCAAAATCCAGAGGAGAACAAATATTTGTGTATGCATATTTTTTTTCATGCACCTGTTTCAGTTTTCAGTTGGATGGACTAGCTTTACCATGCAGGCTTTGATCTCCAATTAAAAGGGGTTAAAGTATTTTTGAAAGGCCAAGTGGCATTTTGACTGCTATACTTCAGTTCTACTTTTTTTATAATCACTTTTGCCTTGCAGCCCCCCCCCCAACTAGGGGCATTAAGCAGGCTCAAGTCGCTACTGCAATACATTACAAATTCAGATTTCTTTTTGCTGACAAAGAGTTAAAGAATTAAGTGGGAGACTAGAATAGCTATTTCGAGCTCATTTTGCTCTCATCAGCTAGCCACACCCTTTATGGGATTCGAACCTAAGCAGCCTACATGCATGTAGGCAGCAAAAAGAAATCTGAATTTGTAATGTATCACAATTGCGATTTGAACCTGCTTAACGCCCCTAGTTGGGGGGCTGCAAGGCAAAAGAGATTATAAAAAAGTAGAACTGCAGTATAGCAGTCAAAATGCCTAAGGTGCAATCAATCAGACCGGTCTGTCTGAAAAACTTTCTGTATATACTCCCTTGACTCGGCTGGCAAAGAGGGGAGGAGAGCTGGTGGCCTGGTGGTTAATACAACTGCCTAGCATGTAGGCTGCTTAGGTTTGAATCCCATAAGGGCATGGCTAGCTGATGAGAGCAAAATGAGCTCAAAATAGCTATTCTAGTCTCCCACTTAATTCTTTAACTCTTTGCCAGCAAAAGTTGTTGTGGGAGCTGCTCTAGAAAATTAAACAAGTTTTAAGGTGCTAAATGTCATCAAACAAGCCCCTGCAGTGGTCTTGTGAGAGTGTGTGGTGGTGCACATGTGCATAAAAAGAAATAATAAGAGATCCTGGCAGACACCTTCATCTTCAAGAAGGATGTGGTCCTTTGTCAGAAGGCAGGAGACCTCTTCACGGTCTCATCCACAAACACCAGCATCTCACAAGGTTTCCTCCATTGTTAAACTGTCTAGTGGTGGGATGCCATGCTAATCTCTGCTAGAGATGAAGTCCTACTGAGGATTTATCTATGTGAAGGGCTGTGGAAGACACTGTGTTACAGCCTCCTTACTCCTAAGCAACATTCTTCAACCTTGGCAACTTGAAGACGGGTTAAGACTAAGAAAACACCACTCTTGGTGCTGCTTCTTGCACCCTATGACATCCCATAGTAATTCCTTTTTTTTTCATTTCAGGCCAGTTGAAATGTGAACCCTTCATTTTCACAGACAGCAGCCACTGAAAGATTTGCCCTGGATTTGTATCCCGTGTACAATGGAGGACTCCCTTGAATGTGGGAACGCAGGGCTTTGGGATGTTCATTTATAGGATACATTCTTGGCTCTGAAGTTAAATGAAGTGATGGGTTCAAAGGGGTGACTCCCATCATTTTTGTGTGCAAAAATTAGGAAAAGCTGTACAATTGCTTGACATTTCACAGGGTTCTTAAGATGTTGGCTCCAGGAGAGAATGCTCAGCTGAGAATTTGTGAGAGAATGCAGATATTGTATCTCCAAAAGTTTCAGCTTTTTTAGAATTTAATTTTTTTTATTTCGATTTTGAAGGAACAGTGACACCATCGTGGGCTATGGCTGGCATCTGAGGCTTTGGCACCGCTCATCATTGTAGTAAGCAGTAATGTGACTTAGCTAAGATTCGGCTGCATTCACACATTATAGGTTTGGGTTAGAGTTGATTCAGCCTGCTCCAGTTATTGCATCCTATATGCTGTGGCTTAAGGCTTAGTATGTTGTGTGGATCTATGCAGTTCGGATTTATAAATCATGGTTTTAATGCAAGCAAGCACATAACCAATGCAATGGTTTAGAACAGGGGTAACCAGTATGTAGCCTGTAGGCAGAGGCATGTTCCCAACATCCCAAGATTGCACCACTGAAATTCACCCAAAGGGTTGCTGTTTGGACATCATAGCATCGACTTCCTCTGGAATGACATTCCACCCCCCTCCAAAATCTGAATTGCTGGCAGCTTAATGAATTCCTGGAAACTGTTAAAAAGCTGTTTGTTCTCCTGGGCCTTCAGTTAGGATGGCTGAGGTCTCTGTTGGTGGTTGGGGTTTTTTTTGGTGATACCAAGGCAGTCTTCTGATTGACTGTTGAAATAAACAATAAATAGATAATAAACAGACAGATGATAGACAGATGGATAGAAGTTAATAAGTAGATAAATAGAGGTAAATGATAGGTAGGTAGGTAGGTAGGTAGATAGATAGATAGATAGATAGATAGATAGATAGATAGATAGATAGAGATGTAGAGATATAGATACAGAGATAGGTAGATACAGACATATGATGGATGATAGATAAGTAGATAGGTAGATATAGACAAACAGATAGATATTCCCCTTCTCTCTAAATGAAATAAATAAATACACACATACCCATTTGCTACTGAATTTTAGCACTGTAATTTTGTGCTTTTGGGGGAGAATTTGGGGATTTTCACTCTGAAACTTTTTCCTCAAACCCTGAAAGGTTGGCTGAAAAATCTGCCCCCCTTTCCTAGTATGTCACAGTCATAGCAGCCTGGCTGAGACCCCCAACCCTTGCCAATTGCCCACCCTGCCTATAGGGCTGCGAAGGTGGTAAGATGCCATCCAGCAGTATTTTATTTGATCAAACCATGATCGTTTGTGAACTTTTAGCCTGTGTTTTTCTGTTTGTCTTAATCGGGGATTGCTGATCTAGGCTTGTGATTTTGATGAAAAGAATCAGGCCTAAAGTGAGAAGCTGCCAAGAGGAAAGGAAAAATTCTCATCCCTGAAATCCTAAGAATTTATTTGGGTTCTGAGTGCAATGAATTTTCATAGCTGATGGTGATTTCAGTATATCACACAAAGCCATCTGTAGCAAAACTCTGGAATGCTCATTCCTTGCGATCTAGTTAGAATTCCAATCGCACCTTTGCACCACAACTTTCTCATGAACGTCACACAGAAATATTCAGTGCAATGCAAGAAGACAATGCATCCCTCCACCCTCCCTCCACACACATTCTTGGTCCCCTGTTGTGTGTCCACTGTTTGTCAGGCTGGTTTCCTGGCAGCACTTCCCACGAGTGCAAGCGATAAACTAGGATTTCAGCCAAAGTAAATTAACAGTGTGGAGAGAAATCTTGGTTCCCAAAGCCAAGAATTTCAAAGGCCTCCAGGCATCGTCTTGTTGGCAAGACTCTTGCGATGTCTTTGGGTAGAACAAATGGACGCCCAGATCTACAGCCAGCTCTTTGCTCGGAGAGAAAACGAAAAACGGAGACACTTGAAAAGAGCTTTTGGAGACGAAGTGGGCAAATGCCATAGAAATCACCCTATTGTTCACACTGCTTTTCTGGGTCTCCCACCCCCGTTTTTCCTCAGGGAAATACTACAGGAAGTCTCTGACTTAGGAAATTTCTGTTGCTAGGTGAGAAATTTGTTAAGCGAGTTTTCCCCCATTTTACGACCTTTCTTGCCACAGTTGTTAAGCGAATCCCCGCAGTTGTTAAGTTAGTAACCTGGTTGTTAAGTGAATCCTGCTTCCCCATTGATTTTACTTGTAAGATGGTCATAAAAGGGGATCACATGATTCCTTGGGACACTACAATCGTCATAAATAGGAGGCAGTTACCAAGTGCCCGAGTTTTTTTTTTAAATGAAAAAATTCTTTTATTAAAACAATCAGCATTGAACATAAAATCATAGTATGCATCAATCATCATAGCACCTGATATACATCACTAAGTATTAATCTTTATAAACGTCTGGTTTGGTAAACATTTTTCACTCCGCACATCAAGCCTCAGCTAAACGCCTGTTACAATTTATTTGCTTGGTGTTTCTCTTTTCTATAGTTTATCCACAGTTCCTAGTCTATCACATATTATTCATCTCAGTATTAGTACAATCTTTTATGATCCCTAACCAAAAAACCAAGTGCCCGAGTTTTGATTATTTGAGTGTGGGGAGGCTGCAATGGTCGTGTTACTTTTTTCAGTGCTGTTGTAACTTCAAACAATCACTAAATGAACTGTATAAGAAGATAAGATAAGATAAGATAAGAAGATAACCTTTATTGTCACTTTTTTTTTTACTGTGGGCACAACGGCACACATCAAAAAATGAAATTTAGTTGCCTGCTCTCAAAGTGAAATGCATACACGACACACACCTAAACATACTATATACAACATATGTATAGACCCACACCCCTACATATACATAGCAAATAAATATTAAATACTGTCCATCTTGAATATATAACAGAAGGAGGAAGCTTGAGAGTTCACAAGGTTAATGCTGTATGGAATGAAACTATGGCTGAATCTGGATGTTCTGCTTCGGATACCATGGAGCCCCCTCCTCTCAGAAGGGAACAAGGAAAACAGGCCATGGAGAGGAGGTGTAGCATCTCAGACAATCTTGTGGACCCTGCTCAAGCAACACTTCTGTGCCATGTCCTGGATGGAAGGGAGGGAACTGCCAATAATCTTTTCGGCCACTCTGTGCACCACCTTCTCACCACTCTCTGCACCGCCTTCCTGCCTGAAGCAGGGATGCTTCCAAACCAGACTGTGATGCTGTAGGACAGGATGCTCTCGATCGTCCCCCTGTGGAAAGTGGTGAGGACAGGGGAAGGAAGTTGAGGACTCCCTGTATTTCTTTTCTTGCCAGAAGCCAGGCAGGGGAGGGGGTCAGCTCCCTGCTCTGGCCAGGAATGCCAATTCAGGCAACCCAGATGGATTGCTCTCCAAACTATTCTTCAAGACATCTTCCATCCAGCTCTCTAAGTCGTGGGATCAACGGTTGAACCGCTTTTGCCATTATGGAGCCAGGATTTTAAATAATTTCTTAGCCTTTCAGAAACAGCTCACATCTCTACCTCCATTGTAATTAAGTAATTCTTATTTTTCTAGTTTTAAGTTTGGAACCTGAGTCTAGGATATGGTACGGATAATCCTCATCGTACAACTATTTATTTAGTGAGCATTCAAAATTACAATGGCAGTGGGAAAAAAAAGACTTCACAACATTCCTCATACTTACAACGGTTGCAGCATCCCATGATCACACCGTCTGCATTCGGATGCTTGGAACCAGCCTGGATTTACGATGGTTGCAGCGTCCTGGGATCCTGTGATTTTGCGGCCTTCCCAGCCAGCTTCTCACAAACAAAGTCAATGGGGGAAGCTGAATTTGCTTAATGATCGTGTGATTTGCTTAACAAAAATTTGCTTAACAATCATGGGGGGAAAAAGTTGTAAAGCTGAACATGATTCATTCGATAAATGCCTTGTGTGGGAACAGACATTCTGGTCCCTGCTGTGGTGGTAAGTCAAGCAGTACCTGTTCATCAATGGCCTGGTCTCCCTATGCAACACACCTGTATTGATTTTGTGGTTCTAGGAGTGGATGTGGTCCAAAATCAGCCTTCTTTTCTTTCCACTGGAGATGGGGGAAGGAAAAAACAGGCACTGTAAGCCTTATAGACCAGCGGCCCCCAATCTTCCATGGAGCGAGGTTTTTCATGGACCGGAGGGGGTGTGGTTTCACATGCTGCCTGCATCTCGCAGATGGGGCTTCGCTTGTTTGTGTGGACTGGTTACTGGCAGTGCCGCGGTTGGGAACCCCTGTTGTAGACATTCAAAAGTTTCCCCTTAAAACTGCCAGACAACTTGAGATGTGTTAGATAACCTCAAGTTAACAAAAGCTGCACTGGTGCCTTGAGATTTTCTCAGAGGATTCTAATAAATTTAGTGCTTCAAAATTTGTTTCAGGATGGTGTAGAGGATGTGTGTGGATATTGTGGCTTGGATTAGCTACAGTTTCTTTCCTTCCAATGACTTCTGCTTCTCTTTCAGATCAGTCCCAGTTTAGTGGGTCAGTACAACATCAAGGTCTAATGCGGTCACAATGATTAGTTGAAATAAGCCTGTGTCATAAGCCATGATTGGGAGTTAGCGTCTTTCAAGAAGTTATATGTAAAATTAGCAACAATTGGCTTGAGTTCAGATAACTCTAATAATGGTTAGTGAATGTGCAAACTTAAAACTCATTGTGCAGGATTCTCATTACACTAACAGACATATTGAAAATAGAGCAGAAGAAACATTTATTTCATTTGATTTGGCTTCAGACTGCCAGATTGTATTTCTAGATCAAATCTACAATTCTTGGGCAAAAAGATCCAGGTCCCCCTCAGCCATGGAAACTCCTGATTATTGTTGGGACAAAGATTCACTCTTAGTCCACCCTACCTTCTAAGAGTGTGATTGTGAGGAAAATAGGTCTTGTACTGTGCTTAGAATCAACCAGATCTCTATTATGCTCCTAGACCAGCATAAGGAAGCTGGGATACAAACAATATTTTTTTAAAACAACTAAAACATATTAAAACAAAACTACACAAAATTAAGAAACACAGATACAAAGAATAATTTTAAAAAAGCTAAAGATATTAAGACAATATTGTACAAAATTAAAAAACAGAAAGATACATTTAGAAAAGCATATAAAACAAGTCTAAAAATCGATAGGGGCAAAATATTAGATAAATATAAAAAAATTGATATATTGCTAAATCTATAATAACAAATTTCACACTCTTAATGAACAAATCAAATACTCATTGAGGCTAGTTTGAGGCACAGTTCATTCTCTGGTGGAGAACCTGGCAATAATATCGTGTGTTGTAGCACGATTAGTGCCTGCAAGCGCCTGGGAGGTATAGAATCATCCTGGGCGCGCTGGGCATTGATGCAGAGTTGGTGAAAGGAGGCCTTTCAGTGCCAAGGCCTCTCAATCCAGGCCCTGGAGGACACATGCTCGGTCATCTTGTGTGTCCAGAGTCACACGGACATTGCCTCTCTGGGGAGGGCGTTTTCCTCTATCGGCTTTCGAGAACAGCTGAGGGGATGGCAGGACATGTACCAGAGCGAAGGTCCTCCATGGCCAGGTACTTTGAGGATGGTTAAGTATCATAAGATCGTTGGAGAAGACGAGTAGCTGTGGGGTTCACTGGCAATCAAGGTTGAGGAGCTGGTAGCTCCCACTGGCGCTCTGCGTCTGCTGCAGGCTGTTCAAGAAGATCTTTGGCCTGGTCATCTCCCACACTGAGTAGGTGTCCTGGAGAGAAGGCCAAGGATGAGGCTTTAGCAGCCACCGCAATTAGATATAGGCTCATACGGAATAAAAATACCATTCTTACATTTGCCTAAGAATGTAGCCTGGACTTGCATAACACTGACGTTATTTTGCTAAGATTACTAGACTGAGTCTTTCGATTGAAGCATTTTGCAACACTGTAAGCCGGCCATGCGTAAGCATATCTCGCTTGTCCTTTTTTTAAAACTTACCCATTTGAAAAGGAGAAAACAATTTGTAAGGGTTCCTCCTCCCATTAACGTTTGCCCAAACCTCTTCCCTGCAGCAATCCAACCCACTCACCCTCCCATTTTTTGGTTCCCCCCCCCGCTGTTCTTCATATTTCTTGGCTGTTCTCTAATAGATTCCTTAGCATACAGACCTAAACCTATGTAACTTTGGGTCATAAATCTTTACACACACACACACACACACACACACACACACACACACACACACACACACACACACACACACGAAGGTCAACTCCTACTTCTTGCAAGAATGGTTTGGAGTGTTTAAAATGAATGGCAAACTCTTAAAGAATCAGAATAAGCTTTAAGCTTTGCAAGTTTAAAAAATGGGAAAGGCCTTTGGTCACATGCTTGGGCTGCCATCTTGATTTTTTGAGCCAGCCATCTCTTTCCGATTTCCCTGCACCATTTAACATCAGCAAAATTTTTTGCCGTTTCTATGGTGGGACCATGCCCTTGAGGTTGAAGCTGCTTTCTAACCCTCCTTTGTATAGTTTAGGGAGGAGATTAAAACCTAACATTTAATAGTGGTAATAGTAGTAGTAGTAGTAGTAGTAGTGGTGGTGGTGGTGGTGGTGGTGGTGGTGGTGGTGGTGGTGATGATGATGATGGAAGAGACCTTGGAGGTCTTCTATCCAACCCCCTGCTCAGGCAGGAAACCCTACAGTATACCATTTCAGACAAATGGTTGTCCAATCTATTTTTAAAATCTTCCAGTGTTGGAGCAACCACAGCTTCTAGTTGTTCCTTTGATTAATTGTTCTAACTGTCAGGAAATTTCTCCTTAGTTCCAGGTTAGTTTCCATCTGTTGCTTCTTGTCCTGCCTTCAGGTGCTTTGGGAAATAGCTTGACCCCCTCTTCTTTGTGGCAAATATTGGAAGATTGCTATCATGTCCCCCCTCATCCTTCTCTTCATTAAACTAGACATACCCAATTCCTGCAACCATTCTTTATAGTATGTTTTAGCCTCCAGTCCCCTGATCATCTTTGTTGCTCTACTCTCTACTCTTTCTAGAGTCTCAACATCTTTTTTACATCATGGTGACCAAAACTGGATGCAGTATTCCAGGTGTGGTCTTATCAAGGCATTGTGAAGTGGTATTAACACTTCACATGATCTTGATTATGTTAACGCAGCCAAGCATGTGTTGGCTTTTTTGGCAGCTGCAGCACACGGCTGGCTCATATTGAAGTGATTGTTCACTAGGACTCCAAGGTCCCTCTCACAGTTACTACTACCGGTATTGAGCAATATGCTGTACCTGTGCATTTGGTTTTTCTTGGCTAAATGTAGAACCTTGCTTTTTTCACCATTGAATTTCATTTTGTTAGATAATTCCCAGTGTTCAAGTCTGTCCAGATCCTCCCGTATCTTAAACCTATCTTCTGGAGTGTTGGCTATTCCTGCCAGCTTGATGTCATCTGCAAATTTGATGACTTCCCCATCTATCCCCTCATGCAAATCATTGATGAAGATGTTGAAGAGCACTGGGCCTAAAACAGCGCCTTGGGGCACCCCACTACACACTTCCCTCCATGTAGATGTGGTTCCATTGAGGACCACATGCTTAGCACGATTGGTCAGATTCTTGAAAGCCTGTCAGAAACCATCACTTCTTTATAGCAAAGAATATCAAGGTGGGTTATTCTGAGTTGCTTTCTCACCCTTCCTTCTGTCTCTGGATTGTGTAATCTCTTGTCTGTCCATCTTTAATGTCATACCCTGTCGATGGTCAGTTCTAAATTCCTTTTATAGATAGCCTTTAGTTTATGATGGAACTGGGACTAGAATTACCGCCACTAAGGCCACAATCATAAAGCAAGATTTCACATGACCATGGCACTTAGTAACAGCAATTATGGCAATCCCGCTTGACAACATTAAGCAAGGACTGCATGAGTCATTCAGCGAGGACTTCATGTGACTGCAGCTTCTGACTTCCTACTGGCTTGTCCATTGACTTTGCTTGTGACAAGCCAGCAGGGAATGTTGGAAACTGTAATCACAGGACCAGGGGAAGCTGCGATGGTTGGAAATCTCAGCTGGTTTCTAACAACTGGGATGGTGATGACTTGACTGCAGGGATGTTTTGACAACCAGAACTCTGAGTCCCCCCCCTCATTCAGTGCCTTTCAAAGTTCTAATGGTCGCTGAATAAACGGATGTAAGCTGCAGACTGCCTGTATATCCTGTGATGTTGATGTCTTCAGAGCAAAGAGCCTGAAATTCCAGTTTATCACATATAGAAATACCCCACCGTCCATATTAATTCAAATGGACTGAACTTATTCCATATTTACAATTTCTCTTTCAGTCTCTTTGATATGTGCACTAGATGCAGGTGACCTAAATCTAGATTGGGAACTGTGCACACTTTGCAATAAAATTCTAATTTTGCACAAAGGCATTTGTATGCACACACACACAGGCTATCTGTGTATAGTATATAGTGTGGATTACAGGTCTTTTAAATGACACAGTCCTTCTTAGCAATATCTGAATTATGTTTGTGCAGAAAAAAAACACCCCAACCAATGTGATTCCCTTTGTTTCTTATTTTGATGCTTATAGTGAGTGTCAAGGATATATGGATAAAACAGATGATGCCTTTGTGAATAGCTCTGGAAATTTTGTGAAGGAAATTGTGGTACCCAGCTTTATTTATGCAGGGAAAAAATATAGATGGGATTAAAGGAGACTAAATGTGCCAGTGATTTGGGTGTTTTTGTGCAGCAGAATGAAGCTGAACATTTATCTCTCTGCTAATGTTGAATATGTTTTGTGTTTTTCGCCGCAATTTTTCCTTTTTACAGTAGTCAGGCCCCAGATGTATAATAATTTGTCTAGCTGCTACTTGGGATGTCTCTGTGTGTGTGAAAAAGAGAGGCAGATCAGGGCTGAAATGTAGAATTTGTGATGTCTTCTGGATTGGACCTACAGAACACAATTGGGACTAGAATCGCTGCTGGTAAGCCAGGCAGTTGTGGAGTGAGTTGCACCTGACTGTACAACCTGTTTTGCCCTGGTTGTTAAGTGAATCACATGGTTGTTAAATGAATCTGGCCTCCCCTTTGACTTTGCTTATTGGAAGCTGGCTGGGAAGGTTGCAAATGGTGATTACGTCACCCGTGGATGCTGCAACCATCGTAAATACATGCTGGGTGCCAACTGCCTGGATTTGGATCCCATGACTATGAGGATGCTGCAGTGATTGTACATGTGAATACCGGTTATAAATCATTTTTCATTCCTTATGTAACTTCAAACAGTCACTAAACAAATACTTGTAAGTCGAGGGTTACCTGTTTCCCCCACTCAGCATTTTATAAATTTAATAATCTGGTGTGATCTGTGAGCTTGGTTGTTTGTTTGCAGATGTTTGATTATCTGACTATGTGACATCACTAATGCTAGTGAAGGTGTCAGGAGCACGAAACCAGGCACCAGGATAGAGTCCAAAAGAACTCCGAGTTTATTCCATGCAAGCTATAAACAAGAATCTGATTTAATAATGGTCAAGGCAAATTGGCACCAGATAAAAGCCAACAGACTTCAAGGTGGTGGGGGGGTTGGTCTTAGATCTCTTTTGCAGGCTGATGATGCATTTGACCCCTCCCTCAGGCTTCACCTGGTCGTCTCCTACAGAATGTGTGGTTTGCACCCTGTTTATATACAGTAGCTTGCCTTCGAATCAAACCTTTATTACAGCCTTTCGGCCAGAAAGCACAACAATAGAACACAGAGAACTGTAATTATTATAAATCTTTTTTAAAATGCAATAAAAGTATACATAAAATACATTATTGTAATAATGCCTAGCCAGCATTGGTAGGAGTATGGCTTACTTCTTGTTAGTTCCTTGATTTGGGCATTGTTTTCTCTTTGTTTGTCTGATGTTAATCCCTGCTTATCTAGTTTATGTTGGTGGCTGGAGAGGATGCGTTTGGGTTTTTTTTTGTTTCCTTCTTAAACTTTTTTTATTGTGTCTTTCGAAGGATGTGTAAATGTTTAAACATTTTAATCTTTTCTGTTGTGTCCTGTTTGTTAAACGTTATTACTGCCCTCCAAATCACTGGGAGGGAACAATTCCAAGCACCGTTAAGAACAGGGGTCTCCAAACTTGGCAGGTTTAAAATTTGTGGAAAACTCCCAGAATTCCCTAGCCAGCCATGGAAGTTGAAGTCCAGAAGTCTTAAAATTGCTGAGCTCTGGTTAATAGTCAAAACTTCTCAAAAACAGAGCAGAGATTATTCTAGGAAACTGGGACCTTCACATTTCCCCCCCTATTCTGGTTTTCTTTCCTCTGTCATGCGCAGCTGTAGCTGAATTTCTCACCCACTCCAGTTGAGCACTCTGTTCTTATTTTTAGATCTTTCCATTGCAAAGGAGAGCAATCTGTGTTATTTTCATATGATTCTAGGACTCTGACAGGAACCATATTTCTTTCAGTTTCAGCTGTTTCCTTGCTGGTTTAAAATGGAGTTACAGATTCAGCTTGTCATGGGAACCCATCGCTTTCCTTAGCCGGTTGTGGCGAACGTGACCACCCGTGAAACCAGAACGGAGTTTGCTTGTGTACAACAGATTGGGTGAGGGTGGGCACTTTGTATATTAATCTGGAGTCAGAGAATCCTAGAATTCGGAGGAGCCAGTGAGTGCCATTTTCTGCTTTAATTTGGTGCAGAAATTCAAATTAAGGCATTTCTAGATGTTGACTGCCTAGTGCCTGTTTGAACCTCACCGTTTACAGATTTTCCTCAACTTACAGCCATTCGCTTAGTGACCATTTGAAGTTACAATGGCACTGAAAAAAAGTGTCTTATTACCACTGCTCACATTTAACAATGGTTGCCACATGCCCATGATCACCCGATCGACATTTGGGTGCTTGGAAACTGGCATGCATTTATGACAGTTGCACTGTCCCGGGGTCACCTTTTGCACCCTTTCCAACTGGATTCATAGTCAGTGGGGAAATGACTGCGTCATTTACTTAACAGCTGTGGCTAAAAACAAAAAAAACATAAAACTGAGCACAACTTACTTAACAACTGGCTTGTCTATTAGGAATGGAAATTCTGGTCCCAGTTGTGATCCTGGGTTGAGGACCACCTCGGCCTCTCTTGAGTCTTGTCCATCTGCTTGAACAGTTGGGGAAACAGGACCTGCTTTTAAATCCATTAATCCAGAGGTCCCCAACCTATGGGCCACGGCCCACTACTGGGCCACGGCCTCTTGGCCCCCAGGCCACCTGAGGAGCTGGGCAGTGCACGCATGCCTGTGCACGTGCTCACCCCCTCTCATGCCACCGTGGTTCAGGCAGCAGCAGTGCTGCTAGTATTGCGTGGGTGGTGGCATTGCCACAAACGTTGCACGTGTAGCAGGAGAATGCAAGCAGCAGGTGGGCGGTGGTGCGCTACATGCATGTGGTGGCATTGCCTCAAATGTTGTGCAGGCGGTGGAAGTGGCACAAAAGGCAGGCAGCAGGCGGACTGTGGCGTGAGCCTCATGCAGAGTGGCAGTGCGATATTTGCACCAGTGGTGGCGTCGCTGCAGAGCATGGTGTGAGCCTCACGCGGGGCGGCAACAAGATCCTTGCGCCGGTGGTAGCATTGCCACAGGCCTGGTGGCAGCAGTGCTACAAGCCTAACACAGGCACCGGCATCACTAAGAGCCTCGTGCACATGCTCGCGGCCTGTTTATGCACATGAGTGCATGTGTGGCCACATTCACATTTGCACATGTGTGCGTAAGGCACCTGCCCCCTCCCTCTCACTGGGCCGCCAACCCAGAAAGGTTGGAGACCCCTACATCAATCATCCAGTTCTTGCCTTTCTGGCAAAAAAAGTCATCAATTGTGGTCACATGACCTCAAATGTCTCTAAATGTGGGCTGGTTGCCAAGTGCCCAGAATGTACCCATGGGCAGGGCCCAGCTGTCAGAACTTGGAATTGGTCGTTAAGTACCTTTTGGGAGGTCCTTCATAACTTCAGACAGTCGCTAAGCGACAAGTCATAAATCAAGGATTACCTGTCAAGTGGGATTATTATTATTTTCTCCTAGGGTATTTCTTGTCCCACCTGATTTCATATCACCTGCACATCTGATAACTCTTATTTCTTCACTTAAACTCTCATTCCTTCACCCATGTTACTGATGAAAATATTGAAGATTGAATACTCAGACCCATCTCTGTAGCTCCCCATCTTCTACCCTCTGTCTGAGGAGGGACAGTGAAGATGTAAGGTTTCTGAGCCACTCGGTATCCTTCTAGTCTCCATGCCACCCAGCCAGCACTTAAGTCGCTTGCTAATCAGCAGGGCAGAAGGTTATCGGTCAGATGGTCTGATGAAGTCAAGGTATATTATGTCCACAGTATAACCGCAATTGATTCAGGACATTCTCTGAATAAAAGATGAGAATGGCATTTATCTAGCAGGATTTGTTCTTTGATAGAACCGCGCTGGCTTTATGGTCAACCTTTTTACAGGCTGATTTCCTGTAAAAACTCCTGCATTGATCTGAAAGCACCTGGAGAACAATGTGGTTTTGGTGGGTTCCAAAATCTTCCCAGGGATGGAGATCAGGAATGTGTGGCCTCTGGTCTTCTGCATCTTCCTTTCCCCCTGTGTTGGTGAGAGGGGCAGATTTTCCCTCCTCCCCTCTCCTGGCTCTTCATCGGTCCTCCAGAGTTTCTCAAAGATGGCAGAAGCCCATTTGGCCAAGTGTCAACAAGTTCCTTCTCTACCTTAGGTGAGATTCACCTGGTCCTGATGAGCAGAACCAGGGGTCTCCAAACCTGGCAACTTTAAGCCTCCCAGAACTCTTCAGACAGCAGCCAACTCTTCTGGGAGTTGAGGTCCACAAGTCTGGACTAATTCAGAAATGGGTAGTTAGACTCTGGCCATGTTTTCTTTTTTCAGTCCTTTCCCCTTATTTGGGGTTGAAAAAGCAAGAACTTAAATTGGGGGTTGTGGAGTTTCTCAGACTTCGCCTTCTCCATTGACCAGTTGGTGTTTGGATTCTTGCATTTTCCCTTTTCTTTTAAACAGGATCTAAGGAAACCCTTCGCCACTGTTAGCATCCCTTGCTAACCTCAGCTCAATTTTTAACTTGTGCTTTCCTGACACCTGCTGTTCAGTCCTGGGCTCCCTGTCTAAGCTTCTCCTTTGGGGGTTCCACTCTCTTTTTTCATTTCTTACATATTTCCCTATTTTGCCTTCAGAGGCCCAGTGAGCCCCCTGTGTAACCATGGGCTGCTTTTTTCCCTGGCCTCCGTGTTTTCCCTTCATCAGAATAGTTTGTAATGGTGCTTTTTAAAAAGATCTTTGCCCCCTCCAAATCTCTTTTTCCCTTTGTTTCTCTGGTTAGTTTCTCTTAAAAGAAAGAAAGAAAAAAAGACCCTCAGAATTTTGTGGTCACTTTCTTTTAATTTCCCTGTTACGTGTACTACCCTTTTCTTTTAATATCCCTGTTTTAATATCCCTATTTAATTTCTTTTAATATCCCTGTTACATGTACTTCTTCAAGTGCCAATATTTGTAGTTGTAGTCTCCATCTTTCCCTGTTGAAAAGAGAGCAACCTTTAGGTGGCAAAACTTGTGTGATCAATTCTGTGCATTTGCCCTATTCACCTAGATGCCATCTTACAGCTCTTTTGCAAAACCATGAATCTCACACAGCTGAGGATGTCACTGGCAGGAAAAAAACCAACAGCTTATTGATCTTGCTTCTCAATTTTTGTCTCGGTGATTGTCCAGTCATTTTCAGAAAGTCCTTAACCTATGACCACAATCGAGCCCAAGATTTCTGTTGTTAAGTGAGTCATTTGCTAAGTGAGCTTTGCCCCATTGTATGACCTTTCTTCCCTTAGTTGTTAAGTGAATCACTGCAGTTGATAAGTTAGTAACCTGGTTGTAAAGTCCATCTGGCTTCCTCGATTGACTTTGCTTGTCAGAAGGCTGCAAAAGGGGATCACCTGATCCTGAGACACAGTAAAGGTCATAGATATGAACCGGTTGCCCAGCGTCTGTCTGAATTTTGATCGCGTGACCATGAGGATGCTGCAAAGGTCGTAACTATGAAAAAAGGTCATAAGTCATTTTTTTCAGTACCGTTGTAACTTTGAATGGTCACTAAATGGATTGTTGTAAGTCAAGGACTGCCTATAGTTACTTTTGATACTCTTGATATATTTTTTTTATTTTTTTATTAAGTATATATTTGTAAATGTAAACAAAGCAAAAATTCAAGTTGAATGCTATTCAACTTAATACAATCATTTTAAACTTGTAAACATTCTTCACTCGGTATATCAAGATTTAACTATAAGCCAGATACATTTTCTTTGATTGATGTTTCTCTTGTATGTAGTCTATCCATTGTTTCCAGTCCAACATATATTTTTCATTTGAATGATCCTTCAAATATGCAGATATTTTAGCCATTTCTGCCATATTTATGACTTTCAAAGTCCATTCTTCAATAGATGGTAATTCTGGTTTCTTCCAGTATTGTCCCACCAACAGTCTCGCTGCTGTGATCAAGTTCAAAATTAAGTTCGTCTCTATAGCGGTACAGTCTTTTATGATCCCTAACAAAAACAACTGAGGTAGAAATTCAATACGCTTTTTCAAAATGGTTTGAAGTGTCCACCATATTTTTCTCCAGAGAGCTTTAATTTTTCTACAGGTCCACCGTACATGAAAATATGTATTTTGTTGCAAGCCGTTATAATACAGCAGGGGTTCTCAACCTTGGCAACTTTAAGACTTGTGGACTTCAACTCCCAGAATTCCTCAGCCAGCTTTGCTGGCTGAGGAATTCTAGGAATTGAAGTCCACAAGTCTTAAAGTTGCCAAGGTTGAGAACCCCTATAATACAGTATGCTTGAGGTGTAACAGGCTGCATTAAGAGAGGGATAGAATCAAGTATTAATACCACTTTATAATGCCTTGGTAAGGCCACACTTGGAATACTGCATCCAGTTTTGGTCACTACGATGTAAAAAAGATGTTGAGATTCTAGAAAGCATACAGCGAAGAGCAACAAAGATGATTAGGGGACTGGAGGCTAAAGCATATAAGGAACGGTTGCTGGAATTGGGGATGTCTAGTTTAATGAAGAGAAGGACGGGGGGGGGGGAACATGATAGCAGTGTTCCAATAACTCAGGGGCTACCACAAAGAAGAGGGAGTCAAGCTATTCTCCAAAGTGCCTGAGGGCAGGACAAGAAGCAACAGATGGAAACTGTTCAAAGAGAGAAGCAACCTAGAAGTAAGGAGAAATTTCCTGACAATTAACCAGTGGAACAATCTTCCTCCAGAAATTGTGAATGCTCCAAGGATGGAAGTTTTTAAGAAGAGATTGGACACCCATTTGTCCAAAATGGTGTAGGGTAGTGATGGCGAACCTTTTAGAGACCGAGTGCCCAAACTGCAACCCAAAACCCACTTATGCATCGTCGGGTGCCGATGGGTGTGTCCCAATGGCTGGGTGTGCCCATTGGGTGGGCGTGGCCCATTGGGTGGGCGTGGCTGTGGTGGTAACGGCAGACTGGGTGGGACTAAAAAGTTCAATCAATCAATTCCAACTTTGCGAGATCTTTTTTCCTGCCAGAAGTTGAAATTGACTGATTGATTGAACCCTTTTTTTTTGCACACAGGGGCGGAGGCCTAAAGCAAAAAGGTTTTATAAAATTTAATAAAATTTAATAAAACTAAACTAAACTAAACCCAGCTGAAGGTCTAGGACTGGGGCGACAGTGCGCGTGCCCACAGAGAGGGCTCTGAGTGCCACCTGTAGCACCCGTGCCATAGTTTCCCCACCACTGGTGTAGGGTTTTCTGCCTAAGCAGGGGGTTGGACTAGAAGACTTCAAAGATCCCTCCCAACTCTGTCATTCTATTCTATTCTATTCTATTCTATTCTATTCTATTCTATTCTATTCTATTCTATTCTATTCTATTCTATTCTATTCTATTCTATTCTATTCTATTCTATTCTATTCTATTCTATTCCATTCCATTCCATTCCATTCCATTCCATATTTTCTATTCTATTCTATTCTATTCTATTCTATTCTATTCTATTCTATTCTATTCTATTCTATTCTATTCTATTCTATTCTATTCTATTCTATTCTATTCTATTCTATTCCATTCCATTCCATTCCATTCCATTCCATTCTATTCCATTCTATTTTCTATTCTATTCCATTCTATTCCATTAAAACAGCAACATGGCTGGTAGGCTAGAGATCTTGAGCCTCTTCGGAGAGCAGTGGTGTTTCAATAACATCTGGAGGGCTACATTTTGCCTGTCCTTGGAAAATTCCATGTTTTCTGATTTTCCATTAATGGCTGGCAGTGGTTTTTTTCTGCTGTTGTATAGACTCCAGATACATTATTCCAGAAATACTGTAAACAAATGAATAAATAAAAATGTTAACCACTTTTAAAAAAATGTTAAATCCCTTTTGTATTTTAGCACATGGTGCCAAATGCATTCCCAGGGAACAGAAACAACATATGCCTCTGCTGCTCTTGTACCTGATGCCCAGATTAATGTTGGGGTTTAGGAGTTCTGTGGGTGGTGGCAAATACCAGTTGTGGACAACACCTTTTGGCTAACCCCTGCATCCTAATTAACCCCTCCTGATACTGCCTCACCCTGCAGTAATCAATGAAGCTGGGTGATGCTTGCTCTTCATTGGGATTGCACTGCAGTGGCTTACACACACGCCACAATTCTCAAAGCAGTTGTTTCCTGCAGCTGAAACTGGTGAGCTTCACAGGGGCTGCCAAATGTTGAAGCCTGCCCAGATCAGGATTTGACAGTTCATCCCAATAGTTTGCAAAAGTGGAAATTCTGATCAGGTGCTGAGCGAGTTGTCTGCATTTTATTATCATGAGTGTGACTGGTTTAAGAGGAAGAAGAATCTATAGCAAAGATGTATCCTTCCTTCCTTCCTTCCTTCCTTCCTTCCTTCCTTCCTTCCTTCCTTCCTTCCTTCCTTCCTTCCTTCCTTCCTTCCTTCCTTCCTCCCTCCCTCCCTCTCTCCCTCCTCCCTTCTCTTCCCTTCCCCCATTCCCTTTTATGTTTTTTGTTGATTGTTATGCCTAGAACAGTGATGGTGAACCTTTTAGAGACCAAGTGTCCAAACTGCAACTCAAAACCCATTAATTTATCACAAAGTGCCAGGGCTGCATCAGCATTGTGGTGCCCTCGGGGGGGGGCAGGGAGGAACCTCTGAGTGCCGCCTCTGGCACGCAAAAACTGGGGGCACAAAAATGGGTCACCGTGCTGCAAGGTGCAAAAATGGCTGCTGGCACGCTGCAGGGTACAGATACAAGTCGCTGCACCATGCAAGAACGCAGGCACTAGCCCCACCCCATTTGCAGCGTGTGAGTGCTCGCGGCCTGGTGTACTCATGCACGCATGTAAAATGCTTCCCCTTCCCTTTTCTTCAAGTCCACCAATCAACAATGGTTGGTGACCTCTGCTCTACCATCTCTACTCGAGCTTGCTAGTTGGCCACTTCGCCTCTTTTGTGCTGGGTGGGGCTCCTGGTCCGGGGGCGGCCTGATGGACCTGCTGCTGGCAGCGGTGGCACACGTGCCAACAGAGAGACTCTGAGTGCCGCTTCTGGCACGTGTGCCACAGGTTCGCCACCACTGGCCTAGAGTTTGTATGTTAGGTAGGCAGCCATATAAACATTCCAAAGAAGTGAATACTATTTCAGAATATAATTAAAGGGCACCCTGGCTTAGTGTAGCATGTGAGCCCAATTGTTTTGTGTGTGTGTGTGTGTGTGTGTGTGTGTGTGTGTTTGCAAGGGTAGGAGATGGACTATTAGCTTGAAAAGTAACTTGATTGTGAGATCTTTAGCTTGTTAAGCCCAGCATTTGGAGGATTTATCTGATCTCCTCCCATCATTGTGTGGCTCACTCAATCATCTGGTCTGAGAATCCTGTGAACTGGAGGTTGAGTTAGCCAGTGTAAATCCAACCACCATTTACTGTTTGATTGTAACCCTAATCTGAAAGACAAAAGCCTTCACTCCCTATTATTGTTTCATTTGCTTTGCACATGAGTCAAAATTCCCAGATGTTTGAGTTCTTTTAAGGCTTGGCTGTTCCTTTTAATATCTCATTCTTTAGCCTGGGAGTGGTCTTCCTTGAGTTAGCTTAACCCCCTCCCCTTCCTTTATTGGGTTGCTTGGAAGGACTCCCCTCACTTTCCTTTTGTCTCTTTGAAAGGCAACTGCTGAAGCTGAAGATTGTGTGTTCAGTGTTGCGGGTCAGGCTGTTCCGAAGCAGCATTTTTGCCAGAGAATTCCTCCTGCAAGGAGAGGCGGTTGAAACTCGCAGGGTGTCTTCCCCAAGAGACTCCAATCAAGGCTCATTTGCAGGCCCCAACCAGGCCAGGGGAGGAGGGTCTTTTGAGTCTTTACAAGCGGGAAGCACTCACTAATAATATCACTCATTGCGGAAACAGGAAAAGCCCCCTCCCCAAAAAGGCTTGATTGCTGTTGTCTGTAGATGCCCATAACTGGGACCCACTGGGTCTGTTTAGATCAGGGGTAGGCAACCTTGACTCTTTTATGACTCGTGGACGTCAACTCCCAGAATTCCTCAGCCAGCCCTGCTGAGGGGAAAGGAAGAGGTTTCCAAGCTGAGCCATGCTGGCTGAGGAATTCTGGGAGTTGAAGTCCATGAGTCATCAAAGAGCCAAGGTTGCCTACCCCTCCTCTAAACTAATAAAGTCTACATTAATTAACATTAATTATGCTTTCATATGTTCCTCTAGGTCAGGGGTAGGCAACCTTGGCTCTTTTATGACTCATGGACGTCAACTCCCAGAATTCCTGAGACAGCTGTGCTGAGGGGAAAGGAAGAGGTTTCCAAGCTGAGCCATGCTGGCTGAGGAATTCTGGGAGTTGAAGTCCATGAGTCATAAAAGAGCCAAGGTTGCCCACCCCTGGTTTAGAGCAAGGCTGCCCAGGCCTTTATTGTCTTCTTGGGAGGGAAGATGCTAAAACTGAGTTAGGAGCCCCCTATGGTGGTCCTTTTTTCTTTCTCCTAGACTACCGTACTAAACATAGAAACACATTTACACACACACACACACACACATGATTAAAACAGATAATACAAGTAGTCCTTGACTTATAACATTCCATTCCAAGTTACAGCGGCACTGAAAAAAGTGACTTATGACCGTTTTTCAATTATCACCTTTGCAGGATCCCCAAGGTCACGTGATCAAAATTCAGATGCTTGGCAACTGACTCACATTGATGACGATCACAGGGTCCCAGGGTCACGTGATCCCCTTTTGTGACCTTCTGACAAGCAAAGTCCATGAGGAAGGAAAAAGTGACTTATGACCATTTTCACACGTAAAGACCGCTGCAGCACCCCTACGGCCATGTGATCAAAATTTGAATGCTTGGCCACTGGTTCCTATTTATGAGGGTAACAATCCTTCAGGGTCACGTGACCGTCTTCTGCAGTCTCCTGACAGGCAAAGTCAACGGGGAAGCCGGATTCACTTAACAACCGTGTTACTAACTTAGCAACTGCAGAGATTCACTTAACAGCTGTGACATGAAAGGTCGTAAAATGGGGCGAAACTCACTTAAAAACTGTCTCACTTAGCAACAGAAATTTGGGGCTCAATTGTGGTCGTAAGTCAAGAACTGCCTCTAGCAGATGTCTTGCATTCAGCTTTTGATATTAAGTCCAGAAGGAAGTGATGTCCAGCCTCTTTTGGCCATAATCACTCTCAAAAGAGGTTTGCTCACTCTGAGCAAGAAGCACCTGAAGACTATTGTGCCGAGATAAATACTCTGCCATTATTGTACAATTAAAAAAAAATAAATCTTCAAAATTCCCCTACCAGATTCATGAATACTCTCAGTTCTGCTCTTCACCATCACCAGTGGTGGGATTCAGCCGGCTCACACCACTTCGGCAGAACCGGTAGCTAATTTTTGGTTGCCCAGGCCCAGAATGGACTTCCGGAAGTGGCATCCACACAGAGAACCGGTTGTTCCCCTATTGGAATCCCACCACTGACCATCACCCTCTGGTTATAGTTGCTGGGCTTCTCCCAGACGTGCCGGGTGGCTCTCAATGCTCCAGAAGGTTGCCCAGGAGGAAATCAGCCACTCTTGATTTAGAAATTCGGGCATATAATGAATATTGTGAAAGTAAAAACTAATAAAATATCCAGTGTGATAATAGAAATGCCCTTGCTGCATAACACTCCATTCTTTAATGGCTGGAGAAAGGAAGTGGCTTGTTCCATCCTCTGTTTTATTGATTTCTTTGAGACGCAATAGGAAAAAAAACAGTTTGTGATTTTTTTTATTTATATCAAAATCAAATCAGTTTTATTGCAGCTCTGAAGCCCCAAACCACGGAATATCTAGTGGTAGAGCTGATACATACTTCTATATATCTAACAGAAAAACAATAAAGATAATAGGATCTAAAAAATAATTAAGACCAAATATCATAAAGGGAAGAGTGTTAGAAGACTGTCCAAACATAACGAATCGTGTGGCACATTGCACCCAGATGGTAGCACAAAACTGGGAGACTTGGGAAGATATGTTTGAGTCCTTGTCTGAAAGAAATAATTTTAGGTAGAAATCACAATCCTTATCCAGAAATTTCTTCAAGATTGGATAAAGGCCTGCCTAGAGACTTCATAGAGCAGGAGTTTCCAACCTTGGCAACTTTAAGACTTGTGGACTTCAACCCCCAGAATTCCCCAGTCAGGCTAGGGAATTCTGGGAGTTGAAGTTCAAAACTCTTAAAATGGCCAAGGTTGGAGACTCTGGTTATAGAGAGAGCAGCATAATAGTGTGTGACTTAGAGTAAGCCATCACCACATGGACAAAACCAAAGACATGTAGAGCAGAGGTTCCCAACCTTTTGGGCACCAGGGACCGGTTCCGTGGAAAGAGGTCTTTCCGCGGACCGGAGGGGGTGTGGCTTTGTGTGCTGCCTACATCCCACAGATGGAGTTTTGCATCTTTGTGCGGCCCAGTTGCTGGCATGCCGCAGCCCGGTACTGGTCCACGGACCAGGAGTTGGGGACCCCTGACGTAGAGTATTCTTAAAATGTCCAAAAGGACTGCTGAGGGCAATGCCTCCAGCCTGGCTATGGGCCTTACAAAATCCAAGAATTGTTATGGATGATAGCAAACCCTTTTATTATTACGGTGTTAGCAAGAACAAGTTGTATTTTGTTCTGTCAGCCATCCTAACCAAACCACGTTTGAGTACATACGTAAACAAAACTGTTTAGGAATCCTGAATCTCATTCTAATAGACCTATTCAAGAATCTGATAGCACCTTTTCTGCCTAATTAATAAAAAGTGTTAGTGGGAAAAGGTGCTACCAGTTTCTTGATTTTAATTTTTTGCTACCCTAGACTAATGCTGTGCTCCTCCTTCAATAGACTTACTGGTATTCTAGCAAATTTCTTTATACAATGATATCAATCAGAATAGAGCTGGAAGGGACCTTGGAGGTCTTCTAGTCCAACCCCTGCTGAAGCAATAGACCCGATACCATTTCAGACAAGTGGCTGTCCAGTCTCTTCATAAAAACCTCCAGTGATGAAGCACCCACAACTTCTAGAGGCAAGTCATTCCACTGGTTGATTGTTCTCATGTTAGGAAATTTCTCCTTAATTCCAGGTTGCTTCTCTCCTTGATCAGTTTCCAACCATTGTTTCTTGTCCTGCCCTCTGGTGCTTTGGAGAATAATGTGACCCCCTCTTCTTTGTGGCAGCCCTTTAAGAACTGGAATACTACTATCATGTCCCCCCTAGTCCTTGTTTTCTCTTGATTGGCCATACCCAGTTCCTGTAACCGTTCTTCATGTTTTAGACCTTTAGTCATCTTGGTTGTTCTTCTTTGCACTTTTTTCAAAGTCTCAACCTCTATTTTGTAATGTGGTGACCAAAACTGGATGTAGCATTCCAGGTGTGGCCTTACTAAAGGTTTATAAAGCCGGATCAATACTTCACATGATTATAATGCTTCATGTGGTGCAATGTGTTCCAAAAACGACAAGTACCGAACAATTTTCCCCCCATAAGGAATAATGTAAATAAATTCCCAAACCAAAGACAATGCACATTTTTAAGGCAACGTATGTAAAAAGATATACCATTACTTTACATGAGAAATAAACCTAAAAATTAATAAATACTTAGATTAAATAAAATAAAAACTACACTTTACCTGTACTGATGATTTTAAAAAGCACAAAAGTACACAAAATGACCACAGAAGCTAGGATAAAACTGACTAAGGTTAGCAAGTTATGCGGCAACCAATACCAACAAATTCTAGTTCGCACATTAAGTACCAGACAAACAACAAGTACCAGGGCAAAATTTTCTTGTCAAAATCGATGAGTACCAAATTTGAAGACTTTCAGAGCAGTCGAGTACCCAGGTACCACCGTACAATATTACATGGATGCTTAACAGGTTTGGAGCACTGTGAGCAGTGATTAATACTTGTGTCCTGAGTACATTTTTACTATTTGGTGACTGTTTCACTGGTGAAAAGATAAGATCTGATAGTGCCAAATTGGCTGATGTGGGTCTCGGAGTTCGGGGTTATCAGTGCGGTTTGACACGAACTGCTTTTGGGTAGGTTTTCATTTTTTCACATTTGGTTCACTCTCCCTTCGTCCTCTGTGTTTTGCTTCCATTCTAATCTTGAGTGAGGATAGATTTTATGCCAAGCTTCAGAACATTCATTTTTCTGGCCTCCCATTTATAAAGGTTTTTATCATTCAGGCTCAGCAGCCCAAAACATAGTAATTGTACTGAAATCTGTCAAATAGACAAAGCTGTGGTATAAAAAGAAGGGAAGAATCATAAAGAGGAACTACAGAGAATAAAGGAAAGGAAAGGAAAGGCTTCTTTTAAGCAAGTATTCTCGCTTTTCAGCAGTAATCGATTTTATGTAGATTAACTTATTGTATAACTAAATATTATAGCAATCTGCTGTTTTATTTTATTTTTTAAAAAAAGAAAATAGTGTTTGCAGTCATTTAGTAAAGTCAGAATGGTAACCCTTTTAATTATGCCTTTTATTACTTTTAAATTAGATTTCCCAGGAGAGTTAATTGCCCTTTGCAATTTATCCCTGTACATCCAAATAATAATAATAATGATTCATTGTTGATAATCACTAAGATTTTCAAATGCTTAAATCATGCAGTATTTCATAGGATTTTATAATCCAAGGGTTGCAATAGAAGAGAATATTTGTAGCGCAGGGTTGAAATGAGAGGTCCTTGGTGCTCTCCAAGCCTGGTTCCTTCCTTGCAGATCTTTCATCACCTAACTAGGTAAACTCATCAATGCTAATGAAGGTGGGGTTTCCCCCCCTGTTTATATACAGTAGCTTGTCTGCCAGTGTTGGTGGGGATGTGGGTTTCTCCTTGGTAGTTCTTTGATTAGGGCAGCGGTTCTCAACCTGTGGGTCGCGACCCCATTTGGGGTCGAACGACAATTTCACGGGGGTCACCAAACAACGCTGTCCTCCATTTTTCCCCTTTTCCTTAGCTGTGCTACTCCCTCTTATTCTATTGGCTTTTGAAAGCCAATAGAATAGACTCTCTTGAATAGAGTCTAATTCTATTGGCTTTCAAAAGCCAATAGGAATTGTCCAGGCTGTCTCTGCCCTGCTGAGCCCGTCAAAAGTCCCAGTCTGCAAACGGTGCTGCAAGTTGTCTGCAGCGAAGGCGAGCTATCTGGAACTTTCCACCCCTCCCTGCTGAGCAACTACTAAAAATGTAAGTAAAAGAGGGCCAGGGGTGGGGGGAGGGAGGCTGGCGGGCTCAGGGAGGGCAGCTGGCGCGCGTGGGGCCCGGCAGGTGCCTTACCTCCCATGGGCTGGGCCAGCTGGTGGCCCAGCCGGTGGTCGCCCTGCGCTGTCACTGCTGCTTGCCGCGGCCTCCCATGAGGGCCTGCCTGGACCTGCCAAGGTAAGGCTAGCGGGGTAGCGGCGGGCGCAGGGAGAATTTTTGGCGCACGTGGGGCCCGGTGGGTGGCTTACCTCCCTTGGGCTGGGCCAGCTGGTGGCCCAGCCCATGGTTGCCCTGCGCCGTTGTTGCCATGGCTGCCCAGGACCGCCTGGGCCTGCCTGCCGCCGCCCCAAATGGGCGGCGGCGAAGGCAAGGCTAGCGGGGCAGTGGTGGGCGCAGGGAGAGTTTTTGGCGTGCGTGGGGCCTGGCGGGTGGCTTACCTCACTTGGGCTGGGCCAGCTGGTGGCCCAGCCTGTGGTCGCCCTGCACCGTTGCTGCCGCGGCCGTCCAGGAGTACCTGGGCCTGCCTGCCGCCGCCCTGAACGGGTGGCGGCCTACATTTCGGCTGGCGCAGGGGGCAGCACCGCGCATGCGCGGTGCAGGAGGTAGCACCATGCATGCGTGGTGCTTGACAGATTGGGGGTCGCAACCTAAAAAAGGTTGAGAACCGCTGGATCAGGGTATTGTTTTCTGCTTGATCGTTTGTCTGCTCCATTGTTTATCTCAGTGAGGGCGAACCTTTTAGAGACCGAGCGCCCAAACTGCAACCCAAAACCCACTTATGTATCGCCGGGTGCTGGGTGGGCATGTCTGTGGTCATAGTAGACTGGGTGGGTGTGGCCAAGGTGGGAGTGGTCACCTTGATGTTGCTTGTGGGGAGGGACACCTGTGGGGACCAGGCAGGGTTGGGGGAGATCCAGGGTGTCTCTGGCAGATGGGGCGGTGGGCAGGAGGCTCATCCTGTGGGGTGAGGTGGGGCAGGGGCTGGGGTGGCTGCTGCCTGACAACGTCAGCCCCCCTCCACACAGAGGCCAGCGAGCGCATGGGGGCCGACAGTGTCTGTCAGCAGTCACAGCCTATCGGCCCCTCGACCGGTGCACTCTGGGGCTCCACAGCCCGCCACCCAGAAGTTCAGAGAAGCCACCTCTGAGCTGGACAGACAGCCGACAGCTAAGGAGGAGATGCAGTGGGTCATGCCTGGGAAAAGGAGAGCATGCGAGGCCAGGAGGGATGGGAAGGGGGGAAGGAAACCAGCCATGTGGAACCTCGCCAAGTTAGTGGGCGACTGGTTGAAGAGGGGTGATTGCCATCTCCAGGGCATGGTGCATGTGCCCACAGAGAGGGCTCTGAGTGCCACCTCTGGCATGCATGCCATAGGTTCGCCACCACTGGTTTATCTCCTTTGTAGTTGCTCAATTAGGGCATGTTTTCCACCCAGATAAGATCTGTTGGAATGTAGTCTGAAGTCCTAGGAAGGAAGGGCTGCTTCCTAAAGGGCAAAGAGGCAGCAGAGCTTGGAATGTCTGGTAGACAAGAAGAGGGCTAAGTTAGACCCTCCCTAGCAGTTCACAGAGTATATCCATAATTATGCTGATAGTTGCTTTAGTCTGGCAAGATTCTGTCTGTAGGTGAACTACAGTAAAAAAAACTGCTCTGAAATAATTCCACACGTTGTTCTTGGTTCTTGTGGCCTGACATAAGCAGAGATCAACACCAGATAAATGATTTGATAAATACAAGGGTTGGAGGGAGTTTGGAGATCAACTATCCCAACTCAGAGTTATTGATGAATACTGTATCTATATCCTTCTTCAAATGCTTCTTGCAAATGAGAAGGTACTGTCTCTAAAAGCAGAATTAAGTCTACTTCCTTACATTTTAACTGCCTTGTTTCTTGTCCTGGAACACGCTGAACAATTCTGCCCTTTCTTCTACATCTCAGCCCTTTAGGTTCTTGAGGAAAGCCACTGTGTCTTCCCAAAGTCTTCTCGTTTCCTGGTTGAGCTTACCCAACATCTGTTTGTAGTGGTTAAGCCAGCACTACCTGTATAAGCATTTCCAAGTGTTTGGGATGGGCTTCCACTAGGAGACACCTCTGCTGTGCCAGAGTTGCTCTGTTCCCAAAGCATCCTCCCATTTCATTGGACAAGAACCCTTTAAGAAGGGTGAGTCAGAGACGTCCCATGGGTGAGAAAGCGTAGCTTGATGGGAGACTGTGTTGCATTATTCTGCCATCCTGTTGGGACCATTTCTTTCTATCCTGCCCACAGAATCTTCACAGCCATAGCAGAATGCAGGAGTTGTAGGGATGTGTGTGCTTGTGTAGAGATTGGGGAGACAGGCTTCAACATACAGTTTGCAGTAGCTGGAAATAGCTGAGCCTTGGAAAAGCCACAGACTATGGTTTAAGAGCCCTCCAGCATGAGGTGGTGATGGATTCGGTTGCCGTTGGCCAGGCTTTTTGACCTGCTGTGCCATGCAAACCAAGTCTTTCTGTGGTTTGTCAGAGTCTTTTCCTAGGACTAAGGGGGAGGGGGTCAAGCTGTCTGGTACAAGCCATGATGACATCATATACAGCATGATATCATTGTGCAAATGACATGAATTATGTAACTTGTATCAGTTGCAACAGACACAAATGATCAATATGCTCTCATTTGCACAACAGTGTCACGTGTTCAACCCCCTGTTATATTTATTTATTTGCATCCCACCTTTATTATTATTACAAATAGCACAAGGTGGCAAACATATACCCCACACACCTTCCTCCTCCTGTTTTCCCTGCAACAACGCTGTGTGATGGGTTGGGCTGGGACAAAGGGACTAGCCCAAAGTCACCCAACTGGCTTTCATATCTGAGGAGAGACTAGAACTCACCGTCTTCTGATGGGTGGCCCAGAGTTTGCTTCCATGGCTAAAGTGGAGCTAGAACTCAACAGATTCCTACTTTTTAGCCTTTGAGAAGATGGGCGTGTTTTTCAGACTGGATTGGACTTTCTGGCACAAATTATCTTTTTTTTCTTCTCTTTATGAGGGCTTGAATTTCACGCAATCTTCTGCAATCCGAAGGTCTCTGGGTATGATGCACTATAACCTTCACACTTCTGAAATCAAGAAATCCAACCTAATAAATCAAGATAGCTACCATTATGCTACATCTTGGTTGAAGTAAGGAAAGCAAGAAAATAGAAATTATAGATATATCCTCAAAATGAAAAGTCCTTGTGACTATATAGCCCCAATGTTCCAGGGGTCCAAGTTCCTAAATAGGCTAATATGTTTAGGACAAACCCAACAGTTATGGATAAACTATGGGAGACTTATATCTTTTTTTTCTTTCAGGATCTGGAAGTAACTTACAAAGAGCTCTTCTGTAGTTTAATCACTACAATTACTCTTTGAGGTCGCTGGGCCAAAAAAAGACCCAATCCGGCTAGAATGAGTTTTCCTGACTGAGAATTAATCTCACTTGAACCAGTCCCAGGTTGAAATGAGATGCCATACTTGCTCTCTTAGAAGATGGTTGTTCAGTGGTTGCAATCGTGGACTGTGAATTCTTCTTCTAAGAAGATGCTTCTTCTTGAACACCTGTTCCTGGGTCTGTGAGGTCTATTTCCAATCTCCTAATACATTTGATTAGCTGTGTCAAGTTTGCTTCCACTAGCCTGGTTCCAACACTGATGTTCATGGTGAGACAGGAAGTTTGGAACCTGGCCTTTGCATGCATTCAAAAGCAGCAACATATTTTGGTGTACAAGTTGTTTTAATCTTTTTTTCTCATTAGGAAAATTGCATCATTAATTTTATGCATCACAACTCCAAGTGCTTTCATAGGAAACAATTGAAAATCTGCAAAAGCTCATTCATCGCATTTCGAGGCATGGAAAATGTAGTTGTGAGACTTCTTTTAAAACACTGATGCTAATTGAATCTAATAGTCATTCTCCTCATTTGCTTTTGCCCAGAAAGGCATGGCAAGCAATTGCCTTATACAGCACAGCAGCTAAGATTATAAATTAGATGTCCTTGTTTTAAATTCGTATCCACAATGATCTGCCAGTAGCTGTTGAATCTGTTCCATTTGACCATCTTTCTTGTAGTGAAGAGAAGTTGATGATGCTTTGTGGTAAGAAGGATCCAGAAAGGAATGTTGTTAAGAATCTGTTTGATTACAGGAGGCTGGTGCCCTCACAGAATGTAGTCATGGGAGATTTGTCCATTCCCAAGTTGCCTTCCATAGTGGGGCATGGCCAGTCACCCATTTACCAGATAGTAACCAATCTTCCCAGGGTGGCTTTGACTTTTTCAGCATAATCTTTGTCGACTACAGCACAACACTGCCAGTCAAGAAGATGCTAGAAGCTGGCTGGATCTGGTGGGCAGGGAGACTGACGGGCTCCAAGGCAGGGATCTGGGCATAAGTGTCACGGTGGCTAACTTTGATATCCGTTGAACTCACTGGACCAAGCTCTCTTTCAACGCTCACAGTTATAAATAGCTTTCTGCTACACCGAGAGCTTCCACGGAGCTTTCCAGAGTGCGAGGGAAATGGGTCAATGAGCTGAGAAAATTAGTCTCATCTCTGAGACAAGGTAAGCAGAGGAAAGGAAGGTCAGGGCAGTTGGTCTTGTCCCTTCCGCATGACAGGGTTAATCAAAGTTCTTATGTAAGTTTGTGTGACATGTGTGTGTGTGTTTTTTTTCCAGTACAGTTAAGCCACACTGCCAACATTTCACAAGCATTTTTTCTTGCACCAGTTGTTGTTTGTATAAAAAGTCTGGAATTAAAAGGTCAGGTTTACACAAAACACAAGGTTACATGCAAATGGGTGGGGTGCTATTTTAGCTTGTTGGTTGCAGAATCCCAGCTATTGTCTCAACGAGTGTGAAAGCAAGCCAGCATAACCACAACCAGAGCAGCTGTGCCTTTGTTAACTTGGATTTACTATGTTATATGATGCAGCCAAAACGTAGGTCCTAGGTTTCAAAAAATTGTGCAAACATTGTATTGTATAATTGTATAACAAAATCACAGGTAGGAAGCCTCGATCCTATCTGGAATTGGGACAGGAGGTTTTGAAGCCCTGGGAAGTGACTGGAAACTCAGCAAGTGAAAAGCAAACATTTGTATCTTGTACCTTTGGATCTTTTGCTCTTATTTTATTCCAAATCAAGCATAAGCAAAAATAAGGAAAGAATAAATATATTGAACATTTCCTTATTTTCTGAAAAAAAAAAAAGCTGCAGTGTCCCTTCCCACTCCTTTGAGTCAGCCATTCACGATCTTCCTCTTGTGTAAGCTTTCAGCAGCAAAAATTGAGGGAGGTGTGGAAGGGGTCCTTCTCCTGGGGGCCGTGGTGGATGCCGTTGTCACTTCCTGAGGAATGACCCAGATATGATGGGTGTAGTTTCTATTGGTAAAATAGCCGGTGATGTACAGTGCCTGGTCTAGCTTTGCAGAACCCAGGGGACTTCTTTATAAGGTTGCAATGCAGCCTCTTGCTGTCTTTCAGACTTGATGATAAGTTCCTAGCTTTGCTCACGAAGAACTTCACCGCTGAGAGATCTCAGGAAGTTCCTTGACAGCCGAGAACTTGAAGAATGTCTTGTCCCTTTTTTCTCCTCCACATCAGTCCCAGAACTTGCCCAGACTGGATTTTCCAGCTCCTCTTTGAGTGCTTGGGTGATGAACTTCGAGTAGGTCACTTATCTCATGGGTCTCAGTGTCTTGCAGATCTTCTCCATCGATGATGTTGCATTGTTCTATTAGATTTGTGATCTATTAGATTTGCCTGCTGTGGATTGAAATTTTCAAAAGGTTTTTCCTTGAAGACGTTCGTTCTCATCCAAGAAGTTTCATGAGTTCTGACTGAATGGTGGAGGATGGAATGACCAGAAGACTGCAAGGAATATACATCCTTCCATTCTCCTCCATTCAGTCAGAACTGAAGAAGCTTCTTGGATGGGAAGTAAAATGTCTTCAAGGAAAAACAAAGTCCAGTTGTCTTTAGAGAAAGCACTTTTGGGACAACCAGGACCAGGAGGACTGAGAATCTCCAGAGACTGTGGATTGAAAGTTTGCAGCAAAGGAAGAGCCCCAAATTTCCTACTGAATTCCATGCACGGGATTTGATGTCCACAAGGGTTGCCATCACTTTTTCATTACAGTTTGTGATATTGTGATGTATCCAACAACTGCTTACTGGCAGAGAAGTGTCATTTTACATGAGACCCAATTTGTGGTAGGACTTCAAAGTTCATGGTCATGGTCCATATGTTTCCACGCTTGCATCAAATGGCGGATGCCTCTGAAATGCACCCCCAAACTTACAGAGATCCCAAACAATTGATTATGGATGTCTAATAAATGTCTATATTAGTGGTGGCGAACCTATGGCACGCGTGCCAGAGGCGGCACTCGGAGCTTTTTCTGTGAGCACACGCACCGTCGCCCCAGCCCCGCCTCCTCTCACGGCCCCCTCCTCACCAGCATGCCCCCTGGAGGAGAGTCGCCTCCCCGGTGTGGCCCACGCAAAGCAGCACAGCCAAGGACATGGTAGACGGGCAGCAGGGACAAGACTCTGCCCTTGCGCCCCATTGTGCGCAGGTGATGCTGCGGGGCACAGGCGGAGGGCATGTCCGCCATGGTACTGCTGGGCTGCCTGGGTGATCTGTGGCGGGCCGTGGAGGTGGTGGGTGGCCCAGTGGGCAGGGCGGAGTGGGGACAGGGGGTAAGGGGTGGTTTTGGGGCACTTGGTCTCTAAAAAGTTCGCCATCACTGGTCTATATTGACTGTGGATACTGTGGATCTGAGTGATAAGGAAACTGGGAACAACAAGGCTCAGCTGTATTGTTGAAGGGCCTGGAGCCACAATTTGTCTTTTTCCTTTTCCTTTTTAAAGGAAAATCATTGAAACACAGCATGTACCCCCAGATGCTGCTCTTTGGAATCACTTGTCAGGGTAATAGCAACATTTTAAACAGTGACTGCAGTGACAATTAAACCCTAAAATGCAAATCAGGAAGCATTTCATTAAAATGCTGAATGCATCGAAGTCAAGGAACGCTAAGTTTGAAAAGAGCAGTCATGGAGGGTACCGCAAATGTGCCCTTCTAGGATTCTTTTGATGGCTCTGTCTTTGGTGAGGATTCTTTGAGCAGACCCCCATGGGGGAAGTTCTCGCTCGATGGGATTTCTGTTTCTTGATTTCCTGGATCTCTTACTGCTCTTTCCCCTCCCTGCTCAAAGCAGAAATCTAAATTAAAAGCAAGGGTTTTCTTTTGCAAAATTCCATCCAATCTTGAAACTGGTTTGTCATGTAAATTGGGTGGGTCAGGGGTACTTTCTGAGAAACACCCACTCAAGAATGGTTGAGATTACACAGAATGAGGGACCCCCTCAGAGCTTAGCATCTTTACACTTAATCCTTTGTCTCTCTGGAGCTGCCATTACAGGGTTTCCAGCTGTTGGGTAGGAGTGTGAGGAGAAAGAGCAAAGAAAGAAGAGTTTCACAATGAAGTTTGACATTGCTGCACTAAAGGCGTCTTACAGCCCATACTTGGGTGTGTGGCAGAAGGTGCCTTCAAATAAGCTCCATTTATTTTGTTGCAAATTTGAAATGCTAGTATCCCCTTTTTAAAAAATACTTTTCTATATACTTCTTCATGCCACCACCACCCCCCTTTGATACTTCCCAGCTCTCCTTTATTACCTCTCTTAATGTTGGGTGAGATAATGAAAGCTTCAATGCAAAATATCTGAAGAGGCACCAAGGAGGTCAAATCGAGCCTCAGATACTATGATTGTAAAATTCTCCAGTTGTGGAATTACAGGCTTAGGATACAGGAGGATCTGGACAGACTTGAACACTGGGCGCTATCTAACAAAATGAAATTCAAAGGTGAAAAAAGTAAGGTTCTACATTTAGGCAAGAAAAACCAAATGTACAGGTATAGTATAGGGGGTACCTTGCTCAATAGTAGTAACTGTGAGAGGGATCTCAGAGTCCTAGTGCAGGGCTTTTCAACCTTTTCACCCATTGTACCACTTTTAGGATATGGCAACATCCGAGTACCACTAGTTGCCTAGAAAGGTGTCAAAAACTTGACACCCCAAAAAAGGAAAAAAGTGATAAAGTACAGGTAGTCCTCGACTTACAACAGTTTGCTTAGTGACTGTTTGAAGTTACAGTGGCACTGAAAAAAGTGCCCCCCAAGCCACAGCCAAGCAAGACACCTGCCTGCCCACCCGGGGGCGCTCTTCCTCCTGTCTGAGGTTTTCATTGTGGTGAGCATTTCTGTTGAGGATTGGCAGTGGGGGTGGGGTGGGGGGTGTTTGGTTTTTATTCCACCCCGTCTGCTGGGTGGTTGCAGCAGGTTTTGATCACTTCACATGACCCTGGGATACTGTGACCGTCATAAATATGAATCAATTGCCAAGCATTTAAATGCAAATCACAAGACCCTGGAGAGGCTGCAACATTCCAGCTGATCGATGCTTCTTCTGGGCTCAGCAGAAGTGTCAGGATCAGTGCTGAGCTCCAGCTGGAGCCTGGCGCTGATCCTGGTGCTTCCACTGAGCCCTGACAGCCCCGAAGAAGTGCTGATCCTGGCGCTTCCGCTGAGCTCTGACAGCCGTGCAGCTCCAGCCGTCTCTCGCTCAGGCTTGTGCGGTGCTGCCACCGGTTCAGCTCATTCCCCTCCCCCGCTCCACTTTTCTAGGGTGGTCGCGTACCACCTGCCAGGTGCCAATGTGCCACGGGTGGTACCCGTACTACTGGTTGAAAAGCCCTGGGCTAGTTCAGCACCCTACTTAAGCAGAAAACCCAGCCTAGACCATTTGAGACAAATGGCTATCCAGTCTCTTCTTAAAAACTTCCAAAATTGGATCCCCCCACAACTTCTGAAGGCAAGCCATTCCATTGGTTAATTGTTCTCACTGTTAGGAAATTTCTCCCTAGTTCTAGGTTTGCTGTCGTTTGCTGTGTGTCAGTCCAGTAGAGCAGGGGTCCCCAACCATGCTGGCTGAGGAATTCTGGGAATTGAAGTCCACAAGTCATAAAGCACCCAAGGTTGGGGACCTCTGCAGTAGAGGGCCTTTCCTGATGGAAAGCCTTTCCAGTTCAGCTTAAAAATGACTATATGTGTCGCTAACAATGATGTCTTCCTTCAAAATGGTAGGTGCTACCAGGCAATGGAAGCTCTGCTCCTTTTTATGTACACACAATGGGTGTGATGCCCATTTGGAGAGGGCTAGACCCTCCCCTGCTCCTGCCATTTTGAAGCCAACTCCTGTCACTGCAAATGCTCCTGAAAAGAACCAGCCTGAATTTTAGTTGCTGTGTCATTTAGTCTTTCTGTTAATGCTCATACAGAACCCACTGAGAAACATTCATCTATGAATTTGTTAGGCTGTTGGATTTTCCTACATTAAACAAAGACACAAGAAGGATCTTTTCCTGCATCTTTCTAGGGCAAACATAGGACTTTCTTGAGCATTTGGACTATAACTTCCATGACGCGGAGAACTGAAGGTGGCCTACCTTTGTTCAATGACTTGGCACATGTGGTTATTTGGATATTAATAGATTGCAGTTTGGTGTCCTTCACACATTTCATGGGTGAATCATTCCTGGCACTTACACAAATCACAATAGTTGAGGTGCTTCTCAGCCAATACGTTTAAAAGTGCAGGGATCACATCCGCCAAAGATCACTTTGACATTCGCACACAAGCATTTAATTTCTTCAAGGAATGAAACCTTCTCTCCATCACTTTGGAAGACAGAAATAAGGCATAAAAGAGGAGTTTGGTTTTTTTAAAGAGCGTTCCCACCAACTTCTATCATGATATATCTCCCTAATGATTTTCCTTCTCAGCAGTAAAGTTATATTCCCAGGGTTTCCATTAGTCTACATGATGCAGGGAGTCCATCAGCCAAACATTTATTTGGAGGGAGCTTTAAGTGTGTACTTACTGATTGGAAGGCAACAACCTTTGTGCTCCATTTCTTTGCAGCACAAATAATGGAAACAGCTAAGTGGTCTAAAATAAAACTTTGATCTATGTGTATCTGCTTGGGCATTCCAATAAATTGCTCATGTATCATGAACAATAATTAAATTTAAAGTGGGTTGAGCACAAAAGATTGACTAGGAACTGAAGCTACCTTTCCTGACTTAGCTGTAAACCAACCAGGTTGGTTGACGATGGAGGCTTGAAGGTGGCTTAGACAGGCAGACATGACTGGGTTGCAGTCTTTCCCCACTAGTTGGGTTTACACACCACATGTTTAGCTTGTTTTTAGTTACCACATGGGGCCGGATGAATCATTATGCTTTGTGTAATGTTTGTGGTTTTAGTCAGTTTACAAATGAGCTAATTATAGATTGTTCAGAGAGTGATGGCAACCTACAGTGGAGCAATGCTTGATAAAGTCGTCTATAGAGATTCTCAGTTGTCCAGGTCATGGCTGTCCCAAAGGTGCTTTTTCCAAAAGGCAACTGGGCTTTCTTAGTCTTTTTCATTTGAAGATATTCCGCTCCTCATCCAGGAAGCTTCTTCTGGGTGTAAGAACATCATAGCTTATGCTGCAAGTCTTAAAATGGTCGCTAGCACATTAGGGACCACTGGTTGTTTGATCATGGTATCCGCCATAGTATGTGCCTGGCATCTTCTCCATAGCAATGCTTGCCTCAGGAATGAGGCTCCCCCCGAGAGCTGAATGCCCCCTCAGGGCTTAGAAGAAGAGTGAAAACCTGGCTCTTCACCAGGTCTTTGGCAAGAGGGAGACCCTTTCTCTCATTCCATCTGGTCTGTCATGCTTACTATCTATTATGCATGATGATGATGATGATGGCCAACAGCAGATTGGCCTGCCTAGAGTAGAGATATGCCCTGAAGAAGGACTTTCTCAGAACTATAAGAAGATTGCTCTAAATGTGTCCCGCCCAAAGAACCAAGAATAACACATGGTGTTATTTCTGAGTAACTTGTTATTCACCTACAAACAGAATCTTGCCAGACTAAAATAATTATCAGCCATACCCTAGCAGTTGCAATAGCATTTAGATTTATATACCACCCCATAGTGCTTTATAGCACTCTCTGGGTGATTTACAGTGTAAAGGATGGGTGTCAAACTCACAATGATGTGTCGTGACAGGGTGGGCGCAGTTTCGGCATGATGCAACTGGCCCCTGGGCCAGCGGTTTGACACCTCTGGTGTAAAGTATTATTTGCATATTGCCCCCAAGAATCTGGGTCCTCCTTTTACTGACCTCAGAAGGATGGAAATCTGAGTCAATTTTGAGCTGGTCAGGATTGACCTCCTGGCAGTGAGCAGAGTTTATCTGCAATACACATTGACATTCAACAGACAGGAAAAAGGGCCCTTGGGAGGTGGCAGCACCACTCTGTTTTTCAGGAAGAGCATAATGTGGGAGATTGGCTGGTCCTAGGCATCACTTTGTACGAATTCAAGGAGCAATTGACTTCCCTGTGCCAAAGCTCATACAGTCGTTGGTTGTATAAACAGAGGCATAGAATCAAAATCACGTGAAGTATTAGTACCATTTTGTAAACCCTTAGTAAAACCACACCTGGAATACTGCATCCAGTTTTGGTCATCCCATTATAAAAATGGGGTGTTGATACTTTGGAAAGAGTGCAGAGAAGAGCAATTAAGATGATCCAAAGCCTAGAGACTAAAACACATTAAGGATGGTTGCAGGATTTGGGTTTGGCCAGTCTAGAGAAAAGAAGGACAAGGAGGGGGATATGATAGCAGTATTCCAGTATTTGAGGGGCTGCCATGAGGAAGAGGGAGGTCAACTTATTTCCCAAAGTACCAGAAGGCAAGACAAGAAACAATGGAGGGAAACTAATCAAGAAGAAAAGCAACCAGAAATTAAGGAGAAACTTCCTAACAGTGAGGACAATTAGCTAGTGGAACAGAAGTTACCTTCAGATGTTGTGGGTTCTTCATCACTGGAAGTTTTTAAGAAGAGACTGGACAGTCACTTGTCTGAAATGGTATAGGATCTCCTGCTTGAGCAGGGAGCTGGACTAGAAGACCTCCAGGGTCCCTTCCAGTTCTATTCTGATTCTGATTCTGATTCAGTGCTCAGCTTTTGATGTCAGTTACCCAGAAATTCCAGAGCTAAGTGAATGGAAGCGCCTGTCACAAGCTTGAGAAGCTTGATGTTTGTGTGAGTGCTTGTATCGTTTTGTATATAGTATGTGTATATTAAATCTGCCTTGGGGATTATTTGCTCCAAGGAAACATCATTTAAAACATCTGCATTGAAACAACAAGCAAAATTACAACATAGTTACTGTATTGTGACATGCTTGCTTGCTTAAACAAATTAATTGACTTTCTCCTTTCGTGAACTAATACAATTAGCTTTTAAAACAATAAAATAATATCAGATCTAATCCCTTTCAGGAGCTTTACAGGAGAGAATCTGATTATATGGATAGAAGCTTTTGCTTCGGGAGGCCGTGATGTTTGGTCTTTGAATTCAGGTGATGGGTCTGCATTTTGTCTCTGCTGCTCATTAAGCAAATAGAAGAACAAATATGTATTAATTAATTTACTGTGTATTATTATTTAATATATATGAAAGTTATTGTAGAAAAACCCACCTAGACAAAGAACAAATACCAAAGTATGAGTGGAGGAGGAATAGTGACTTGGAAATAAACACACACATACACACAAACGTATATTTGATTATGTGCGCAATTTTAAGAAGTATTTACACATTCATATACAATATTTCTACCCAGAGTGACATTTGTATAGAAGATAATCTATTAGGAAAAACATTGTTAATATAGCTAATAAATGGTGATCAGGACTGAATAAATTTATCCTTCATTGTAGGGTTTGTTAAGCCTCTTTGTTGTGTTAATTTCAGCCAGAATAATTTCCTGCGCATTTAAATACCACTGATTCAATAAAAGATGCAGTTTCATTTTCCTGTGTTTTACGATAACAAACTTAGCAGCTAACAGCAGGGACTGAATCCGTTTCCTAGACTGAAGCCATTTATATGCCTCAGGAAATATGGACAATAAACCAATAGCAGGATTTTTTGATTAAAAATTATTGGGCAGTTTTCCCAATTTCTTAAAAAAAAATTCTTTTTAGCAAATGTTTGACTAATGGGCTTTCCACCAAAAATGATAATGCTGATCATTTTGCTTGCAATGCTGCCAACATAATCAAGCAAGGGTGGCATCCACGGGGCGTAGTTTTAGCAGGCTGGAGTGCCATCTATGGTTTACCTTCAGGTTCAATTCTTCATCCCACGCTGAAGGTGGCTTAAAAGAAAATTCTGTTTACAAAAAGTTCCACTGAAATCCTTCAAGGACTGTTCTGTGAGGGCATTTTACGGCTTTCAAGAGAACCCTTTGTGCCTCACATAACAGTTCCTTGATTTTAAATGAAACAATTCACTCTTCTTTCAAATGTCATTAATAGCCTTGATGGATGAGATCTGGATAGCCTATGAGGGATTAAATGTAACTCTTTGGAACCCCAGCTAGAATTTATAATCAGCGCTTTTGTAACACAACATTTCCCAGCCGTAAGACTGTCCATCAGGAGTTGGTCTAATCTTAAACAAGAATGTGTCTTCCAGTTCCTTTTATTGGACAAATTTATCCTCATGCTTAGAGAAAAGGATAACCGAGGAAGGTGAGAAGGAGACAAAAAGGAGCTGAAGATTGTTCCCACTTTTTCAACTTTTAAAATAAGAATTTGGATTGGAGACAGTATAAACATTAAGACATATTTCTGAATGAGGAGAGGGATGTGAGCATCCTTTACTGAGGGAGACATAGAGATGGCCCTCCACTTACAGGGGTTTATTTACTGACCACTCAAAGTTGCAGTGGCATTGAAAAAAATGACTTAGGACCATTGTCCCACTTACAGCCACTGCAGCATCCCCAGGGTCATGTGATCAAAATTAAAATGCTTGGCGATTGGGTCATATTGATGATGGTTGCAGGGTGCTTGGGTTGTGCAATCAGCTTTTTCAATTTTCTGACAAGCAAAGTCAATGGGGAAGCCAGATTCACTTAAGAGCCATATTCCTAACTTAACAATGATCCATTTAACAACTGTTGCAAGAAAGGTCGTAAAGTGGGGCAAAGCTCACTTAACAAATGTTTCACTTAGCAATGTAAATGTTGGGCTCAATTGTCATAACTCAAGGACCATTTGTATTTTATATTGGCTGCCCAACTCCAGTGGACTCTGAGTGGTGGACCTAACAACAGCTAAAACTAGAAAACCAACAGACAGCCCAGAGTAAAATGCTCTAATAACAAAATCCACAAAGCGAAACGGGGCATTAAATATTATTAAACATTCTGGCTGTTCTGTTGTGGAGAAGATCAGCAAGCAAAAATTTGTGTATTTGGGGATAGGTGAACTAACCAACCAGTCATAAGTCAAGGACCCCAACCGACCGTACGTCGAGGACTATTTCCCTGCCCGGGAGCGCCGCTCATGCATGGTGCTGCCCCCTGCGCCGGCCGAGGCATAGCTGGCAAGGGGCAGCGACGGCACAGGGTGACCACCAGCTGGGCCACCAGCTGGCCCAGCCCAAGGGAGGTAAGGCACCTGCCAGGCCCCACGTGGGCCAGCAACCCTCCCTGCGCCCGCCGGCCTCCCACCTCCCACCCCTGGCCCTCTTTTACTTACATTTTTAGTAGTTGCTCAGCAGGGAGGGGTGGAAACTTCCAGACAGCTCGCCTTCGCTGCAGACAACTTGCAGCACTGTTTGCCGACTGGGACTTTTGGCGGGCTCAGCAGGGCGGAGACAGCCTGGACAATTCCTATTGGCTTTTGAAAGCCAATAGAATTAGACTCTATTCAAGAGAGTCTATTCTATTGGCTTTCAAAAGCCAATAGAATAAGAGGGAGTAGCACAGCTAAGGAAAAGGGGGGAAAATGGCGGACTGCGTTGTTTGGCAACCCCTGTGAAATGGTCGTTCGACTCCAAATGGGGTCGCAACCCACAGGTTGAGAACCACTGTTCTAGATTAATGTGAAGACCTGCAATTTCTCAAATCTGTTTCTGAGATTCTTTCCTGAAGTTTATTAATATGACAGATAATCAAGATCAGTGTTTCTCAACCTTGTCCACTTTAAGATGTGGGACTTCGACTCCCAGAATTCCCTAGCCAGCCAGGCTGCTGGGGAATTCTGGGAGTCGAAGTCCACACATCTTAAAGTTTGCAAGGTTAAGAAAGACTGATCTAGACTCTGCTATTAATTGACCATCCACAACCTCTGGACTAATATGCTCAGTGTCAGAATCCAATTATATTTCATCTCTAGTTATCGACTATGGAAAACCCCATTTCTGCCCTCTCTGGATTCTGTCATACGATGAAGGGGAAGGGGGGGTGAACAAAGGGGTTTCATGGCCCTCACTTCCTTCGGTACAACTTCAAAAGGGACTGAATGTGGATACCACCAAAAGGACTAACCATAACAATGGGGCCATCAGCTTTCATCTACTCCTCTCTGAAGTCTCCCTTCCGCCAGCAGTGAGGAAAAAGAGGGTGGAAATGTAACACCTGGGATGGTCGCTGGAAAGATGGTGGGGTGGGGTGGGACTGCTGGGGACCCCTTAAAACCTTTAACCATAGGGCTTGGGCCCCAGGTCCTGTCTGAAACGCCTGCAACCATTTTCTCTTAATAAAGGATGCCTGTTGGAAGGAATATTCCAAGAGTTCTGTCTTCTTAAGATGCAAAGTGGGGTGGGTCCTTACATTAGACATTTTGTGCTTAAATGTTCTGACATAGCTTTTGATTAAAAAACAAAAACAAATATAAAATGTGCTTATAAATGCATATTTTCAAGGGGAAATGTGCTAGTTAAATATAAGAAGCAAAAAGCAGCTGTGTTGACGTGAGCAAAATATATTTTAAAAATGCCTGTCAAGACAGGCTTTCTTATTATTTTGTAAACGAGGATTAGGGCAATTTTGAGGGAGAAGGTTGGTGGAAGTACCTAGCACTCCAAGGGCAGATTGTGGGTGGCTTCACAAAATGGCAGCCGTGATCAGCCTGATAGCCACTGAACGTTCCTCAGAAGATAAATGAAGTCGTTCCCCATCACTTTAGGCTTTTTTCTGGGCCGGAGGCTGAAGTCGATCTGCAACCCTGTAAGCAGGGCATAGTCAGAGGCAATTAGCAATGTAAGTCCTTGACTTAAACAGTTCTTACAACAGTGGGCAAAGTTACAAAGACACTGAAAAAAGTGACTTATGACTGTTTATGCCCCTTAACAACTGTTTCAGCATCTCCCTGGTCTTGTGATCAAAATGTGGATGGCAACTGACTCATATTTGTGACGGTTGCAGTCCTGGGGCCAGGTGACCACCTTTTGCAGCTTTCTAACAAGCAAAAGCCAGATTCACATAACAATCATGTTACTAACTTAATAACGGCAGTGATTCACTTAAGAACTGTGGCAAGAAAGGTTGTAAAATTGGGTAAAACTAACTTCACAACTGTCTTGCTTAGCAAATTTTAGACTCGATTGTGATCGTTAAGTCAAGGACGACCTATCATAAATTTGAGTTCCGTTCTTAGAACACCAGTGGAGAGTAAAGAATCCTAGAGCAGGGCTTTTCAACCAGCGGTATGGGTACCACCTGTGGTACATTGGCACCTGGCAGGTGGTACGCAACCATCCTAGAAAAGAGATAGTGGGGGAGAGGAATGAGCTGCACCGCACAGGCCTGAGCGAGAGATGGCTGGAGCTGCAGGGCTGTCAGGGCTGAGTGGAAGCGCCAGGATCAGTGCCGCTTTTCAGCTGATTGGTGCTTGTTCAGGACTGTCAGGGCTCAGCGGAAGCGCCAGGATCAGCGCCAGGCTCCAGCTGGAGCTCGGCGCTGATCCTGGCGCTTCTGCTGAGCCCAGAAGAAATGCTGATCAGCTGGAATGTTGCAGCCTCTCCAGGGTCTTGTGATTTACATTCAGATGCTTGGCAACTGATTCATATTTATGACCGTCACAGTGTCCCAGGGTCATGTGAAGTGACCAAAACCTGCTGCAACCACCCAGCAGACAGGGGGGGAATAAAAACCAAACACCCCCCCCACCCCATCCCCGCTGCCAATCCTCAACAGAAATGCTCACAACAATGAAAACCTCAGACAGGAGGAAGAGCGCCACTGGGTGGGCGGGCAGGTGTCTTGCTCAGCTATGGCTTGGGCCCTTTTTTCAGTGCCATTGTCACTTCGAACAGTCACTAAGCAAACTGTTGTAAGTCGAGGACTACCTGTACTTTATCATTTTTTCCTTTTGGGGGGGGTCATCAAGTTTTTGACACCTTGCTAGGCAACTGGTGGTACCCGGATGTTGCCATATCCTAAAAGTGGTACAATGGGTGAAAAGGTTGAAAAGCCCTGTCCTAGAGGACTATCTGGATGTGAAGTAAAATTAACTTATTGTTTTAATCAGTCTTTCTGTCTTGGAGGGAAGGGGATACAGTTGAAAGGTAAGGATGAACACACTGGAGCCCATAAACACCTCTGGCCAATTCCTGGTTTATGACTTAGCATGATATAAACCCAGCCATCTATAGCTTGCTCAGGAAACTGATTAAAGAAATTATACATTGGCTCTTGAAGCCAAGCGTGTTGTTGTGCTATTTGTCAAAACCGGGTAATGGCCATATCAAAATAGACCATGGATCAGTATGGCAAGTCTATTGCTTCCAGTTTGATGGTTGAAGCACTATGTTGTATCAGTCAGAAATTTTGCTGGTTTTGATGGACTATATTGAATATTTTTTTAAAGAGATTTTAGCAGCCACAGAAAATACTGTGCGTAAGATAGAAAGGGTGCATGCTTTATCTAACAATGTTGGTTATTTATCTTGTCAACATAAATACCTGCTGGTTTTTTTTTACACAACAGAATTGATTGTAGTAGTGAGCCAACTAAGGAGAGTACAATTTTAATGATTATGCTTTTTTTCCCCAGCTGGGTATTATTTTTCTTTTATGTAAGATGCCAAAATAACTAGCTGCTTCATGCATTTGCAGAATTTATGCATGAAGTAGCTCCTTAGAAATGTTAGTTGTTTCATTTAAACTCAACTGCTTATTCATTAATCTGGATTATATTCGTTACATATTTATTTTATCTGGTATTTTCTCTTTCTTTTTTATTGATTTTATTGATTTTATTTGATGGTTGTGAACTGTCCAGAATCACTGAGAGTCAGCTAGCATATAAGATTAATAACGTACTACTAAATTATGATGATTAATGATCTTTTTAGGTTTAAACATTTTTAAAATAATAGTTTCAGAAATGTCAGTTTAAGGCACTTTGGTTTTAAAAGACGACATCCACAAATCTTCAGTCATGCATGGTGGAAACGTGTGAATAATTTTATTTATTTATTTTATTTATTTATTTTATTAAATTTCTATACCGCCCCTCTCCCGAAGGGAGCCTAAACTTTAAAAAACATATAAATATACAAAATTTAAAATAATTAAAAATAAATTAAATCATTTGGCCAAAATCCTAAAACCCAAAACATACAAAATTTAAAATCTTAAAAAATACTCAGAAGCTTCTATGCCAGGCCGGCCTGTCGGAAAAGGAATGTTTTTAGTTCCCGACGGAAGGTGCGTAAATCTGTTATTATACGGAGTTCGGGGGGGAGCTCGTTCCATAACGTGGGAGCTCCCACAGAGAAGGCTCTCCCCCTGGGGGTCGCCAGCCGGCACTCTCTGGCCGACGGCTCCCTGAGGAGGCCCTCTCTGTGGGAGCGTACCGGACGGCGGGAGGTATTTGCTGGCAGTAGACGGTCCTGTAAGTATCCGGGTCCGATGCCATGGAGCGCTTTAAAAGTGGTCACTAACACCTTGAACCGCACCCGAAAGACCACCGGCAACCAGTGCAACTCACGCAGGAGCGGTGTTACGTGGGAGCGCCACGACGCTCCCATCACTACCCGCGCGGCCGCATTCTGAGCAAGTTGGAGCTTCCGGATGCACCTCAAGGGGAGCCCCATGTAGAGAGCATTACAGTAGTCCAGCCTGGACGTCACGAGGGCATGAGTGACTGTGCGTAGCGAGTCCCGGTCTAGGAAGGGACGCAACTGGCGCACCAGGCGAACCTGGTGGAACATCCTCCCGGCCACGGCCGTCAGATGGTCCTCTAAGGACAGCCGTGAGTCCAGGAGGATTCCCAAGTTGCGAACCCTTCCTGTGGGAGCCACTGTTTCGCCCCCAATACACAGCGATGGAATCAGCTGGCTGTACCGGGACGACGGTAACCACAGCCACTCGGTCTTGGAGGGGTTGAGCTTGAGTCCGTTTCTCCCCATCCATACCCGCACGGCCTCCAGGCACTGGGTCAGCACGGCAAGGGCATCGTTGGGGTGGTTTGGCGTGGAAATGTAACCACCTCCAATATACACTGTATAAACATGGCAAAAGATTATGCATATACCCACATACACATTACCATTTGTGTCCAGTATAAGACACAGTGATGATATGCACATCAGGATATCATTGTGCAAATTATGTGATTTCTGCAATTTGTGTCATTTGACATAAGATATCGATGAAATCAACCCCCCCCATTTCACATTTCAGCTACTCTGAGACCTTACATGAAGTTTGCTTTCTCCCATCCCCTGAATCTCACCTCTTCCTTGATCAGTAAACTTGCACTAAAATGACCCAAGTCCTGGAGACTAAAACATATGAACAACAGTTGCAGGAACTGGATATGTCAAGTCTAATGAAGAGAAGGACTAGGGGAGGACATGATAGCAGTATTCCAATACCTGAGCGGCTGCCACAAAGAAGAGGAGGGGGTCAAATTATTTTCCAAAGGACCAGAAAACAGGACAAGAAACAATGGTTGGAAACTGACCAAAGAGAGAAGCAACCTGGAATTAAGGAGAAACTTCCTGACAGTGAGGACAATTAACCAGTGGAACAGCTTGCCTCCAGAAATTGCGGGCGCTCCATCACTGGACACTTTTAAGAAGAGACTGAACAGTCACTTATTTGAAATGGTATAGGTTCTTCTGCTTGAGCAGGGGCTGGACCAGAAGACCTTCAAGGTCCCTTCCAGCTCTATTCTATACTAAACTTGAAATGGGTCCACCATCCATGCATGTTTGGGCTGTTCCTGCAGAGAGATGTTCTTTCTCCTTGCTGCATTTTCCTGCTACGTCCAGCCATTTGCAAACACACCTCTTAATGCTGTCAATCTGGCTCGAAAAACACATAGTTTGCAAGGAAAGTGCCCATTACAGACCTGGTCATTAGTTGCTTGCACCATGGAACAGACATTTTGTCATGTGAGTTGGAACAGCTGTTCATGGCTGCTTCATGGCAATGTGGCTGTTTTTCCATCTTGTGGCCAAAACGGGAGATCCAGGCTGGACAACCTCCTGGTGGATGGTGCAACAGAAGCTTTGAAAATCTAGCTAATTATCTTAATTTAAGGGTACCTGAAAGAGAACTGAATCCCACCCCCACAACATCCCAAAGAGGATCAAAAATGTAGCTCTTAATTGAGCAAACATGTTCAGATTAAATATTTGGATAATCACACATGAAAATTGGATAATGCTGTAGAGAGAATAAACAAGGGGAGGGGAGCAGGCGCCAACCTGGTCCTGGCAGGGAAGAAATCACAAAACATTAATTAGTACTAAGAGTATATTTTGAGCCATTTTGGTATTCAATTAGCTGTAATTAAATACTCACCAAATAAAAAAATGGATAGATTACGTAAATAGAACAAGACGTCCACTAGTTCGAACAGTGCTTGGATGTCTTTCAGGGTTTTGAACATGATCACCAAACTGATCCATTGCTATTCTGCCTCCCCGAATGTGGTTTCAGTGGTGCATTTCACTGAACTGAAGCAATTTTTGGAGGAAGATTCCATAAACTCTCTCCTGGTCACCTGCCTCTCTGGTAAATAAAATCTTTCTGAGTTGTAAAATGAGTAGAACCATCACATCTATTATCCTGTGCATTCGTGAAGCAGCATGAAGGGAAGGAGGATGTATGAGAGTCTGGTGAGCTGATTTTCTATCTGTGACAGGGAAGGCCAAGAGCTTCTAAATAATAAAAAAAAGATACTAGAGCAGTGATGGCGAACCTTTTAGAGACCAAGTGCCCAAACTGCAACTCAAAACCCACTTATGTACCATCAGGTGTCAGGTGGGTGTGGCCTATTGGGTGAGTGTGGCCTATTGGGTGGGCATGGCTGTGGTGGTAATGGCAGACTGGGTGGGATTAAAAAGTTCAATCAATCAATTCCAACTTTACGTACGCGAGAAGTTGAAATTGACTGATTGATTGAACCTTTTTTTTTGTACACGGTGGCGGAGGCCTAAAGCGAAAAGGTTTTATAAAACCCAGCTGAAGGCCTAGGACTGGGGCGATGGCGCACGGGCCCACAGAGAGGGCTCTGTGTGCCACCTGTGGCACGCGTGCCATAGGTTCGCCACCACAGTGCTAGAGCTAGAGATATTCAAGCTTTAATCCTGCAGGTGTTCAGTCCTGCAGAGATAAGTCCAGAAATATTGTCAAGGACATGACAATATTTCCAAAGAAAAGGTATATGTCCAAGACAGCAAATTCTGCTCACCAATTCCAAGCATGGGGTGCAAAACGGGCTGAAACTAACATTGTTTATTTTATTATTTATTGTTTATTTTATTATTTATTTCATAAATAACTCAAGGTGGTGAACAAATCTAATACTCCTTCTTCCTCTTATTTTCCTCACAACCTTGTGAGCTGGGTTGGCTGAGAGAGAGTGACAGGCCCAAAGTCACCCAGCTGGCTTTTCCTGGCTAAGATGGGATGAGAATAAATAAAACTTTGTATAGGCAAGAAGAGCTATTTGCCTGAGGAACTGGGAAGGGGGGAACCTGGGTAGATGGTCCAAATCTCATAATGGCTGGTGAAATTCACCAAGCCATGGAGAATGCAAGTATTTGCAGTTCAGGCCCATAAATGCATTAACCGTTTTATTTATATATCCCACCTTTATTATTTTTACAGCAAACTTATCTATTACAATTTCCTTCTTATTGTCCCCACAACCCTGTGAGGTGGGTTGGGCTGAGAGAGAGTGACAGGCCCAAGGTCACCCAGCTGGCTTTCATGATTAAGGTGGGACAAGAACCATCTGAGGAAAGACTTATTCAGAGTAAGGGTAGCCTACTCAAGAGGAAGTATTTCTCCTGAAAGGATTACCTGGAGGTACCATGAGTAAAGCAAAGGTAGAGTTCAAGCTTTAAAATTCTCAACTCATAAGTTGTATGTATTTGAAAAAAATACCTCACTTTTTTGGTCTGTCTGAGCTGTTGATTTTTAGGGTAAACTTGACTCGGCTTTTAGAACTGTGACCTCCCTGAACATTGGTTTGTCTATGGATATGGCTGGTAATTGCTTGCTGGGTTCTCCCTAAACCAGATCAACAAGCCACCATTCTTTCTCTGTATAGCCTGCTATGCTTGTTATGGAGGCCTGGCTTTCAGTAAGCAACAGCCAAAGACATTCTACATTCCCCAAAGACACCGAAATAATCTAGCCCCATTTGAGCAATCTGGCCTCTGAGTGGTTATCTTTTCTAAATTATCTTGGTTTGATTTGTTCTTTTTAAGCATGCTAGGAAATCCTCTTTGCTTTTTTTTTTTTTAAGATGTAGAACTGCCCAATGTAATGTTGCTGCTATTTCATAGTCTTTTGATTTTACCACCAAGGTACACATAAACTGTGACACCAGCCGTGCAGTTTCCTTTCCAGTGTGAGCAATGATGATACAATGCAGAGGGGGGGGGGAGTCAAGGAGAGTCAGCAGAAGAACTGGAGGGAGGAGATAAAAGAATATAACCAGATCCAAGGAGGGTTTTCCCACCAGGATTTTGGAGAAGAGAACCCCACTTCTCAGGTGCAGAGCAGGCCACAATCCTTCATAGAGGTGGACATCTCCAGGAGGTGAATGTTTATTCTGTCTGTGTGGTGGCAGGAGGATTTTCTCTGTGTAAAAAAATAGGATAGAATGTGGTTTTGTGGTGGAATGTGCTAACTGCTGCAAAGAAATGTGTGTCTCCTGCAGGTCCCTCGCCATTCTCAAGGTTTTCCTCCCTCTTAAGAGAAGAGAGTCTGGGAAGGTTAATGTCAGGCCCAAGGAACCAAAATGCCTGGAGAAGTTACTTCCGAGCACTTTCTTTATTGCTATTTGCCTAGAGACAAATCTTGTCAGACTAAAGCATTTATCTGCATAATTATTAGAGATACCCTCTGCACTGCTGCTGGTGTGTGGGTGTAGGGGTGTGTGTATACCCTCTGCACTGCTACTGGTGTGTGTGTGTGTGTGTGTGTGTGTGTGTGTGTGTGTGTTTCTTGCAGCCAAGCTATGTTGTGCCTTTGCTCTCTGGGAAAAAAACCCCTCCCTCCTGAGACTCAACTACGTTCTGCCCTGGGCTCCTTGCCCTCTCTTGAGTAGGAAAAAGGTACGGTGCAGACACATCCCGCACACTTCTCAGTGGAAGCCTTTCACAGTGGTATCTGGAAACTCAACTGCTTCAAAACTTGTCAAATTTGGTCCTTGACACATTTTGATGTAAACATATTGTCCTAGTACTCGTTGTTTGGTACTGGATGCGTTGCAACAGCTGCAGAAAATGGACAGGAAATCCTTCCTTGCCAAAACAAAGAGTCACCTGGTAAATCGTGTGGTTTGGTACTCATTGTTTTTAGTACTCGTCCCACCTCCCAGAACCAATTAACAATGAGTACTGAGGTACCACTGTTCTTTCAAAGCACCCTGTCCTTGCATCGGAACATCTGCCCTGAGTGCAAAACAAGAACCATCAACACCTTAAAACAAACACCCGAAACAAAACAGGCTGATTTTGAACTTTGTAGAGCTGTTCCAACTTAAACTATTTTGTTTCTAAGTAGGGGGTACCTGGGTTTGTGTTTCGAGACTGAATTGGTTTTAGTTTTGAAATTTTTTGCATTTCTTGCAAAGCACTTTTTTTCTAACTACTCATTATCTTGTCATATATCACATCTACTTTGGGGAAAGAGGACGAGGCATCTGGCCCTGTGGGTTGGCCTCTCATCCCTGTGTCCATTCATGCATATTCCAGAGGACAACTGTATGTCTTGCTAATTATTGCTAAGTTCCTTCCTCTGTGTTCTCCAAAACAGCCACTACAGTTAACGGCAAGCTCTGTGGAGTAGAAGTACAGGGGTAAAATATTAAACAGGAAACTTGCCTGCTTAATAAGCCATCTTCCATAACAGCTCAGCCGTCTTGCCTGGGGAGATGGTGAGCCTGGCCAAGTTCAAAAGAGAAGAAGGCATCACTTCTCAGTCATGTGCCTCTACCTGGTCTTTGTGCTGGTGATTAGGACCGCCAATCCATCACTTTATGCAGAGGAAATGCTTGGGTGTTGAATATTGCTTTGCATGAATGTTCTTTGCAGGTAGTTCTCTACTTGTAACTGTTCATTTAGTGACCATTCAGAGTTACAACGGCACTGGAGAAAGTGACTTAGGACTGTTTTTCACACAGCCATTGTAGCATCCCTGTGATCAGGTGATCAGAATTCAGATGCTTGGCAAAATGGTTCATATTTATGACGGTTGCAGAATCCCAGGCTCATGTGATCCCCGTTTGTGGCCTCCTGACAGGCAGACTCAGATTCACTCAATAACCTAACAACTTCAGTGATTCACTTAAAAACAGTGGCAAGAAAGATTGTAAAATGGGGCAAAACTCACTTAACAACTGTCTCTCTTAGTGACAGAAATTGGGGGCTCAGCTGTGGTCATAAGTCAAGGACTGTTTTTACTTTTCAAGCCTCAGTGAGCAACACCAACATGTGATATAGGGCCATTGATCCTCTGTTCATGTCCCATAACACCATGACCCAATAACAATGGAGAAAACCATTGTGGCTTGGCTCAAGACGTTTTCTAGCCCTGATAGCTAGCTAGGTATGAAATAAAGAGCATGGGGTGGCCTAGTGCTTAAGACGCTGGGCTTGTCAACTGGAAGGTTGGCAGTTTGAGACGGAGGCACTGTGCGACGGGGTGAGCTCTTATTTTTTTGCCCCAGCTCCTGCCCACCTAGCAGTTCGAAAGTGTGTGTCAACGCTGCTAGCATCGGATGTTTTGTTTTGAAAACAGTTGGAGATGCAACCATTTTCTTCTTATGTTTTACTTTTAGAGCTAGAGCTAGAGTTAGATGATGCTAGGGGGAGGAATGTGCATGAGAGTTTAGCTAGACATAACAATACCGGACCTAGTGTGTGGACCAAGGTTATTGAAATCAGAGATGATAAGAATTGGTGGGCTGGAGGTCTGGAGGGAAAGCCTGCATTTCAAACTAATTGGAGAATGTAATTTATGACTGTTAATTAGAGGAGGAAATTGTGCTTTGATACTATGTGCTCAGGGGAGGGGAATTCAGATTTTGGCTTTGCCCATGTACGTGCCAAAGCTATGCTACTCAAATAAAGATTCTTGAAGGTAAACAATGCCTCGAAGTTCCTTGAAGAGTTTCATCTGTCGGAACCATGACAGCATGCAAGTAGATAAATAGGTACCACTTCAATGGGAAGGTAACAGCGTTCCGTGCACTTTTGAGCACCACCCCCTAGAGTTGGACACCATTGGACAGGGCAAATGTTTACCTTTAGGGGGGAAAGGTGGGGTGCTTGCCTTCACCCTGCTATTGCAAACCACAGCGGTTAGTTCAGCCCTGTAATGAGCACACAAAGCTGGACTGCAAGTTTGTCAGTGGACTCTGCCAAAGTTCAGTGGCTCTTTTGCAAGCCTCTCCTTCCTTCTGTGGAGCTGGCAATTAGATTCTGATCTGGACTCAGAGCATCTTCGAGCTGGCAAGTCCATTAATCAATACGGTTGACATCCTTCCCATCCTGGACGCCACTTATTTTTTTCTACATTACACATGTTACAATCCAGATAAAATCTTTATCACATCATCTTAATGCAAGGCTAAAGATGATTCCTTAGGTTCACAGCTGGGCTATAACAATCAGGAAACATTTTAACCATTGACAGGAACACACCCAAGGCAGCTATCCGCTCCTTGCAAAGTGAAAAAAATTGAATGTAATTTTTTTTTTAAGTTAGAATGAGGACACGGGGAGAGAAACAGATGGGTAATGTTCGGGCTTAAAAAGGCTTTCTTTGTCTGGAAGCATTTCTGAGATTTGGTGCTTTAGATTACAGCTAGATTCTTGAAATTGCTCCTTGTTTACCAAACTCTTAGATTTGGGGCTGGCAGCCATTTTCAGTTTGTGACCATGTTTCTGGCAAGCGAAATGTGGATTTATTTCTGCTTGTCCTAAACAGCTTGCTGGGGAAAAAAAAGCATAATTACAGGTAATCCTCAACTTATGACCACAATTGAGCCCAACATTTCTGTTGTTAAGTGAGACATTTTTAAAGTCAATTTTGCCCCATTTTACGACCTTTCTTGCTACAGTTGTTAAGCGAAACTGCAGTTGTTAAGTTAGTAACACGATTGTTAAGTGAATCTGGCTTCACCATGAATGTTTCTTGTCAGGTCGCAAAAGGGGATCGCGTGGCCCTGGGACACTGCAACCGTCATAGATATGAGTCAGTTGCCAAGAGTCTGAATTTTGATCATGTGACCCTGGGGATGATGCAGTGGTTGTAAGTTTGAAAAATAGTCATGTCACTTTTTTCAGTCCGTTTGTAACTTCGAACTTGCTGGGAAGAAGCATCATTATTTAGGAATGCTTTGAAAAAAAAAACATACAAAAAAACTGCCTAAAAGGTATTCTGTTTATATATTATGTATCTGTTGTCTGCAAAATAACACTTGGATGTTCTTGAGTGTTCACAGCAATAGTTTAAATTTGTAATTTTATAGCACTCATTCAAAGAATTGGTCAGCAAATTTAGTTTCCAGAATATTCTTTCTTGATTGGAAGTTTATGTGCTGTGTTGATAATCATTACACCATAGTGATGATTTTAATTTAAGAGGTTTTACTTCTTAAAATGTTTTGGTTTCTCTTTCTTATCCCATGATCTTTATGTAGAATAATAGAGAACTCAATTAGAAAGAGGGAGAACTTTGCTGCAAAAATTGCCTGTACAAAGAGCAAGCATTAGCGCCTCATTGGGTCTCTCTGGAGCTGTGCACCTCTTCAGGGACACCCGCGGGTGTGAAAATGAAATTATCACATCCTTGTCCTTTGGTACAGAAGTTGGTTTATTTGCTATTGTGCTGACAATTATTATGTTTTCAAATACACATTCCACATTTCATCCCAAGCTGGAAATATGTCCCACAAGAAACTGAGTGTGGACCAAATTTCTCTGTGTACAATAACAACTTTTATTGTTGTCCTCCGGGTTGCAAGAATGCTTCTAATTTTTATAGCCTTATAAGTCTGTTTTTCTTCCATTCCACACAGAGATGTGTATTGTGCTGCAGTTGTAACATCTTGGTGAAACTGTCAGTAAAATTCAAACAAATAAATAAATCAGTATGGTGGAGAATTCAGCCAGCACTGCTGGAATAATGCCTAAAATCTCTCCTTTGTCTTTACTACCAATGGAATAGCAAAATAGCCAGGCACTTTCCCAAAGCTGTAACCACTAGATCTGAAGTACATAGATCTTCAGATGTCTTTTGAAAAGTTGCTTTGATTTGTGATCTCTTGGGGATCAGCCAGCCATAGGTGAGTTTGGTTGTAATACTCAGCCAACTTTCTCCAACATGGTTTCCTTGTGCTGTGTTAGGATAACAAGTTGCAGGAATTGGGTATGTCTAATCTAGTGAAAAGAAGGATCAGGGTTGACATGATAGCAGTTTTCCAGTATTTGAGGGGCTACCACAAAGAAGAGGGGGGGGAGGGTAAACCTATTTTCCAAAGCACCAGAAGGCAAGACAAAAAACAATGGATGGAAACTAATCAAGGAGAGAACCAACCATAGAACTGAGGAGAAATTCCCTAATTAACCAAAGGAACAGCTTTGACTCCGGAAGCTGTGAATGCTCCAACACTGGAGCTTTTTAAGAGACTGGACAGCCATTTGTCTGAAATGGTATGGGGTCTCCTGCTTGAGCAGGACTAGAAGACCTCCAAGGAGCCTTCCAACTATGTTATTCTGTTATTCTATTAACTTTCAAAATCCCTAGCCATGATGGCCAAAAACAACTATAGCCACATGGTGAATTCTGTATTCTAATTGCTTAGCGGCCATTTAGATCCTCCAAAAAGTAGTAGTAGTAGTAGTAGTAGTAGTAGTAGTAGTAGTAGTAGTAGTAGTAGTAGTAGTAGTAGTAGTAATAATAATAATAATAATAATAATAATAATAATAATAATAATAATAAAGTTGGAAGGGACCTTGGAGGTCATCTAGTCCAACCCCCTGCTCAGGCAGGAAACCCTATATAATTTCGGACAAATGGCTGTCCGGTTTCTTCTTAAAAACTTCCAGTGTTGGAACATTCACAGCTTCTGGAGGCAGGTTGTTCCACTGGTTAATTGTTGGAAGTACTTATAACTCAGTTTCAATGGCGACACAAACACACACTCCACAGTCATATTTCGGCACTTGCAACCTGCTGGTGCAGCATTCCACAGTTACATTTTTGTTGTTGTTGTTAGAAAGTGGCCTTTTGGGCTGATTTCAGGCAAAAAAAACGCCCCTAGGAATACATTGTTCCCTTAACGACTGCCATGTTAGCCTATCAACCACACATTTGCTTTAGATCTGCGACATTTGCTTAACCACCACCACAAAAAGGTTATAAAATTGGGTCGGTCATATGGCTGCCTTGAGTTATGAAAACCATGACTTAGAACAGAAACTCATTATGGCCACAAATTGAGGATTACCTGTACTAGAATATCCATCCAAAATTCGTAGCAATTGAGGCAGTAGATACATTTCAGAAATAAAACATGTCCTTACTTGCTGTTTCATGAATTTGGATTTGTTATACCTTTCTAGTGCAAACACAACCAGTGTCCCCCCAGAAATTAGCAAACCGTGGAGAATGATAGGGGCTGAGCCTGCACTTTCCAAGGTGGGTAGAGAGGCTAATGTGTTCCATGGGGATCAGACCTAGGCTGGGTGGAGGCAAATTCTAGTGTGGTCTCTGCAGAGTCTCACCGTTGTGCTGTAGCCTCCACGTTCTCATCGTTTTGTCTTTATATTTGCTAACTGGAGAAGAGCCTGATGCTGGGAAAGATTGCGGGCAAGAGAAGAAGGGGACGACAGAGAACGAGGTAGCTGGCAGGAGGCGTGAGCTTCAATGGACTCCAGAAGATGGCAGAGGACAGGAAGGAACGTTGTCCATGGGGTCGCGATGGGTGGGACACAACTTCGCACCTAACAACAACAACCTTCTCTGAGCAACCAGGGGTGTCTGCAGCATGTGGTCAAGAGGCTGAGGTGGCAGCTGTGATGGCGTGATCCAAATTCTGCCCCCCCTTTTTTTACATGCACTGTGTGTGCAATGCATGTCAAAAACAAGCGGAGCTTTGATTGCAGCTTTGTGGACACAGTCTTGATTATTTTGCCCACCCCCTGTGGATACTCCTGAGGGAAATGGAGGAGTAAATTGCCTCCCCCTTTCTCAGGACTCTTGAAAGGGTGTGGATTGGAAAGAAACAAACACCCAAGAATATAGGAGGGAGGGAGGAGGAGGAGGAGGAGGTGACACCCTTAAGAAACCCAGCCCAACTGAAACCTTGGACCAGCACATGTCTTTATAGAGTTGGTGTATACCTGCACATTTTTTTTTTGGTGTGTGTGTGTTAATATCCTTTTAAAAAACAAATGTATCCTTTCAGAAGAAAGGTAATGCTTCCAAAAATTGCATGTTAATTTACTCCAGCTCAGTTGGACAGCTGTTCTGTGTCATTCTGCTCCTCTTTCCTTGAGTCCTGCTGTTTTGTCAGGACAAACCTGAGCGGCGCTTTGGATTTATATTTAACAGGGACGCAGACAAGTTTTTTAATCTTTTTCCAGCCTCCCCATCTTGCCTCAACCAGTTTCTGGAACTCGGAGACAGTCCTCCTGGTGTTTGTTTTGCTCCTGTCCCTGAAGTGGCACTCTCACAACCCTCCTGCCCTCAAAACAGGCCTGGGCACCATGGGGAGAAGCTGCCCTTTGCCCCTTGCAGCTGTCAGCCTTTCTGCCTCCAAAGGAGCCTGGACAGTGGGGGGCCAAGGGGCTGCTTTCACACTTGTCGGCTTCAATCTGCTGCTAAGAGCCGGGGAAACTGGCCAGGCTGGGGAGGCGTTAAACATCTCCCTCCCTCCATGCAGAAGCAGCTTCACTTGGGCAGGTGAAAAGTTGGAGTTTTATAGTCTGGATCTATGAGAGAAGCCATTTTCTTTTGGCCTCTTTGCAGTAACACATAGTGACATGGTGGCTGCACAGTATATTTGTGGCTTTGTGCCTGGCCCCAAGCCTTGTCTGCTATTGTCCGTCCTTAATCCAGCCTGTGCTGTCCTTCAGAGGGGTAAGGACTACAGTGCCCCCAACTTCAAGGCTAATTGGGAATTCTGGGACCTGAAGCCCTTCATGCTTTTCTATTGCTCAGATGCATTTTAATTCTCAAGCCACCAACACAAAATTGTTTTCTGCTGAAAAGGCTTGTTTCTCCAGCACTGGAGACGGAGAATTCACCAATGGGTTTAGAGTGTATTCCTGCCCAATCAGATCAAGTCAGCCAAAGTTGCCACGCCCGTCCTGGACCATAGAGATCCCAGTCTTGACTTGATCTCGCCCAGGACAGACGTGCAAGTTTGGCTCTTAGGCAGGTACAGTCTCTATTGGTGGATTTTCCATTTCCCCAGGTTGCTGTGTAGTGCTGTATTCAGCACAGAATTTGGCCTCCGATTAGCAAATTTTCCCATTCTTTTCCCATTCAGGAACTTCAGAATTTCTTCTCAATTCCTGACTTGGGAGGAAATACAAACTAGGTTGTTCTAAGGAAGGGGCTCCTTCATTTCCCCCCCCTACCCAACCCAACAAATAACCTCTCTCAAAACCTAATTTGTTGGATTCAACTGAGGACTAACGGCTGTTAGTCCCCAACCGACATTAAAGCAATTTAATTTTTCTACCAGAGCTTGCGGCTGCGGCTCCAGTGGCTGATTACGAGGAGGAGGCTTCCTTCCGCGTGTTCAAGTTTTGTCTCGGAAGTCCCGCGTTTCTGGGGCCTTTTGGAGTTGCGGCTGCAACTTCACCCCCGGCTTCAGGCTTTCGGCTCCAGTTGCTCTCTTCAGCTTGCAGCCACACGATCGCCTGTTTATCGGCCGGAGGCACACGCGCACCAAGAGACCAGCGCCGATCAGCTGTTAGGCGGCTGATCGGAGGGACAAAAAGCTCCATTTCTCGGTATATTTACTATCCAGATGCGGACCTTTCTCTTACTTAAGGCAGCGTTCCTTCTGCATCGAGCTTACTTTCCAAAGCCCTCAGACCTCAACAGACTTAGTTGTCTACTTCACTTGTGACTGCCACCTTGGACCGCGTGGTCTCGGAGGATCTGTTCAATTTCAGGGAGATTCCGGCTAAGGATCTGGAGGAGGCCCTGGAAGTGCCCATGGTGGATGAGCCATTAGGCCCCCTAGCATCTCCCACCACCATTCCCGGAGATGTCTCTGAGGCTCTCAAAGCTGAGGACCGTAAGTGCAAACTCGCCTATCGCAGGACGCACCAAGTGGCTGCATGGGCTATTAGGGCGGCCACCTCTGCATCCTTCTTTAATAGATCAGCCCTTCGCTAGCTCAGGCAGCTCCAGGCCTGTATTCCAGTGGAGGATATCCGCACCCACCAGGATCTTAGCAAGATGGTGGCAGCCACCGAGTATGCGTCAAATGCCACTCTCCAATCTGCCAGATTTTCCTCCAGGGCTATGGCATCCAGCGTCACTGGTCGCTGTATGCTTTGGTTGAAGCACGGCACGCCAATGCCAAGTCTAAGTGGCATCTGTCGGCAACGCCATATCAGGGAGGTAAACTGTTTGGAGACTCTTTGAATCCTTATCTCACCGAAAATAAGGATAAGTGCAAGGTCCTTAATCACCTCCTTAAGAAATTGGATAAATGCTCCAATTATTACCCACGAAGACAGTCCTTTCGTGCAGGGGCTAGGTACAACTACACCCAGCCCTTCCATCCCTTCTTGGCCAGGCAGGACAGACAGGAGAGACAGTCTGACAGACAGGCGGCCAGACCCAGACAACAATCTCAGGGCAAGTGGCCCTTTTGGGGGAACGGCCGACCATTCTGCCGCTCCAGGTGACTCTCCAGTGGCCCCTCCCATAGGGGGCAGACTCTCTCTTTTTGCCCACCAGTGGGAGGCCACCGCCATGGACACATGGGTACTCAACACCATACATCATGACCTTTCCTTGGAGTTCATCTCCAACCCCCCAAATCAATTTCTCTCTTGCCCATACCCCCGGAATCGAACAAAGAAAAGACTAATGAACGAAGCCATCCAATATCTACTAAATATACGGGCCATAGAACCGGTGCCGGCGGATCAGAGAGGTCGGGGATTTTATTCCATCCTCTTTGTTGTTCCCAAGGTGTCAGGGGGATGGAGAGCCATTTTAGATCTCAAGGGCTTGAATTATCATCTTGCATACCGCAAATTCAAGATGCAAAAGCTCCGTTCAATCTTGGGAAGCGTAAGAAAAGGGGACTTCCTGACGTCTATCAACCTCACGGAAGCGTACCTTCATATCCCCATCTCTCTCAACCACCGCCGGTTTCTAAGATTAGCTCACAAGGGGCGTCATTTTCAGTACAGGGCACTACTGTTTGGCCTATCATCGGCTCCCAGGGTATTTACGAAGATCCTGGCAGTTCTAGCAGCTCACTTAAGGATGGTACCAGTCAGAGTCCAATGTTACCTGGACAACATATTAATCCAGTCGTCATTCACCCAGTCCGCCATGGCGGACTTTGAACTGGTGGTAAAGCTGCTCCAGGATCACAGGTTCTTGGTAAACTTCCCCAAGAGCCATATGATTCCCACAACAAGGCTGTTACACCTCGGGGCCATCATGGACACGGTGGAGTGCCGGGTGTATTTATCTCAAGAACGCCAGGACAGCATAAGGGAGTCAGTCCTCCAATTACGCGGGGGTCGGACAGTAATGTTGGCCAGTCTCTCCCAATTGTTAGGGAAGATGATCTCGGCCATAGCGATCGTCCCATGGTCCAGGCTCCACTCCAGGGAAATGCAGTGGTTCTTGCTCCCCTTCCAGAGGCAGAACCTCAGTGCCTCTCAGCGAAGGGTGAGAGTCCCACCTCAGGTATCGCACTCCCTCATGTGGTGGCTATCGCCCGCCATGCTCAAAGGGTCATACTTCAAGGAGCCAGATCAGATAGTGCTAACGACCGATGCCAGTCTGTTCGGCTGGGGAGCGCACCTTCGCTCGCAGTGGGCACAGGGCCGTTGGTCCCGCTCAGACCTTCGGCACAACATAAATTGGCTGGAGCTACGGGCCATACATCTAGCCCTCCACCACTTTCATAGCCTGATGACAAGGCGCCACGTACTGGTCCTCATGGACAACGTGGCTCATGTAAACCGACAGAGGGGTACCCAATCTCGGACTCTATTGACCGAGTCGCTGTTACTAGGCTCCTGGGCAGAACACAATCTGGACTCCATCAAGGTCGATCATATTTCAGGGGAGGCGAACACTCAGGCCAACCTTCTGAGCAGGGCAGCGGTAGATCACTCGGAATGGCGCCTCTACCTGAGGGTCTTCAGAGAAATCTGTCACCGTTTTGGCCTACCACTTTTGGACCTCTTTGCGTCCCCGATCAATGCCCAGCTGCCTCGATTCTTCTCCTGGTTCCCATCTCCAGGGGCGGAACAGATGGATGCTCTTCGGAGCCCATGGCCGCAGGGTCTGCTTTATCCCTTCCGCCCTCTCCCTCTTTTCCCAGCAGTAATACGCAAGCTTCATCAGGAGTGAGCAGAGATACTCCTAGTGGCCTTTTATTGGCCAAGGAGGCCTTGGTTCACCGATCTGATGAGCCTCTCCCTTGCAGATCCATGGCGGATCCCTCCGGACCGGGTCTCGCTCAGCCAGGGGACTATTCTCCATCCAGAACCCCAATGGCTCCAATTAGCCATCTGGCACTTGAGCACTCAATCTTGTCACAGGAGCTTTGCTCACCAGGGGTCATTACGGTAATCCAGGCTTCCCATCGCCCTTCCACAAACCGTATTTACGAGGCCACATGGAAGAACTTTTGCTCCTGGTGCTCCGGTCGACACTTGTCACTCTCAGAACTCATGATTCCCCATATCCTGGACTACCTGTTAGAAGGTCTGGAGAGGGGCTTGGCCCCAAACACATTGCGCAGACAGATAGCTGCTCTTTCCACAGTCCTCACCTGTGACTCCATGGGGTCATTGGGACATCACCCCTTACTCCGCTCATTCCTTAAGGGGGCCGCTAACACCAGACCCCCTACAGTGCACAGGTACCCTTCATGGGAGCTACCACGGGTCCTTCGGACTCTGACCAAGTTGCCCTTTGAGCCCCTGAAGACGTGCAACATTCGCTACCTGTCCCACAATGTGGCATTCCTGGTGGCAATCACGTCGGCACGACGTATTTCCAAATTGGCAACGCTCTCAACCCAGGATGACCTATGCATTTCCCGCCAGGATCGAGTGGTCCTTCGCCTCGACCCTACTTTCCTTCCAAAGGTCAATTCACTATTTCATAGAGCTCCCGGATTTTTGCCCTAACCCATCGCATGCTCTGGAATGGCAGTGGGATAGACTGGATGTCCGCAGAGCGCTCTGGTACTATATTTTACGGACAGTGGCATTCCGCAAATCAGAGGCACTCTTTGTATCCTTCAATCCTTCCTCCAGGGGTCGGAAGGTTTCCTCTTCCACAATTGGCAGGTGGATTAGGGCGTGCATTGCCGGGGCGTATCAAGCTGAGTCATTGCCGGTTCCACGACGGGTTACAGCCCACTCTACTTGGAGTGCAGCTACTTCTGTGGCCTGGGCCACTCAGGCGTCCATTGAGGACATCTGCAGAGCAGCCACATGGTCTTCACCATCTCCTTTCATACAGCACTACAAAATTGATAGGTTTGCTTCGGCAAAGGCTTCCTTCGGTAGGAGGGTTCTCCAACATGTTGTACATCAAAGTGCCACACCGAACCGGTCTACTTCCCACCCTCAGGGACAGTAGGCTTTGGTATGTCCCATTGGTGGATTCTCCATCTCCAGTGCTGGAGAACGGGCGTTGTCTTACTTGAACGCCTTTTCTCAGCACGGAGATGGAGAATCCACTCCCACCCTTGTAGGTCATCTAGGCCTAGGGCTAGTCTTAGCTTAGTGAGCCACAACATCATGCTGTCAGTTAATGGCTAAGCTCGCGTCAAGACTGGGATCTCTATGGTCCAGGACGGGCATGGCAACCTTGGCTGACTTGATCTGATTGGGCAGGAATACAGTCTAAACCCATTGGTGGATTCTCCATCTCCATGCTGAGAAAAGGCGTTCAGGTAAGACAACGCCCCTTTTCTTTCCAGTGTGCATGTGAAACTCTCTCGGAGGTATCTTTTGGCTTGTTCAGGTGCTAAGAAGCAGCAGGCAAGGTGTGTTGTGCTTGGCCTGTCACTCCGTGTAACACTTGCTGCCATTGCGTGCCCCACTTCCAGTCTGAAGCAGGCCCCCTTCGACTCCCCTGGGCTTGAATGGAAGGACAGAAACCATCAGTGGCGGAGAGAGGCCTGCCCCACAGAAGCCCTGGTGACCCAGTGGTTGGAATGCAGCATTGCAGGCTGGCTCTGCATTCCACTGCCAGCAGTTCGATCCTGACCGTCTCAAGGTTGACTCAGCCTTCCCTCCTTCTGTTATGTCTGGCCTCTCTCAACTCATTAAAATCCACGTAAATATGTCTTTAAGAGATTTATTAAACACATTTCAAAAGGATTCATTTCAAAGCAAGCTGCTGACATTTTGCTGGCAGAAACATCAAAGACTCATTATTGACATTTAGATTACAACAAACTCCTTCCAAACTTTCCCATTACTCACTCTGTCTTTATCACATTGTCCGAGACCTCATTATCCTTCGCTAGGTTGTCAAAACATCAGACTTTCAAAGCATTGCAAAAGTTTCCAAACCTCTCATTGATAAACGTTGCTCGTAACAAGGGCGTAGTCTACTTCCCTCCTCTAATATAGTGTCCGATACGTCACTTCCCCCCATTACTTCCTTTTTCCAGTTAACTGACACCTTCGCTTATCAAACCTTCGGAACCTCGGATCAATCCATTTCTCTTCTTGCTCTAAATCTGACTCATCATTTGGAGAGTCTGATTCAGAATGCATACAAAACTCCTCATTATCTGATTCGGCTGCCGGGGGGGAAAATACCCAGAGGGGCCTGCTTGTGCTTCCTCCCCCTCTGATATGTCATCATCCAGTCGTGAGACACCCACAACACTATCCCCCCCCGCAGGCCCCTCCCCCGGGGGCCGTCGGAAGGGATGTGGTTTGGAGGGAAATGCAGTATGAAAATCCCGCGTTAACTCAGGAGCCTCAATATCCTGAGCATCTACCCAAGAGCCAGCGGCGGGCCCACCCCTGGTCCAATCAACCAAATATTGGAAGCGGTCGTCGAGCCATCGGGAATCTCGGATGCCGGACACCTCCAACCGGGAAATAGGAACTTGAGCACGGCGAGCTGTCGGGCCCGGATCAGGAGGTCGAAGCGGAGAATCAGGGTTGACAGGAACAAGCAAGGAGCGATGAAACACGGGATGTACACGAAAAGACCTAGGCAAAGTCAAACGATAGGTCACCGGATTGATGACCGTCTCCACAGGAAAAGGACCCATGAAACATTGATCAAGCTTGCGGTGAATTCTCCCTGGAAACAAGTACTTGGTGGAGAGCCAAACCCGATCTCCAACAGCTAACGGCGGTGTGTCGCGACGCGAGCGGTCAGCAACCCGCTTGTAGTCTTCCTTGGCCTTAATCAAGTGCTGCTTAACCATCTTGTGGACTGACTGCAGTTCGGTTAAATAGTCCTCTGCAACTGGAACTGGAGAATCGAGGAGCGTGAGCGGGAAAAATCTGGGATGATATCCGTAGTTGGCAAAAAACGGAGTGGTCTGAGTGGAAGTGTGCTGAGAGTTGTTGAAAGCGAATTCGGCCACGGAGAGATATTTGGACCAATCATTCTGTTGGTCGTTGATGAAACAACGCAAATACTGCTCCAGAATGCCAATCACTTTCTCTGTACCCCCATCAGTCTCTGGGTGATGCGTGGAGGCTAGATTAACTTGGACTTGAAGCGCAGACATGAGTTCTCTCCAGAACTCCGAGGTGAACTGGGTTCCTCGGTCGGACACTATTTTGTCAGGCAAACCGTGTAGCCGGAAGATATGTTGAATGAACAGCTGAGCAGTGACCTTGGCTGTCGGTATTCTTCGGCAAGGAATGAAATGTGCCATTTTAGTCAGCATGTCCACTACTACAAAGACAACGGTGTAGCCGGCAGAAACAGGTAGACAAGTCAAGAAGTCCATGGAAATAGCTCCCCAGGGTCTCTCTGGCGTGGGTAAAGGCTGTAATAATCCCGGAGGGGCTCCTGTGGCATGTTTTGCTTGACGGCACCGTACACAGGAATTCACATATGATTGCACATCATGGCGAAGTCTGGGCCACCAAAAAGTCCGAGACACTAAGTGAAGAGTCTTAAAGAAACCAAAATGACCTGCCGCAGGGTTATGAGACCCCGGAGTGGGCCTGCTGGAACATATAACAGGTTGCGGAAGCGTAATAGTCCCTCGGACACGGTCCAAGGTGAGTCGGGACCCACCTCTTGTCTCTTCCGTATTGCAAATTCATCTAGTTGTTGCGCTTCCCAAATCTGTCGTCGTAGATCTACCGGATCATGCAGAGCTGCGATCGATTCGATAGGCAGAATGGTTCGAAGCGGTAAGGGATCCTTGATCTGTAGATACTCAGGTTTACGGGACAGGGCATCTGCTCTTTTGTTGTACCCTTTCGGAATGTAGGTGACTTTGAAGTTGAATCGAGCGAAGAACAAAGACCAACGGATTTGACGTTGATTTAATTTCCTGGCAGATTGCAAAAATTCCAAGTTTTTATGGTCAGTCCGAACTTCAACTTGGTAGCGGGCTCCTTCCAGATGGTGTCTCCAGGTCTCAAAAGCAGTCTTGATGGCCAATAGTTCCTTTTCCCAAATGGTATAATGGCGTTCGGAGGGAGTCAGTTTCCTGGAGTAATAAGCACATGGGAATAGGGGGCCGCCATCTTGGCGTGTTTGAAGTAGCACGGCCCCTACCGCAACATCTGAGGCGTCAGCCTCCACTACAAAGGGACGACAAGGATCTGGATACTTGAGAATGGGTTCCTGAACAAAAGCTTTTTTGAGGGTCTGAAACGCTTGTTGCTCGGCATCGCCCCACTGGAACTTAACGCCTTTCCGTAACAGTCTAGTAAGGGGCGCAGTCAAAGCAGAAAATCTCGGAATGAATATCCTGTAATAGTTCGCAAATCCCAAAAGTCTTTGGACATCTTTTGCTTTACATGGTGGTTGCCAGGTTTGCAAGGCCTCAACCTTGCCAGGATCCATGGCGATGCCTTGTGGAGAAATCACATGTCCCAGAAACTCAATGGTGGTTTGATAGAATTGACATTTCTCTAACTTGGCGTAAAGGTGATGCTCTCTCAAGCGTTGCAATACTCGCCGGAGATGCTGAAGATGAGTTGCTCGTGACGGGGAGTAAATCAGGATGTCATCGAGGTAAACCACCACAAATTGATCTAATAAATCCCGGAAGATGTCATTCATGAAATGTTGAAAGACGGCCGGAGCATTGGTGAGTCCAAAGGGCATAACGGTATACTCAAAATGACCATACCTGGTTCCAAACGCGGTCTTCCACTCGTCCCCCTCTCGAATGCGAACCAGGTTGTAAGCACCCCTTAAATCTATCTTGGTGAAGATGGCCGCTGATCGGAGACGGTCCATGAGATCAGGAATCAAAGGCAGAGGGTACCGGTTGCGCACCGTGATGGCATTGAGCTTGCGATAGTCACAGCATAGGCGTAAATCTCCGGTTTTCTTCTTCACGAATAACACAGGAGCTGACAAAGGCGAGGAAGAGGGACGAATGAAACCTCTGGCCAGGTTTTTGTCCACAAAGTCTTTTAATGCGGCCAACTCGGGTTCTGACATGGAGTAAAGGCGTCCCCTTGGAAGTTTGGCATTTGGCAGCAAATCAATGGCACAGTCATATGGTCTATGCGGAGGCAATTGGTCTGCCTCTTTCTCATTGAATATATCTGCAAAGTCCGCTAGGTCGGCCGGCAAGGTGATGTCAGGGTGGGATGGTAGCTGGGCTGCACAAACTTGGCGTACGTGGTCTACGCATTGCAAACTGGGAAATGAAACAAAGTTCTGGGACCATACCACACAAGGATCATGGGTTCTCAACCAGGCTAGGCCAAGAACTAAGGGGAAATGAAGTCCCTTGGTAACATAGAATTGGATGGCTTCTTCATGTTGTCCTATGACCAGGCGTATGGGCTGGGTCATAAACTTGATCGGTCCAGATAACAACTCACGACCATCGATTGTCTCAACCAACATAGGCGGCTTCACGGAGCACAAAGGTATGGCATGCTGACGAGCGAAAGCTTCATTCATGAAATTGGTGGTGGCTCCAGAATCCACCAAGGCGTGGGCCGGAATGCCCTGGGCATGATTCCCCAGCAGTATATTGGTTGCTAGGATCAGATGTCTTGGAGGACTGGGGTCGTCGTCTGCGGAACTGGAACTGGGTTTGGCGCCTGCCCGACCCAATGTTTCCATTAGGCCGGGCTCTGGCCGTTTCCCGGCAAGGTGGCTTGAAACTGCTGAGTGGGAGGCCGAGCTGGAACAGGAGTAGGACCTGTCGTACCACGTCTTTTCTGGGGGCAGGCCATGACGAAGTGACCCATCTCTCCACAGTACAGGCACAAGCCCTCAGCTCTCCGTCTTGCCTTCTCAGCCTCGGTCAAACGAGATCTGGCTGCACCAAGATCCATGGGCTCCTCTCTGGTCATGGGTGCAGGGCGCCTCTCAGTGTAAGCCGGCCCTGTTTGGAAAATACGTCTGGGTGCCGGGATGGGTGGAGCGATAGGTAGAGTCTGGAATCCTCTGCGTGGTGCAGGAACTGGCTTGGCACTTCCGGTGACTGGAACCATCTGTTTGTCCAGGCGGGCATCCATGGCTTGCGTTCGCGCTTCAATAGCCAAACAATGTTGGTATAATGCATCCAGGGTTGCGGGTATTTCAGTAACTTTCAATCCATTCAAGATCTGGGAAGACAGACCATCTAGAAAGATTTCCATGAGAGCCTCATCATTCCAATTAATTTCTTGCGCTAGGCGGCGAAAATCTGATATATATTCCGCTACGCAGCGCGATCCTTGACGTAGCTCGCGTATCCGCCGGGTGGCATTTTGTCTACGAAGGGGGTCAACAAATTCTCTTTCCATCAGCTGGCAGAATCCTGCATAATTGCTCAGGACAGGATCTTGTCCGTCTATCAGAGGAGACGACCAATCAGCAGCTGGCCCAGAAAGTAAACTTAAGATGAACGCTACTTTCGTTTCATCGAGCTGGAAATCTGCTGGGGCTGAGGCAATGAATGTTTTGCATTGGTTTAAAAAAGCTGGAAATTTATTACGCTCTCCAGTAAACTTATCAGGCAAGGCTAAATAGCATCTGCTTTGTCTGGGAGGGGGGGCTGGAGCTGGGGCTCCGGCAGCTTGCTGAACCTGCTGTTGCAAATTGCCAATTTGTTGCTGGAGAGCTTGCACTAATTGATGCAGAGCCGGGTTATCCGCAAAGAGTTGCTCCATGACGTCACTGAAAGCTCGGACTAATTTTCCGTCTTTTCTGCTTTTGGGTTACGAGCAATCTGTTATGTCTGGCCTCTCTCAACTCATTAAAATCCACGTAAATATGTCTTTAAGAGATTTATTAAACACATTTCAAAAGGATTCATTTCAAAGCAAGCTGCTGACATTTTGCTGGCAGAAACATCAAAGACTCATTATTGACATTTAGATTACAACAAACTCCTTCCAAACTTTCCCATTACTCACTCTGTCTTTATCACATTGTCCGAGACCTCATTATCCTTCGCTAGGTTGTCAAAACATCAGACTTTCAAAGCATTGCAAAAGTTTCCAAACCTCTCATTGATAAACGTTGCTCGTAACAAGGGCGTAGTCTACTTCCCTCCTCTAATATAGTGTCCGATACGTCACTTCCCCCCATTACTTCCTTTTTCCAGTTAACTGACACCTTCGCTTATCAAACCTTCGGAACCTCGGATCAATCCATTTCTCTTCTTGCTCTAAATCTGACTCATCATTTGGAGAGTCTGATTCAGAATGCATACAAAACTCCTCATTATCTGATTCGGCTGCCGGGGGGGGGGAAAATACCCAGAGGGGCCTGCTTGTGCTTCCTCCCCCTCTGATATGTCATCATCCAGTCGTGAGACACCCACAACACCTTCCGAGGTCGGTAAAATGAGGACCTGGATTATTGGGGGCCAGATGCTGACTCTGTAAACTGCTTAAAGAGGGCTGTAAAAGTACTGTGAAGTAGTATATAAGTCTAAGTGCTATTCCTAAGCCAGGATGGTCACATGTCCATGTGTCTCCTTGGCCACCTGACAACTCAGTGCAAGCATCTTACCTGTGACCACATCAAGATAATTTTATGCACTGGGGGAAAAATTAAAGTAGTACATTTGCTACTTCTCTGGAACGGGAGAGCAAAAAAGCCAAAGAACATTTCTGCGCAGCTTTAATCAATAAGCTTTGTTTCCTTCTCTCTGCTCTTTAAAGCTTCAGCTCAAGAGCCATTATTGCCATCTTCCTGTCTTAGTTTGCCTTAACTGGGTTGCTGCTGCTCTAGGGAGCCCTGTAGATGCCTTCATGTGAAGATCTGTCTGAACCCTACAATGCAGGGGCAGCTTCTGAAGGCTTCGGGGCTGAGTTCACCCAAAGCCTGATGCAAAATGCTTTGATTTGAGCACTTTTTAGTGCAAAATGGTGCTTTGGGACTGTGTCACAGCCCAGCTTTATTTTGAGTTTTGGGTACAACCAAAATACCTTTTATGAATCAGTGGGGTGTAGTGGTTTGGTTTTTAGACTGGGAATAAGGAGATTTGGGCTCAAGGCTAAACCAGAAACCATCTTCTGAAATCCACAGTGGCTACATTTCCCTTTGAAGCTGCCTTATAGTTTAGCGCAAGCCGATCAAAGAATCGTGGCAAGATTTCCTTGAGAGTTTCTTCTCCTGATAAAAACGTGTTTTTACAGGCCAAGTTAAAAACACGTAATTATTTCCTCGTGTGAGAAATTAATTAGTACCGTTTAAAGCATTAATACCATCTGTTTTAATAGCATTCTTTCAAGGGATACCCTGTTCCTACAGATTGCACTTTGGGTATGGGCTGAATATTCAAATTGAGATTATGGAATATAGCAGATTCACAGATTACATCAGATGCATAGATTAAATTCTGGGCATGTGGAAATTAATTTTACGGACAGAAACATTATGTACCTTAAAACTCTGTCCAATAATCTGCCTGGCACCAAACATGAAGTCTTCTTAATGCCCAGATAAGTAAACACAAAGTGCCTTGCCTGATAATTACCTTTTTAAATACTCTACAATAAATAGGACCCTCCTAAATAGGTTTAAAATAACAGAATAACAGAGTTGAAAGGGACCTTGGAGGTCTTCTAATCCAACCCCCTGGTCAAGTAGGAAACCCTGAACCATTTCAGACAAGTGGTTGTCCAGCTTCTTAAAAGCCTCCAGTGTTGGGGCATCCACAATTTCTGGAGAGAAGCTGTTCCACTGGTTGATTGTTCTCATTGTCAGGAAATTTCTCCTTAATTCCAGTTTGCTTCTCTCCTTGATTAGTTTCCATGCATTGCTTCTTGTCCTTCCTTCAGGTACTTTGTAGAATAGGAATAGAATAACAGTTGGAAGGGACCCTGTAGGTCATCTGGTCCAACCCCCTGCCCAAGCAGGAGACCCTACACCATTTCTGACAGATGGCAGTCCAGTCTCTTCTTGAAAGCTTCCAGTGATGAAGCTCCCACAACTTCTGAAGGCAACTTCTGTTCCATTGGTTGATTTTTTCCACTATCAGAACATTTCTCCTCATTTCTAGGTTGAATCGCTCCTTGATCAGTTTCCATCCATTATTCCTTGTCTGGCCTTCAGGTGCTTTGGAAAATAGGTTGACCCCCTCCACTCTGTGACAGCCCTTCAAATACTGGAACACTGCTGTCATATCTCTCCTGGTCCTTCTCTTCACTAGATTAGCCATGTCCAGTTCCTGTTCTTCATATGTTTTAGCTTCCAGTTCCCTAATCATCTTTGTTGCTCTTCTCTGCACTTAGAGTTTCAATGTCTTTTTTATAGTGTGGAAACCAAAACCGGTTGCAGTATTCCAGATGTGGTCTTACTAAGGCTTTATAGAGTGGTATTAGTACCTCACGTGATCTTGATTGAATTCCTGTTAATGCAACTTAGGATTGCATTGGCTTTTTTGGCTGCCACTGCACACTCTGGGCTCATATTTAATTGATTGTCCACTAAGACTCCAAGATCCCTCTCTCAGTTACTGCTGTAGTTTGTGGCAGCCCCTCAAATGTTGGAAGACCCTAGTCTCTAGTCTCTGTACTTTCCACTGTATTTTGCAGAATATTTTTTATGCCTTGACTTTCTGCTTGTTTTTTTTTATTTCTTTCTTACTTGGCATATAATGCAGGGATCACATAACCTTGTCAGGGGGCAAATACTTTCACGTGTTCCCAAAAAAATAGTATTTAACATTCTTAAACAATGGTAACTATTTTAAAAAATAAAATGATGTGTGTGTGTGTGTGCATGTGTATAACTTTGGTTTAATGTAACATTTAAAAATGCAGAGTCTCACGTTAAGTGCTTCTGCCAACTCTATTATTTCTCAGATATATTGCAACCATGAGGATTTAAGCTCCCAATCCATCCTCTTCAGGAATGCCAAATGAGGATGGTTTTAAAAGAGGGATTGGTATTTAAAGAGTGATGTCCTAGGCTAAAAAATGCGCCCATCGCCCACTAGAAATGAAGACATGGAAGATAAATGGACAGTGTAAAGGTTCTAAATAGAAGAAGCATTATTTTTTTCCTATGAAAGAAAATTTATTTTGTGATGAAGCTCAGTTTTGTATTTAGCTCTCCCCATCCTGTCTGTTTTTAAAGCATTTCCATTTCCCAAAGTAAATAATAGATGGAAGAAGCTAAAGTGATGGGCAGCTTTTTCTCCCCTCAAACTGGCAATTTAGTCTTTGCAGCTTCTTGACTCTTCCATCTGTCTTTTTTCACCAGGTGCTTAAAAAAAAAAGCTCATGTTTAAGCTTGCAAAAGGTGTTGAGTAATACTGTTCTCTGTTCTGGTCCAACCTGGAGAAGTAAAGTAATTCAGGGTCCTTCTCCACCTCGGCCCCTTTGCAGGCAGGAGAACGAGCTGCAGAATGGATCTGTTGCCTACACGAAGGGCATTTACCCAGAGATTCAGTGCCAGGCCACAAACAGACCCAGAGCCACTGGGAACAGCCATCTTGTCTGGTTTACCAGCTGGCTTTTGATTCACAGCTGCTGAGTGGTAATAAAAAAGCAGGGCTAATTCTTTAAGTGGTACACAGGAGATGTGTATGAAGGGACAAAGATGATGCCACCGAGGAAGCTGTGTTTGGTAGATGTTCAGGTCTGCTTTTGCTTTCTGCCCAGAGACTGGAATGCAGGATTGACCTCAAATAATCATCTTCTCTTTTGTGATCAGCCAAAGTGGGAAGACTGTGGTAACTTAAAGGACATTTGAGTCATTGGTGCTGATGTTATCCTTCAGTTGTGTCCAACTGTTGATGATTCTATGGGCCAGGTCCCTCTGTGTCTTCCAATCTTGTACCGTTTCTTTGAGTTGTTCTATGCTCTGGCTGGTGTCAGCTTTGATAGTGTCCAGCCACTGTGTTCTTTGTTAGCCTGGTTTCCTTTTAGTGCCAACTCTTCCAAACATAATTGCTTTCTCCACTGAATGCCTCCGTATTACATGGCCAAAGTAAGTGAGACACAATTTTGTGATTTTGCCTTCCAGTGTCATATCCAGTGTTATGCACTCCAGTACTTGCTTGTTAGTCACCTTTGCTGTCCAAGGAATGTGCAGGAGCCTTCTCCAGCACCCCCGCTCAAACGACTCCATTTTCTTCCTGTCTTGCTTGAGTCATTGCTAGTCATAACCTTCCAGAATAGGGGTAAAAACTCTTCTTAACTCCCCTTGGCTCTGTGAACTATATTATACAAAAGAGATTTAAAGTGTAGACCAGAATGAGCAACATCCAAACAGGTAGAAGTAAATCTGACCATTATTTATAAAGACTGTGACTGATGTGAATTGTAGTTGAGAAAATCAGATGACACCTAGCAGGGATCTGTTGTCAGTTGTGGTTGATGATATTTATGGAACTTATTTCTCTGTTCAGTGTATGTATTATTCAAGTCTTCTGAGATTTGTTGTAGTTAAACAGATGTAGTTCAACAGGCAGCAGTCTGGCCCTCGTCTTCCTCCAGAGTATAACCCAGACTATATAGAGTATATCGTTCAGCTAGAATGTCTAGCTAGACCATATTTGAGAAGTGACCACTTTTTAAAAAGAGCTTCAGAATTGTTTACGTTTAGCTGGGTGGGATGGCTGGAGATGGGATCCAATGCCATAATATCAAGGATGTTGATCCTGGTAGCAAGCTCCCCCCCCCAAAGTTGCCAAAATGTCAAATTTAAATTTACATGTGCCCTTCTGCTATGATGGCTGCAAATACAGATGAGATGCCAATATTTATGGGCATAAAATGAAGAGAACCAAAAGAAAAGAGTATGGTTTAGAGCAGAGGTGTCCAGCCATGGCATTTTTTAAGACTTGTGAACTTCAACTCCCAGAATTCCTCAGCCAGCAACATTGGACACTTCTGGCTTAGAGTGTAAAAAAAAATTGGATATTTTCATTGTGACCAACTTTTGGGAAGCCCGTGTTAAAACAACATATCTTATGTGTGGCCAGAATCTGAAAACAAAATTTAACATGGCACAATACTTAAGTAAAATGGTTTGGTGAGATCAGCATATGTGGGACTGATTGGGGTAGATTATAAGGGTGATACTGAAATATATTTTTATCTTATTTTACTTACCTATATCGTGTTTGTATTTTACTCCAATTTCATTTTAAATTGTTTTTATAGGATTTTATTAGTAATTTGTGTTTTGAACTCTTTATTTTGATATGGCCCATGGCTAATCAATAAACTAATCTAAATATTGACCACCAAATAGAAAGGTTTGCAGGAATCCTTTTGGAATAAATGCAAGAGCTAACAAACGGAGCAAAAAGCTGAAATTCTACGGAATAATGGGGAACAATCTTCGATTTAAATCATGGTATAACAGTGATAGTTAAATTAATGATATTGCAGGAATGTTACACTGATAACAAAATATGTATTTTCAAGACCATGGTTTTCCCAGTTGCAACAACCTCAGTGTGAAAGCTGGAGTCCCAGAAAGCCTAATGAAAAAAAATTAATGCCTTTGGATTGTTGTAAGTACCTTGGACAGCGACAGCAGTAATGCTAGGTAGCTGAAGTAAAATTATGGTAGTCAGTTCACTAATGGAAACACTTACAGTATAATAGCAGCAGCACTTAGACTTATATACCGCTTCATAGTGCTTTACAGCCCTCTCTAAGCAGTTTACAGAGTCAGCATATTCCCCCCCTCCCAACAATCCGAGTCCTCATTTTACCATCCTCGGAAGGATGGAAGGCTGAGTGCAGCTAAAGCTTAAATATTTTGGATGCCTAATACAAAGGCAAGAGTCACTGTGGAGGGTCCTGATAATTGGAAAAATGGAAGGCAGTTGAAGAACAGACTGGTAGAAACCAAGATGCTGAGATGCTGTGATTGATGGTCAAGCAGAAGCCTTGAAGAATGTAAGAGAAGCAGCAAGTGACCATCCAGCAAATAGTTATCCATAGGTCCTAACAAGTTGGAAGTGGCTAAACAATAACCTTGGTATTTCTAAAGAAGCAATTTTAGAATTCTTTTGAACTCTTTACACGGTGACTACTACGGTAGTGTTATCAGATCTTGGTATATTCCCAAATGTCTAGATTCAGTGAGATAGGAATGCTAGTTTAGCCTGTCAGATTCCCTACTCCAAAATAACAAGAATTTGCCTAAGTAATAAATTACAGGTGGTGTTTCAGTTCTAGACCTTATGTTTGCAGCTAGCTTAGAAAATATGAAGAATATTTTGGAAATAAATTGGAATATTGTTTGAACAAGAATGGCAGATAAGAAATAAGGAAGAGCCCAGATTTAAATTGGAATTGTCTTCAATGAACTGTAAGAATTCTTCAGAATACATAGTGTGCCTTTTTTAAAAAGATTAAAAGTACACTATATGTGCTAAAGTGCACAGATTGATTAGTTCTATGGTTTCCGATCAAACATTTTGAGGAATATTCAACTGATTCACTTTTTAATCTATAGTATTGGACTTTGTTTATCTGTTACATCTTACTGTAGGTGGTAAATAGATTACAGCTAAAACAGTGTTGTGCTGTTTCTTAACTTTTTAATAATGAGATGCATATTGTAGGAAGTTTTCTGAGGGATGAGCATTACACCTTTCAAAAGAACATTTGGTTAATGGACTGGGAAGATATTAGAAAAGGATCAAAATATTTATTTACTGCAGTGCAGAATCTTGTGTTTTACTAGTGCTTAGGATTCAGAAGAAGAAAGTCAAAGTGTTTTTTAAATATTTTAATTTTGTACATTTATATGTTTTTTAAATTTTAAGGCTGTAAACCGCCCCGAGTCCTTCGGGAGAGGGGCGGTATAGAAATTTAATAAATAATAATAATAATAATAATTTTAGTCATGGATAGCACAATATTTCATGCATGTGTCAACTCCCTTTTTAAAAAAAATCTAAATTTATGGCTGTCCACACCAACATGGTGGTGTGGGAGACAAAACTAGCTTGGTGATGGTGTGGAGATCTCCTCCTCCTCCTCCTCCTCCTCCTCCTCCTCCTCTTCCCATCACCCTGAAAAATAAATAGAATCTTTTTTGGTGGTGGGAATGGATAGATTGAAGCAATTTTAGTGCATTGTGTTATGTTTTCTTCCCTACTGTCTTAGTGCTCCTGTGTTTCATGTACACAAGCCAATCCATGTGCCGCTGGTGGCTTCCACCTTTCTTCTGAGAGGCTTGTAATGCGGGAAATAGCGGAGATTTAAACCTAGCGCACTTGGTAAATAGGTTTCCGTGGATATAAGGGAGGAAGTTTTGCTTCCCATCTACCCTCTGTTCTTCCATGCCAAAAGGATCCCCCCCCCACCAATCCTGGTTCTAATGCTGCAGTGAAAGAGTGATGTGACAGGCCAGCCTTGAAGTGTGTATAATATGTAGGGTATGAAGTAAAAATGCTTCATTATTCCAATAAATATGCCTTACCTTTTAACAAGTACTGCTGCAGATAACCACAAGTGCTTGTTTGGACTGAAGGAGATCCCGCACAAAACAATTCTATTTTGCACCTATTACAGGTGGGGCTCTGAAGGGTCTGTACTTGTACTGTTGTGAAAAACTCCACAGAAATGTTTACATTTGGGGTTCAAACTTATTGAGTGTTTGGGCAACAGGAAGAAAATAATTGGGAAAGGGTGAATTGCATTCCAAAACTGTGATTCTTTATTCTTGGGAATATATAAATATATGTTTGTATTCTTATTCTTGTTACAATAGTTGCAGAAATGTGAAATCTTTTAAGATGCTGACAGGCCAGAATTCATTTACAATAAAAATGCACCTAGCCTTGCATTTGAATTTTGCTTTCAAACATCGCAGTAAACCATAGTTTGGTGAAGCATACTTCATTGAATGAATCTCAATTGCCCAAATGTGCCCTACATCCTAAACCATAAACCACGATTTGCATACGGATGCACACAGCCACACAAATTGCCTGGTGCTGTAATGAGATTCTGTGATTAAGTGTATGAAAGGCCCAGTTCTTACTATATATTATTATGTAAGTGTTTCCGGTCTTTCTTTCAGTAGGTTTCCCTACTGTCACAAGCTGCAAATTCAGAATTTAGATGAAAAGAAAGTTGAATGCAACCAGCCGCATTTGTAAACATGTTTTATTTATGCGATTATATTTGCCCATTAGCCATAACAAGGCTAAAATGTCAGCACAAAATAGTCTGCCAAGTGAGGCATGAATGGCTGAATCACGAGTTAATGTCACTTGGGCCTTTTCTGATCCCTTGGAGGTGCTGATGTGTTTTATCTGGGTCTGGGTTAGTGTTTTGTCTAATCCGAATCTTCATTCTGTATAATCTATAAACCAAGATCTATATAGCCTTCACCCCAAACTCTCTGATTTGTGGATTTTTTTAATAAAAAGCAGACAATTCTTGACATGGCTACAATTGGGATCAGAATGTCCATTGCTCAGCAAGGCAGTTGTTAAATGCGTCATGCTCAATTTTATGGCCTTTTTGCCATGTGAATCACTGCAGTTAAGCGAATCACATAGTCAATAAATGAATCCAGCTTCCCCCATTAACTTTGATTGTCAGAAAGCAGTAAGAAGGCCACAGATGGTGATCACATGACCGCGGGAAGCTGCAAAGGCTGTAAATGCATGCCAAGCACCTGGATTTTGATCATGTGACCATGAGGAGGAGGATTGACAGTTCTAAGTGTGAGAAATGGTTGTAAGTCACTTTTTTCAGTGCTGTTGTAAGTATGAACAGTCACTGAATGAATAGTTGTAAGTCAAGGAATACATGTAAGTAAATCATTCCAGTCTCCCAAGTTAGTTTTAATTTGCACAGAGATCCCGCTGAGACGGGACAGAGGCTGTTTCACCTTCTGGTGACTCGTCTTGTTACACATTGACAGTTATTTTGGGACTGGACCTACCCTATCTTCTCAACATTTCAAACTTGACCCCAGGTTGACCTACCCTGCTCACTGTATTTCTTTATTTTATTTATTAATCACATTTATACAGCTGCCCATCTCCTCCAAAAGGGGCTCTGGGTGATACACAACAATAAGTAGAACAGACAATCCAAATAGATAAAAATCTAAAATCTAAATAATCAAATAAAAAGCTAAGAGCCACAATAACAAACAGCATGTAAAACAGAAATACTAACCCCTGGGTGAAGGGAGAACAAAAAAGGCCACCAGAAGAAGTCTTCAGTTCCCTGCACTCCAGGCCTGGCAGGATCCAGAAGAAGGGCCTTCTCTGTGGTGGCTCCCTCCCATGGAGATTCGACCGGCTCCCACTTTGACACTCTTTCCAAAGGCCCTGAAGATCTAGTTTGCCAATGGGCCTGGGGAACCCAGAGTGGGATGCTGCCCATCAGGTGGCTTGTTTGACTGATTGCTGTTGCCAGCGGCATGGGGGAGCTTATTGTTTCATGGCAATAGCACTTAGACTTATATACCGCTTCATACTGCTTTACAGTCCTCTCTAAGTGGCTTACAGAGTCAGCCTATTGCCCCCCCCACACACAATCTGGGTCCTCATTTTACAGACCTCAGAAAGATGGAGGGCTGAGTCAACCTTGAGCCGGTTAGGATCGAACTGCTGGCAGTGGAATACAGAGTCAGCCTGCCATATGCATTTGAACCATCACGCCACCAGGGCGTTTATAGTTGTATTTTTTTATTTTTTGTAAGCTGCCCAGAATCACTTAAGAGTGAGTTGGCCATATAAATTTTATAAACAAATCAATAAAATAAATAACCACTAGAGTCCTTTTTAATGAACTGTGGGGAAAAAGCACGCGTGGGGCTGAAAGAAAGCACCAGAGGGCGTCCAAAAGAGGGAGGTGAGATGCATGCAGGCCCCAAGTCAGGGCTTCTCATTAAAAAGGAGATCTTTGCAAAATCCATTCTTTTGCCAAAGCTGGGAGTTGCAAAGCTGGCTGAGGAATTCTGGGAGTTGTAGTCCACAAGTCTTAAAGTTGCCAAGGTTGAGGACCCCTGCACTAAATCATGCAGTCAGAAACTTTAGGATTGGATTTGGGATCCTTTGTCAGCAGGTGCTGACATCACAGCTTTGTACGGCGAACAAGCAGACTAAAGTGGCCTTTTGTGCAGAATCTGAAAAAGGGCGGCTCGCCGCCAGATTCCCAGCAAATCCTGGCTAGTTCCTGGGCATTTCTTCCCCTCTCTCTATGCAGCAGCTGGAGCTGCTTCTAGTTTTTTATGCACAGATGTCTGAGTAGCTTTTCTCCTTTTTTCGTTCTTTCTTCTTCTTCTTCTTTTAAAAAAACAACAGCCTCCTTTTGTTGGATGTTTGAGCTTTGTGTCACTTTTTTAAAAGCCCCAGATGATCAGGGTTTTAAAAATAAAATTCTTTGGCTTCCGCAGCAAAATTTGGGAGCGCAGATTGGAACGTCAGTTTTGAAAATTCTTGTTGCCCGAGGAAAAAAAGCAGCTGTCAAAATCCAGGCCAGGGGGGCTGATTTTAAAAGCAGCCTTTCAGAGCCACAGGAGCGAGAGAGAGACTGGATAGCTTTTGCTCAGGTGTGTTGCACAGAAGCCAGAAAAAGGCACAAAGAGGGAGGAGAGCGAATACTTTGAAGTGCTGTTAAAATGTGAATTGCTACCACGAATAGAATCAATAGCTTTCTCAAGTCAAGAGGAAAAGAGGTAGGTTCCTCGTCTCTAAGGAGAGTAAATCTTGAACTTGGGCATGGTCTAAATCGGTATTTAACACAGGGAAAGAGAGAGCGCTGCTATTTTATGTTGTCCGACTACTTTAAGATGCGCGGACTTCATCTCCTTGAATTCCTCAGCCAGCAGAGCTGGAGGATAATACATACAGGTGACTGAAGCAGGGTTTGGGTACCAATCGGGGCTAACATACCATTGCCGATGGTGAAGACTGGCATAACGTCGATGGTGATCAGGGCTATCGTGATGCGGAGGCCGGTCTGGGCTTCACCTCCATACTGGGCTCGGAATTAAAGTTGATGGCGTTGGTCGTGGGGAGGCAGCTTGGTCCGCAGCTGTGGGACTGGGGCTTCACCTGGATTGGGGACGGTCTTTGGGGCATCTGTTATCCCGTTGACTGAAAAGTAACTGAGGGGAGACCTACTCCTTTCCTCCCACCTCCAGTCCTTCAAACTTCTCTCTTAACCCCTCAACAGATTGGCTCCAGTTTGCAGTCAGCTATTTCCACTCACCCGACTCCTCCCAGGGTGCTAGTCGCTTGGTGCTTCTTTGATCCGGAGAGCATGATTCGTGAGAAGCAGTGGGAATTCTCCTTCAGTAGGGAAATTGAGGGGGGCTTTTTAGCACAGATAAGATTAATTTGGCATAGGTCCAGGTTACTTGAGGAACCATCTCACCCCACTGGGATTGGCCCCTTCCCACCGGTGCCAGGAGAGGACGCCTGCTGTGGGTCCTATCAGCCCAATTATTCCAGCTGGGGGGGAGGGTCCAGGAGGGGGGCCTTCTCTGCTGTAGCTCCTGCCCCCTCTGGAACATCTTGCTCCCCCTCCCCCCAATGTGAGGTTGACCCCAACCCTCCTATCTTTTAGCAAGGACCTAAAGACCTGGCTCTGCCAGTCGGCTTGGGACCCCAGTGGGGGATCAGCGCAATGAAGGGGGTTGGTTCAGTAGTAACAGATCCCACCTCCCCACCCTGCCCTCCCCATGTGTCTTTGGTTTTAATGTCTGCTTTTAACTTGTTATGTTTTAGCTGTGTGTGTATCTGTAAGCCGCCCAGAGTTACGGATGGGCAGCCAATACTTTTTTAAAAAATAAATAAACAAACGGCGTCTATATGAAATTGGCATTATTGTCATCTCAAAATGGTGGGAAAGGCTCCTATCAACTTTGAGCAGTTGTGGGACAAAGAGAATGACGTAGAAAGAGTCAGAGGAGGGCAAAAAGTAAAGATGGCAGTCAGGACTAGGTCATCAAGTCTGGACCGTTTTTTAAAGGTGTTCCATAAGTGATGTGCACGGGTTACCGGTACTTGGCAACATCATACCGCCCCACATTAGAAGACAACAAGCTCTCTTTCGGCTATGGTCAAGGATGCTGAACAGCAAGGGCCCCCCTTTTCACAAAGTCAATGCGCAGCCCATCACAAGATTGACATCCCGTGGAAGGCCTACCTCTCCCCAGTTTAACCCTGAAAGCACCTGGAGAGAGGAAGGGTCCGAGGTGAGCATGACTCAGTGGAGAATGTGAACAAACACGCATAAATGCAAAGGGCAGGCCAAGTCTGCTTCCCAAATTAGCGGTATTTATATCTTGCTATCCTTGTAGTTTCCTGTTGGAGAATTCTGGGGGTCCACACTTCTTAAGGTTGCCAAGGCTGAAAACACTGATCTGTCACATTGAACAAATAATTCTCAGAGTGCAGACATCTTTGGCGTTGGGGAAGAGCTACCCATTCATGTAAAAAGGTGCCTCAAGCCAACTGGCCGAACAGGGAAGGCTCCTCTCAGTTTCGCAAACCTTGCCAGCAAGGCAGCTGCCACGATTGTGCCTCGTTCTCTGCGGCGGGATCAAATGCTTGGGGAGCTCACAGTCAGTCACACTGATTTTTATACCATCTATCGAGAGAGACCTCTTAGCTTCACTGCACAGATAAGGGAGAAACAGTTGTAAGCATCAAGAATCCCTCTTCTGCAGTTAGTCCCAGGATCTCTGATAGGAATAGGACATTCTCAGGATTTAGAAACCCCACCCCCAGAGATACTCCATCACCCTGTAGCTCCTGATTGACTGACTGATTATGCTACCTGCAATTCATAAAGTTGCCAGTAGTTGCCCACCCCTGTTTTAGAGAAATGCTGTATTAAGGATTATTCATCCTCTCGCCCAGGAATATTTGCTGTCTGCTTGAGGGAGGGGATAATGATCAGCCCCACCTCCCCTACTCTTTGCAAGTGCTCCTCGAATTACCGCCATTCATTTAGTGACCATTTGTAGCTACAACAGTACTGAAAAAGTGTGGTCGGAACCCGAGGACTACCTGTACCTGCATTTCAGTTAAGATATTTAAATCTCTTACTCAGGCCTTTGCAAGGGGGAAGGAAGGAAAGGGGAAAGGCAGGGAAGGTAGCAAGAACAGCTGCCTTTAGACTTATACACCGCTTCACAGGGCTTTACAGCCCCTCTCTAAGCGGTTTACAGAGTCAGCCTCTTGCCCCCAACAATCTGGGTCCTCATTTTACCGACCTTGGAAGGATGGAAGGCTGAGTCAACCTGGAGCCGGTCAGGATTGAGGGAGGGCGGGAGGAAGGAAAGAAGGAAGGAAGGAAGGAAGGAAGGAAGGAAGGAAGGAAGGAAGGAAATGGGAAAGGCAGGGAAGGTAGCAAGAGCAGCAGCACTTAGACTTATATACCGCTTCACAGTGCTATACAGCCCCTCTCTAAGCGATTTACAGAGTCAGCGAATTGCCCCCAACAATCTGGGTCCTCATTTTACCAACCTTGGAAGGACGGAAGGCTGAGTCAACCTGGAGCCGGTCAGGATCGAACTGCTGGCAGCTGGCAGTCAGCAGAAGCAGCCTGCAGTACTGCACTCTAACCACTGCGCCACCAGGGCTCTTATGTGGAATTCTAGATATCCACACTTTTTCCAAGACTAGATATTAAAAAAAGAGGGAGGTTGGGGGGGGGGAGAGAAAGTTGGAAGAGCATTTGGTTGGTTTCTTCTCTCATTTAAATCCAGAGATTTGGGGGAGAGAACAACCCTTCTTGGGGACTGAGATAAACTGAATTGGCTTGGCTTGGCTGCCAGTTGCTAATCACTCCTTTTTTGTGGGTCCGTTTCTCCTTTTGGGTGACTTGAGAATTCTTCACATCTGAATAAACCAGAAATGGGTGGGCAAGAAAGAAAGACTTGTGGAAAGAGGGGGGAGAAACAGGATTCCCAGAACCGTAAGTAGAGGCATCTGGCACATGAAGCAGTCATCTGTGGTTGGACAGTTGGGCTCAGATTATCCTGAATTCTGGGTTATTGTGACATACAGATCAGTCCAGTATTTGCTTTGTTCTAGGTTTTGAAGATTATTCTTTTATTCTTAATGCTCATTGTGCAGAAAGGCATCTGTTTCTAAGCACCCCCAAGAAGTCGAGTGCTTGGCCAGCAACCAAGCTCCCCATTGCAGCTTTTTCATTGTTTACAATTTTTTCTCTTGTTTTCCTTGGTATCCCCCCCCCGCCCCCCATCTCTGCCTGTTCCTCAACCATCGAGCAACAAAATGAAAACCAGTGAAAGTCTCCTGCATTTTTGTCATGGCCACTTACTCTCTGTGAGAAAAACACCAGAGATTTTCCAAGCTTACCAATATTACAGATTTTTGATGAGCTGAAGCAATAGTATTTAGCACTTACATAGCAGCTTTCACTGTGGATTTCAAACTGCTTTACCAATGTGGTTTTAACTCCTCCCCTCCCCAACAGAACAGCGATTCTTAACACCTTGTTGCAGGTGGAGAGGAGCAGGGAAGTTAAAGATTAAATGTTCGGTCCTTGTTGGGCTATTTGAGGAATCGGTGATTGGCAACACTTTCAGGACAGGACACATCACACCCCCATGTATGCAAGAAACCCAAACTCAGGGCCTAGATAGCTGTAACACTTTGGTGGCACTGGCAAATTGTTGCATTCCCACCTGCCTAGCAAATTCTCTGCAGCCACATATGTGAGCTTCCTTCTGATCTTGGGACGAATAACAGAATAACAGAGTTGGAAGGGGCCTTGGAGGTCTTCTAGTCCAACCCCTTGCTCAAGCAGGAAATCCTAGACCATTTCAGACAAATGGTTATCCAATCTGTTCTTGAGAACCTCCAGTGATGGAGCACCCACAACTTCTGGAGGCAAGCCGTTCCACTGATGAATTGTTCCAATTGTCAGGAAATTTCTTCTTTTTTTTAATAACAAGTTTTATTAATTTTTCAATTTTACATCCAAATATTTAGGAAGCAGCATGGTGATTGGGTAATCAATAGTCCAGTAACAAAGTATTTTGTACATATCTCAGGTTGTGTCATTAAATGTTCCCTCTCTATTTCCCTTAATTATATCACATTCAAATTAATGCATTTCTAATAGTCCAATTAATACATTTCTAATAGCCCAATCAATCAATACATTTGTCAATATAATTTTACTTATACATTTCCAAGTCCTGTGTTTAAGTTTTACCTAATTTCAATTACCGTGTTCCAATTTCGCTTTTCTTCTTAATTCTAGGTTGATTCTCTCCTTGATTCGTTTCTATCCATTGCTTCTTGTCCTGCCTTAAGATGCTTTTGAGAACATGTTGGTCTCCCCTTCTTTATTGCAGCCCCTCAAATATTGGAACACTGCTATCTCCTCTAGTCCTTTTTTTCATTAAACAAGCCATACCCAATTCCTGCAACCGTTCTTCATATGGTTTTAACCTCCAGTCCCCTAATCATCTTTGTTGCTCTTCTCTGCACTCTTTCTAGAGTCTCAACATCTTTTTTATATCGTGGTGACCAAAACTAGAGCAGTATTCCAAGTGTGGTCTTACCAAAGGCATTATAAAGTGGTACTAACACTTCACATGATGTTGATTCTATTCCTCTGTTAATAAAGCCTAGGATTGCATTAGCTTCTTTTGGCTCCTGCCACACATTGCTGGCTCATATTTACATGATTGTCTCCTAGGACTCAAGATCCCTTTCACAGTTATTACTGTTGAATCAGGTACCAACAGTCAGTACCCGCTGGATACAAGTGTGCTTGTTAATAAAAGATGTTTCCCCTTTTATTAAAGGTAACCCTTTCCCTGGTAATGTGAAGTTTGGCAGGATGGAGGATTGATCCCCTACTCCATTTTATGGGATGTGTGGCTGCTTAGTAGCTGTGTTGGGAGAAAGAGTCACAACATATCTGCAGGGTGTTTGGTTTCAAGGCCACCTTGAATCTTTTTTCCCCCCAACTCCAGGACGTTGTTTGTTCTAAGCCTGCAGCCGTTGGGAGAAGTTGCTCCTGGGTTCCCAACTGTTCTTTCAGAGGTCATAATCAGAATGGATGGCACTGCCATGCACGACCTCCCCTTCCCCCAATTCTATCTGTTCTGTGGTTGCTTTCACACCACCCTGGTCAACTGAATTATGGTTTGCTCACTTGCCAGATTGACTCGACAGAGGGCTGGAGTAATTGTAATTGGGATGGATCCATATTTGTCAGTGTGCAGAAAGGACAGATTATAGGGACGGTTTACTGCTGAATGCCCACAGTTGAAAAAAGGATTGAATTTCTCCATTGTTTTTGGCAGAGGGCTGTCACTAAGGAGATAGAGGAAAGGACTGGTGTTGATGCCTTCAAATCAAAGGTTAACTAAGAAATCTTGTCTTTTGTTAAGACAACAACAACAACAATCATAATAATAGTGTTAGAAGGGACCTTGGAGGTCACCTAGTCCAACCCCCTGCTCAGTCAGGAAACCCTATACCATTTCAGACAAATGGCCGTCCGGTCTCTTCTTAAAAACTTCCAGTGTTGGCGCATTCACCGCTTCTGGAGGCAGGTTGTTCCACTGGTTAATTGTTCTGACTGTCAGGAAGTTTCTCATTAGTTCTAGGTTGCTTCTCTCCTTGCTTAGTTTCCACCCGCTGCTTCTTGTCCTGCCCTCTGGCGTTTTGGAGAACAGCTTGACTCCCTCTTCTTTGGGGCAGCCCTTGAGATATTGGAAGACTGCTATCATGTCCCCCCTCGTCATTCTCTTCATTAAACTAGACACACCCAATTCCAGCAACTGTCCTTTATATGTTTTAGCCTTCAGTCCCCAGATCATCTTTGTTGCTCTTCTCTGCACTGTTTCCAGGACTTCAGCATCTTTTTTGTATTGTGGTGATCAGAAGTGGATGCAGTATTCCAAGTGTGGCCTCACTAGGGTGGTTTTAAATGGTACTGTCACTTGAGATCTTGATGCTATCCCTCTATTTATGCAACCTAGCATGCATTGGCTTTTTTGGCAGCTGCAGCACACTGCTGCCTTATACTTAAGTGGTGGTCCACTAGGACTCCTAGATCCCTCTCATAGTGTATACTGTTGAGCAAGGTACTGCCTATTCTATACCTGTGCATTTAGTTTTTCCTAAGTGCAGAACCTTACTGCTCTCACCACTAACAGCATCTTGTTAGCTAGGGCCCAGTGTTCAAGTCTGTCAAGAATCTGTCTTTCAAAGTGTTAGCAGTTCCCGCCAGCTTGGTGTCATTTGCAGATTTGATGGGTTTTGCATTAATTATTTATGTATATGTTGAAGAGCAACGGGCTCAAGACGGAACCTTGAGTACCTTTCTGCATGCTTCCCTCCATGTAGATGTAGTTCCATGGGCTACTTTGAGTTGATTGATGAGCCACTTGCAAATGCATCTGGTGCTGATGCTGTCTATTCCATATTTTTCTATCTTACCAATAACTAAGTTGTGGTCTACTTTGTCAAATGCCTTAACGGAAGTCTAAATATACTATATCCACAGAATTTCTCTGATCCACTAATTTAGTCACTTTATCCAAGAAGGTGGCACAATCTGTTTTTAACCAACTCATGTTGGCCTCTAGTAATCGCTTTGTTTGTTTCGAGGTGCGGGCAAATCTGCTTTTTTATTATCTTTTGCAGGATTTTCCCCAGTATTGATGTCAGTCTGATTGGTTTGTAGTTTCCTGAATCGATTTCTTTTTCTCTTTTGGAAGATTGGAATCACATCCGTTCTTTTCGAGTCCTCTGGTAGTTCATCTGTGCTCCAGGATCTTTGAAAGATTTTGTGGTTACAAGATCACACTTGCCAGCTCCTTCAGAACCCTGGGATGGAATCCACCTGATCCTGGCAATGGTCCAGATTGTTCTCTACACAGAGAACAAAAGATATTTAGGTGCTTAAGTGGAAGCTTTGCATCTCATAAATCTTCCCACTTGACACCTATTTTGATGAAATTGATTTAACATCTAAACATCTGGTTTTGATTTTGCATCCTTCTTTTAAACTCTTCCATTTGGGGGTTAATTGCAAGTAGGACCACTCTTTCCTTTAAGTAACACAAAGAAGAAACTGAACAAATAGTGTCAGAAATACTTGATGGCCAGAAAATTCTTATCTTCAGCTGGGCATAGAATATTCTACTTAACCATTCTCCTTAACTACATAGAATTTCATGCACAAAATACAGCTTTTCCTTGGTAGCCTGTCGTATTTCATCTGAAAATAAAGAATGAGAAGGTTTGTTTAGGGCAGGGGTAGGCAACCTTGGCTCTTTGATGACTGGTGGACTTCAACTCCCAGAATTCCTGAGCCAGCCACGCTGAGGGGACAGGAAGAGGTTTCCAAGCTGAGCCACGCTGGCTCAGGAATTCTGGGAGTTGAAGTCCACCAGTCATAAAAGCGCCAAGGTTGCCTACCCCTGGTTTAGGGTGTAGAAGAAAGAACAGGTCTGATGTTCAATAGGTAACAACGAGGCAGTCCATCACTCCAGCTGGCTACAGACCTGACTTCTCATTCTCATATTTTTAATTGGCACACAAATTGGCTTGTCACCTTTGGCCATGTTATCCTCACACGTTCCCCATTTATAGCATCCATACGTGACTGTGACAAACCTTGATTACATTTCTCTGTTTCGATCCGCCTTGTTGGAAGATCTCTCCTTCTCCTGGCGGCTGGTGGATTTGTTGAGTGGGAGGCTGAAGGAACAACGTAGGTATGCAGAAGGAGCTGGAGAGGAGGCAGAAATTGGGAACTGAGAAACCAACCAAGATGTCAGAGCCTCTTCACAAGGATGCTTCATTAGATTCCATGCAACAGCCGTGAAGAAACAACTGATTCTGTCATTAGGATCCAAGTTGACCCTCCCTTTCCCCCCCCTTTTCCTTTCAACTGCATTCATTATTATGTGCTTTTGGAGAAATCCTTCTCAAACTGCAGGCTGCACGCACGCATTGTTCAAAGCTTGTCCCCGTCTGCCCTCTCTGCTCAGTAAGTTGAGAAATGAGCTATTTCATTTTGAGCTAAGATTGTTGAGATCTATAATTTGAGCTTAAAAAAAAAACCACACAAGTCAGGGATTGCTGCAAAATACCCGGTGCTGCATTTTTAACCCCTCCCCTCCTCTTAATTTATTCTGCAGATTTTTGAATTTGAATTTAGGGTTAGGATATCTTTATTTGGGGGAGGTACAACAGAGGAAGAGGAATAAAATACTTTGACTGGTGTATTTTTATATAAAGAAGATTTCTCCTTAGCTCTTAACTGTTCTTAATTCGATTTTTGCTTTCCAATGAGCAAAAGAGTAGAACTTCAGGTGCCCTTTTCTTATTAATTCCTATTATTTTCTACCCACCATAGATAAAGACTGGGTGTGGGTTCACATATTACTTTAAGCCACCGTGTGGTGGTTGTGATTTGGGCTTACCTGTTGTGCAAACCTAGTACCCAGCAAAGAATGGCTTATAGATTATCGCTGTCTCTCCCATTTGGGCCACTTCATAGAATAACAGAGTTGAAAGGGACCTTGGAGATCTTGTAGTCCAGCCCCCTGCTCAAGCAGGAGATCCTATACCAGTGGTGGCGAACCTTTTAAAGATCGAGTGCCTGAACTGCAACCCAAAACCCACTTATGTATTGTCAAGTGCCAGGTGCTCGTAGCCCATTGGGTGGTAACGGCAGACTGGGTGGGACTAAAAAGTTCAATCAATTCCAACTTTGCCAGATCTTTTTTTTTCCCCGTGAGAAATTGATTGATTGATTGAACCTTTTTTTTTTTGCACACGGCGCCAGAGGCCTAAAGTGAAAAGGTTTTATAAAACACAGCTGAAGGCCTAGGACTGGGGTGACGGTGCGCATTCCCCCAGAGAGGGCTCTGAGTGCCGCCTCTGGCACCCGTGCCATAGGTTCGCCACCACGGTCCTATACCATTTCAGACAAGTGACTGGCCAGTCTCTTCTTAAAAGCCTCCAGTGTTGGAGCACCCACAGCTTCTGAAGGCAAGTTGTTTCACTGACTAATTGTTCTCATCGTTAGGAAATTTCTCCCTATTTCTAGGTTGCTTCTCTCCTTGATTGGTTTCCATCCATTGTTTCTCAGCTTGCCTTCCAAGTGTGTGACTTATATATATACAATTTATTTTGCGGTCACAGACCAAAATGCAAGTGCAACAAAAGAAAACACAAGAAAAATATAATCACAAACAATTAACACCAGAAGCTTTGGCTAAAGGGAATTACAACGTTCTCCTCTAATAGTTACAACTCTTAAAAGAAATTTAGAAACCTGAGAAGTAATATAGAAGGAGCCGTCCCCTAGACAATGTAAAACCAAATTACAAGTGTGTGACTTAAATTCTCAGAATTCTCTAGCCACTATGACTGTTACTGAGAATTATGGGACTTGAAGATTGAGAAGTGGGGTTCTCCAGTGCACAAAGGCAGACAGCTTAGGATGAATAAGTTCAATACAGGGTTAGGCAGCTGTGACCTGGACCAATAAGCATTAGCTTGGTGGTCTATCAGTCTCCAGAAAAAGTAATGTCAGAAGTTAACCTCATGATCCAGGAGATGCTTTTGCGGCAGGAACCTAAGGGGTGACCTAAGGTGCTCCTACGATATGCAGATCACTGAATGAGACCCTCAGTATTCAGCTGACAATTTTACCAACTTACTCCCCAAGACAGGAGTCTCCAAATTTGGCAACTTTTAAGAGTTGTGGACTTCAGCTCCCAGAATTTCACAGATAGCCATGTTGGCTAGGGAATTCTGGGAGTTGAAGTCCACAACTCTTAAAGTTGCCAAGTTTGCAAACCCTTGCCCTAAAGTGATGTTTCCCAGCCTTAACCAATTTATGATGTGTGAATTTCAACTCCCAGAATACCTGAGCAATCACTTCAGTTCCTATCATTTTAGTTTATGTTTTCTTCATAATTTGCAACTATTTACATTACGTTCAAAAGTTTTTCTTCTTCACCTTTTCTGTCCTCTTTTTGGAATCATCTGGGGCCATGCCTGGATATAATAATTTCATCTTCAATCATTGTGAAAAAATTAAATATTACTGCCTTGAATAGAGATCTTGGAATGAGCCTAGAATGTACTTTCTGACATTTGGAAAATCTTCGTTCTCTTCTCCTGCCTCTTATTTCAATGCAACCACAGTCCTGCCTGTAGATCATGGTTATCAGTGGCTGACTTCACCTATCACACTATTGTGATATCCAAATTGTGATTTGTTTGGTTTTGGTTTCGTGTGCAGTACAAACCCAGCCATCATGGTTTCTAAGTTTATACAGTTTTGCATGTTGTACAAACTCAGCCATTGTGGCTTGTAAGTTTACACAGTTTTGCAGGTTGTACTAATCTGGTCGACTTTGATAGCTAGTTTTATAAAGTCAACTAAATAAAGAATCATAGCTAAGCAGATAATAACTTTGTAAGCCATAAACTCAACTGATGTGAAAAAATATTTTATTTACCAACTGGACTTATATTTTTATGTTGCCATACAGTGTATTAAAAATCTTTGTAATCATAAATGTAATAACTGATTTAGGATTTCTGCTTATCAAATATTAATTGCCATAATTGTGCAATTGAGAAAATTAGTTTTGAAATGAACAAGTATTTATTTCAATCGAATTGTAATAAATACTTGTTGAAAAAAAAAAGACCACTTCTTCCAGTGAATTGTTATTTCCCTGTAGAGTCATATCCTATTTGGCTACTCACAATTTTTGAAAACATCATCTCCGCCCATTCAAATTCATATCTATCACTTCGAATGTAAATAATTTGAAATAAATCTGAAATGAAGGAATTTTTAGATGTTTGTATGGGATGACACTGATATGCCATACAGTAGAATTAAAATTAATGCTACAAATATTATCATCTGAGAAAAATTGAAGAAAAAAAATCAAAATGTAGAAAATGTTGAAAAATAATGCTGCAGATATAGACAGTATGACTGGAAAATGGATGTGGTTTCTTTATGGACTGGCTGTGCAATTTATTAAAGCATGCAAAGAGTGCATTTGTGTCTGACAGTACAGTTATTGTTCCTGGATACCACAGGAAAGTTAGTAAGAATGAATAAAGAAACTACCAGGGAATTAGTGGGTTAAGTGTGCCTAAGGAGAGGTCTGGCACAATTCTGACTGAAAAGATATGAGGTATAAAAGTGAACACAATTTGGAAAATGCAGAGTGACTTTTTAGCCAAGAAAGACTTATCTCTTCAGTAGGTGGTTGAGAAATGTATGAATGAGAAAAAGAAGGACTTGAAAATTAATGTATCAGATACCATGTTGACAGAATTTGACAGAGAAAATGGCCTAGACGTTTTTCATAAGTAGTGAGAACGAGGGTAAGCCAATATATTTGTGTAACTTGGAAACAAATTTTTGCCACAGAGGAGCAACTGGAAAGAGAATGTTTAAAGTAAAACTACTTTGTCAAAAGAAGTAAAAATGATTGAATAAGAGTATGTTCATATTCACTTGGTTTTATGGAGTAATAGTTGGAATGTTAAAAGCAGGGTTGTTTTTTTTTTTGTCAACCCTGGCAGCTTGAAGATGTGTGGACTTCAACTCCCAGAATTCCCCAGCCAGCAAGGGGGACGTAAAAGCAAGACGAATACAGTGAATTTGAGGTAAATGTGGTAAACCCAGAAAACCAGAAAAGGAATACTAGGAACAAATGTGCAGTACTTGGGAGTGGTTTGGTTTTCTGGAGAGAATGAAATACGTCTTTGAAAACACATCTATAACAGAAGAGTTCACCGTGGACTTCAACTCCCAGAACGCCCCAGCCAGCATGGCTGGCTGAGGAATTCTGGGAGTTGAAGTCCACAAGTCTTAAAAGTTGGCAAGTTTGGAGACCCATATTCTATCTAGAGGAAGGGGAAGGTTTAGAAAATGGTGTGGAGGGAGTTGATAAGATCCTCAGAGAGAAGTGAGCCGTTAAAAGAACAAAAAGCGGTATATAAATTGGTGTATGGATATGATGGAAGCAAGGATGTTTTGCAAGGACAGAAACTTTTGGGATGGAATTAGACATAACTGCAGGTTAGTCCTCGCCTTATGACCACATTGGGACCACAATTTCCATTGCTAAGGAAGGTGGTTGCTAAGTCCGTCGGGCCTAACTGATTTTTGCCACAGTTGGTAACCGAATCCCTGCAGTTGTTACTGTGAGTGAATCCTGTTTGTCATTAAGTGAATCTGGATTTTCGCATTGATTTTGCTGATCGGAGGCTGCCTGGGAAGGTCACCAAGAGCCATCGCAGGACGCTGTAACCACGGTAAATAAATGTCGGTTGCCAAGCACTCAGATTTTGATCCTAGGACTGTGGGGAGGTTGCGACGGTCGTAAGTGTGAGGACCAATGAAAAGGCACAGTTAAGGTGACCAACCGTCCTCCTTTAGGGAGGACAGTCCTCCATTTGTGAGTTCTGTCCTCCCTCGAAAAGTGTCCTCCTTCATGTCCTCCTTTTCGGTATTTGAAGACTAACCTGCAGGGCTTTTTTTCCCCCTCATAGAACGCTCAGAACGACGTTCCGGCGCCTTTTTTTGATGGTTTTTTTTTTCAACTTTTGCATGAGCTGTGCTACTCCCACTATTGGCTTTCGAAAGTCAATAGGAATTGTTGCTGAGCGCGCCAAAAACCCCGGCCGGCAAACTTTGCACATGTAAGTTGTCTGCAGCGAAGGCGAATTCACAGGAACTTTGCACCCCTCCCTGCTTTCCAACTACACCATCTCCTAGTTAGTCCCAAAGATACCTGGAGGAGACTGGAGTGGCAATGCCACGGTCACTTTCTCTTGATCTTCGGCCCTGCTAGGGCAATAGTGGCTGCGGGCGCAAGAGGCAGGGGCGGTGGGGCTGCTGTGGGCGGGGGTGTAAGGAGCGGTGGTGGCCGGCTGCCCCCCTTCTGTGGGAGCCGTGGGGCTTGCTCTACACGAGGCTGTGCAGGGTGGGCGGTGGTGCAGGTGGGGCAACTGCAGGCGGGTGTGTTGACGGCAGGCTGCCCCCCGGGGCCAGAGCCGGCGGAGCTGGTGCTTTGGGAGCCGCGGGGCCCGCTCTACACGGTGGGGCAGCAGTGCTGGCGGGGCGGATGCAGGCGGGGGCGCTACATGTAAGCATAATTACAATATAAAATGTTATTGTTACAAATGTTTTTAATTATGCATTTATCATATTATAGTGTATTCTGTATTATTGTTGCAATGAATAAAATGTTTCTTTTATTTACGATATTTTTTTCTTCAATTTATTTGTGTCCTCCTTTTCATTGTAAAAACTTAGTGCCCTTGTAACTGTGAATGATCGCTAAATGAATTGTTGTAAGTCAATAGCTCTGTTTCCTTTTCTCTAATTTCTTTCGCTATCTTTTCCTTACTACTTTTCTTCTTGCTTATTTCACAGTAAAATAGCACAATGGCTCTGTTTGTATGTTTATGCTATCTTTGAGTACTTTTTTTAAAATACTAGGTGTGATTGTGTGATTCCCAACTGGTTATTCATGCCTTAATACAGCGGTTCTCAACCTGTGGGTCGCGACCCCATTTGGGGTCAAATGACCATTTCACGGGGGTCGCCAAGCACCACAGTGCACCATTTTTTTTTGGTTGGCCATTTTTTTTGTTGGCCATTTTTTCCCCTATCGCAATGCAGGCCGTCATGCCGCGCATGCACAATGCGTCCTGTCGCGCCACGCATGCACGGTGTGGGCCCGCCATTTTTTTTTGGGGTTGGCCATTTTTTTTGGGTTGGCCATTTTTTTCCCTATCGCGATGCGGGCTGTCGCGCCACGCATGTGCGATGCGCCCCGTCACGCCACGCATGCGTGATGCGGGCCGGGGTCGAGCCCCGGAAAAGGTTGAGAACCGCTGCCTTAATATAAAAGCTGGCCAGGGCTTTCTCTAGTCATGTTTGAAGCTTCTAGAGGCAGTCCTCGACCAAACTGAGCCCAAAATATCTTTTGTTAATGAGACATTGGTTCCGTGAGTTTTGCCTCATTTTACAACCTTTCTTCCCATAGTTGTTAAGTGAATCACTGCAGTTGATAAGTTAATAACCTGGTTGTTAAGTGAATCCGGCTTCCCTATTGACTTTGCTTGTCAGAAGGTCACAAAAGGGAATCACATGACCCCAGGAACATGGCAACCATCATAAATATGAACCAGCTGCCAATCATCTTAATTTTGATCACGGGATCCTGGGGATGCTGCAACGGCCGTAAGTGTGAAAAACGGTCATAAGTCATTTTTTTCACTGCCTTTGTAACTTTGAATGGTCACTAAATAAACTATTGTAAGTCAGGGACTACCTGTATTATTCAATTCTTCACAGGTAGCATATACTGCTTGTTAACTGACATTTTAAAGTATCATTAAATGACAAAGAAGAACTGTGCAGTTAAGGACAGAATCCACCATGCATATGTGTGAAATCACACTTAAGGTTTGTAGTTAAGGTCTCTCTTTCCTGCACCTTTAACAGATGTGTTAGAGGTAGAATATTAACATAGCTATTACATCTGGCATTCTCTTGCCATATGCAGGGACCACAGTTGGCATTGTAGTTTTTATTTTTAAAGATGTCATGTTGTCCTAACTAGCCCAAATCTTGCTGACTGCATTGTTTGAATTATAGCCATTACATTAGATTAATTCAACCATTTCGGATTAATCATGCCTTTTAATAAATGTGTACATTTAATTGTTAATTATTCTGCTTATGTGGCAGAAGGTTTGGTAAATGCATAATTTATTATTTTTAATGTCCATCTGTTGTAGAGTTGGAATGCCTCATTAAAAACTGACTAGGTTTTTTAAAAATATTTTTAACCTTTTCTTTGTTTTGCTGCTGTACGTCCTCTTCACTGATACGTTTTTCATAAACATTTTATTTAGGAAAATTAATTGATCTGAAAACAGTAGAATGTTCTTCCATTTCATGGGTTACCAAATTATATTCCATTTAATGGCATACCGAATTAAAAAATAGAAATAAATCATAGCTTTATTGATTGAGTTCACAGAACGACTAAGACTAAACTGGCTTTCACGTGATTTTTTTTTATATAGCAAGATTTTTATAGTGTCAGAAATCACTTGATTCCAGACAAAATCAGCTCCTCAGTATGTTCATCCCTTGAAAAACTGCTTATGGTTCCTATTTTGGGACATTGGGGTGGGAGGAGCATGTTTGAGGCCAGAGGATATGGTTTCCTGTTGTGGTCCCATTATGTGAAACAACAGCCCATAAGAAGCCACATCAGTCAAATGGTCTTCGGAGAGCATCTGGGGAATAAATTGAGTGACACTGTCTATCTTGTGATTTGTTTTTCCTATGTCCTTAATATAATTTAATATGTGTTTTGCCCTGGAGATTTTGATGATGATGATGATGGAGAAGGAGGAGAAGGAGAAAAAGAAAAAGAAGGAGGAGCAGGAGGAGAAGGAGAAGAAGAAGGAGAAAGAGAAGAAGAAGAAGAAAGAAGAAGAAGAAAGAAGAAGAAGAAGAAGAAGAAGAAGAAGAAGAAGAAGAAGAAGAAGAAGAAGGAGGAGGAGGAGGAGGAGGAGGAGGAGGAGGAGGAGGAGGAGGAGGAGGAGGAGGAGAAGAAGAAGAAGAAGAAGATTGAAATGTGTATTTTGGCATATTATGTTATTACAACCCACCAGCGGTCTGGCAAGATTTGGTAGTATACAAACTGGACAAACATATAAATGATGTGTGAAGTCAGATTTTTGGAGTAGAGCTGCTGAAATTAAGGTAATTTATCATGTCTAGTTGAACTCTCATTGAGTTCATTGTTCTTGAAATCTGGTGAAGATAGGATCAGAAAAGTAGCATCCTCCAGTCTAAACACTGCTCCGTGCAGGAATTAAAATTAAAGTTATAGACAAAATTCTTTTTGAAATTATCCAGAAAAGCAGAGTTGCTGCTTTTAAAAGGAAAAGAAGTAAATGAATAGGAAGCTTCTAATTTATTTTAATAGAAAGTCTTCACCGAGAAAGGGCTATTTTTTCTCCCAGTTCTTTGGAGGTTGAGGCAGATGGTCAGTTTGTCTGCATCTCTCTGTCTCTCTGTCTCTCTGTCTCTCTGTCTCTGTCTCTCTGTCTCTGTCTCTGTCTCTGTCTCTGTCTCTCTCTCTCTCTCTCTCTCTCTCTCTCTCTCCCCCCCGTCTCTCTGTCTCTCTGTCTCTCTGTCTCTCTGTCTCTCTGTCTCTCTGTCTCTCTGTCTCTGTCTCTGTCTCTGTCTCTGTCTCTCTCTCTGTCTCTCTCTCTCTCTCTCTCCCCCCCCGTCTCTCTGTCTCTCTGTCTGCCTGTCTGCCTGTCTGTCTCTCTCTCTCTCTCTCTGTGTCTCTCTATCTGTCTCTGTTTCTCGCTCGCTCGCTCACTTTCTCTGTCCCTGTCTATCTGTCTGTCTCTGTCTGTCTGTCTCTCTGTGTCTCTCTATCTGTCTCTGTTTCTCTCTCTCTCTTTCTGTTTCTATCTGTCTCTCTATCTCTGTCTGTCTGTGTCTGTGTCTCTGTGTCTCTGTCTCTGTTTCTCTCTCTCTCACACACACACACACACACAAACACACACACACACACACACACACACACACACAGGAACACAGAAATATACACACTCAAGAGTTGCGCACTGATTCTGCGGGGTACTGATACCGTACTTCAGAGGACACATGTACTTTGTTGTCCGGAAAGATGACGTCTCATCCTTAATGGTTGCACACACCTGGCGGGGAGGGAACGGGATTTGATCAAATGAAGCCCAAGGGGAGGAAGGCGAACTCTCGTTTCTCAGCTACGGAGGCAAGAGGTGACTTGCTGTAATCTCAGACAAGGCCCGCAGTGCGCCATTGATCTGCTTTTCCTGAAATGTTGCTTCTGTGGAGCTTCTCCCTGGCACTCAGAAGGAACAAATGAAAGCCCCCCAACCCCCAGCCCCAATAATTAGCATGCAACCCTGCATTCGGTTAGTGGATATTTTGTTTCTCTGGGCTGCTGCATTTCAGCCACTTTGCTATTTGCAGGAACGATTCACAAAACCTACCAGAGAACTGACAAGTGGCCTAGGTTCAGGGGCACAGAGGGATGGTGTGTTTTTTTGTGCATGTGCACATGAGCGCAAGCACAGGCATGCATATTAGGAAAAAAGAGACTGCATCCCTACAATTAAGTTTCTTTTCAGTTGTCTGTCAACAGATAACTTGGAGTCAGAACCTCCATGGCTGAACAAGGCGGTTGTTAGATGAATTGCAATTTTACAACTTGTTTTGCTATGGCTGTTAAATTAGTCACTTCGGTTGTTAAGTGAATCACGTCTTCTTTAAGCAAATCCAATTTTCTCATGGACTTTTCTTGTTGGAAGCCATTGGGGTTGCATCCGGTTTCAAGAGTTGCCCCCATCGCAACTGAGGAAGTTGCCATCGTTACTAGGGAGTTCAGAAACGTCATTAGTTACTTTTTCACTGGCTTTTTCACTGCTTTATCTCATCTAGTTTCCTCTTCTCCAAATTACCTTTTAATGCTATGCTGGAGCTTGTGCTCTCTTTCCTTCTGGGATAGATTTGCTGAGGCTCCGGAACGTGTTTAAATGGAAAATGTTTCAGTTAAGAGAAGTCCCAGCTCATTCACTGCCCTCATCCATAGGGGATTCATTTGCTCTTAAGGCTTAAGGTGTGGTATCAACTCAGCCATGGTGTGTGATCTTTTATTTATGGCATATATTGCTTAATTCAGCCTCTTTGTAAGGATGAATAGAATAGAATAGAATAGAATAGAATAGAATAGAATAGAATAGAATAGAATAGAATAGAATAGAATAGAATAGAATAGAATAGAATAGAATAGAATAGAATAGAATAGAATAGAATAGAATAGAATAGAATAGAATCTGGAAGGGACCTTGGAGGTCTTCTAGTCCAATCCCTTGCTCAAGCATTAGACTCTGTAACAGTTCAGACAAATGGCTGTCTAGTCTCTTCTTAAAAGCCTTCAATGATGGAGCAGCCAGAACGTCTGAAGGCAAGCCGTTCCACTGGTTAATTGTTCTCATAGTTAGAAAATTCCTCCTTAGTTCCAGGTTGCTTCTCTCTTTGATTAGTTTCCATCTGTTGCTTCTTGTCCTGCCTTCTGGTGCGTCGGAGAATAGCTTGACCCCCCCCTCTTCTTTGGGGCAGCCCCTGAGATATTGGGACACAGCTATCATGTCACCCTTAGTCCTTCTTTTCTCCAGACTAGCCATATCCAATTCCTGCAACTGTTCTTCATAGGTTTTAGTCTCCAGGCCCTTAATCTTAATTAATCCAGGCCATTAATGTCTATCCATGCATGCATGCACCGATGGATATATGCTCTCTCTGTATTTATGTGGTTGTGTGGCTTGTACATGTACCTTTTCCAGCCTAGATTCCTAGTATTATTCTTAAATCTCTTTGTGGGAAGGTTTGACACGAGCCTAATTGATTGACAGAAGCTTACCTTCTTTCTTTCAATGTTTACTAAAAATAATTGTTTAAGTAATTAGGTATATATGGCTTATTATTTACCCTGTCTTTAAAGGCATTTGCATTTTTATATACATGAAAGACAAACTAACAATAGGAAGAAAAAAACACATGGAAATGAAAAAAAAAATACTACTCAGCATCTCAATATGTTTATGTTTATTCCTTGATCCCTTCATGAAAGTTCCTTAAAAAAACTAACCTATACTTTGGGCAGGTTGTCCCCTTCATATAGTGCCAATTAACAAATGAAAAGAAAGACAAATCTACAGTATTTTGTGTGTGTAGTCCTGGGAGAAAAGGAAAAGCGGTAAAGGCTGAATGAAAGTGGTCTAACAAGGACGTGATGCAATTTGCAGAAAAGTGACAGGGTAGATTTCATTATGAATGAAAAGGCTAAAATTCATGCCAGAAAAGATGAATGGGCGGCTCTAGGTTGTTCTTGTGTATGAAAGAGGGAATAATCCATAGCCTGATGACAGCAACAAGTTGTGCTCCAGTGAATGCTGACAAAACATGTAGTTATAAGTTATAATGGCACTGAAAAAGTGACTTATGACCGTTTTTCACTCTTACGACCGTTGCAGCCTCCCCATGCTCACGTGATCAAAAATCAGATGATTGGCAACTGACTTGTATTTGTGACAGTTGCAGTGTCCCGGGATCAGGTGGTCTCTTTCTGCAACCTTCTCATGAGCAAAATCAACGCAGAAGCCAGATTTGATTAACAACCATCTTACTAACTTAATACTGTAATTGCCAGTGATGCCCTTAACTGTGCCAAGAAAGGTCACAAAATGGGGCAAAACACACTTAATAACTGTCTTGCTTAGTAACAGACATGTTGGGATCAATTCTGATGCTAAGCTGAGGGCTACTTGTGCTAGAACCAAAGATGAGATTGCGCAACATTCTGAATGCATAGAATCCAGCAGGATTCTCTCCACAGGGAGACGATCGAGAGCATCCTGTCCTACGGCATCACAGTCTGGTTTGGAAGCATCCTTGCTTCAGACAGGAAGGCGGTACAGAGAGTGGTGAGGACGGCAGAAAAGATCATTGGCAGTTCACTCCCACTGTCCAGGACATGGCAGAGAAGCGCTGCTTGAGCAGGATCCGCAAGATTATCTGGGACACGACACATCCTCTTCATGACCTGTTTTCCTTGTTCCCTTCTGGGAGGAGGGGGCTTCGTGGTATCCGAAGCAGAACATCCAGATTCAGCCATAGTTTCATACAGCATTAACCTTGTGAACTCTCAAGCTTCTTCCTTCCGTTATATATTCAAGATGGACAGTATTTAATATTTATTTGTTACGTATATGTAGGGGTGTGGGTCTATACATATGTTGTTCATAGTATGTTTAGGTGTGTGTCATGTATGTGTTTCACTTTGAGGGCGGGCAACTAAATTTCATTTTTGATGTGTGCCATTGTGCCCACAGTAAAAAATGACAATAAAGGTTATCTTATCTTATCTTAAACTTTTATTTTGTTAGGGAGCATGAATGGACAGGTAGGAGCAAACCTCGAGAGTAGGAAAAAAAGTGGCTGTGTCTCTTGGGAAAAGTGAAAGAAAAGGAAAGAAGTGAAGAAAGAGAGTAAAAGTTGAACAACCTCAGAAAGAAAAGCACAAGTACAGTGAAGTCTTGTGTTTATTTTATGAAATTTATCGATTTGTGAAATTTACATAGCTGCCCATCACAGAGCTGACTCTAGATCAGTGGTGGCGAACCTATGGCACGTGTGCCAGAGGCGGCACTCAGAACCCTCTCTGTGGGCACGCGTGCCATGCCCGAGATGGCAACCATCCTCTTTAACCAGCTGCCACATGGCCGGATGCATCCCAGCATGGCTGGTTTCCCTTCCCTCCTCCCATCCCTTCTGGCCTCACATGCTCTCCTTTTCCCGGGCATGACCCACTGCATCGCCTCCTCAGCTGTCGGCCGTCCGTCCAGCTCAGTTCTCTGAACTGCTGGTGGCAGGCTGCGAAGCCCCAGAGTGCACCGGTCGAGGGGCCAGCAGGCTGTGGCTGCTGACAGACACTGTCGGCCCCTACGCGCTTGCTGGCCTACGTGTGTGGGGGCTGATGGTGTCAGACAGCAGCCATCCTGGCCCCTGCCTCTATTTGCCCTGAGACAATGGCACCCCCGCCTTGCCTCGCCTTGCCTCGCCCCACCCTGCAGGACGAGCCTCCTGCCCACCGCCCCACCTGCCAGAGACCCCCTGGATTTCCCCCAACCTGCCCGATCCCCACAGGGGTTCCTCCCCATGAGCAACATCAAGGTGACCACACCCACCTTGGCCACACCCACCCAGTCTGCCATCACCACCACAGCCACGCCCACCCAGTGGGCCACGCCCACCTAGCACCCAGCGATAAATAAGTGGGTTTTGGGTTGCAGTTTGGGCACTCGGTCTCTAAAAGCTTCGCCATCATTGCTCTAGATAGTATTCAAGATTAAAGCAAAAACCAACTAAACAAAGCCAGTAAAATACCATTAGAAACAGTTTAAAAACTATAAATAGGACATGAAAAATAGATGATTCTCTCAGCAGAATGAATAGACTTGGCATGTAAGGGGAAAGAATGTGGGAGCTGCTTGCAACTGCTGAAAGCAATTATGGCTAAGAGAGCTGCAGAAGTGCAGGGAGTTAAGCTAATGAGAAATATGGAGAAAGACACTTGGTGAAAGAGGACATTGTGAGGAAGCACATGAGTCTTGGCTGAGGAACAAGATGTGCATAAGAGAATAACTGCTGCAGCAAAGGTGAACAGTGTGTGTAATGTGTATGGTGAGAAAAAGAAAAAAGGATTAAGAGGGACAGAGAAATAGAGAGTGATTTTTATGTATGTAAAAAATTGTGTGGAAAGAAGACACTAAACTAGCAGGAGTAGCCCACACCCCAGAAGTCAAGCTCAGGATCCAAGAAGATCTTGACAAACTTGGACAAAGGGCCCTATCCAACAAAATGATTTTCAGTGTGGAGAAAAACAAAGTTTTACATTTAGGCAGGAAAAATCAAAGGCACAAGTACAGATTGGGTGAGACCCAGCTCAAAAACAGTAACTGCGAGAGGGACCTTGGAGTCCTAGTGGACGATCACTTGACCATGAGCCAGCAGTGTGCAGCAGCAGCCAAAAAAGCTAATACAGTCCTGGGTTCTATAAACGGAGGCATAGAATCAAAATCACATGAAGTATTAATAGCGCTTTATAAAACCCTAGTGAGACCACACCTGAAATACTGCAGCCAGTTTTGGACACCATACTACAAAAAAGATGTTGAGACCTTGGAAAAAATTCAGAGAAGAGCAACTAAAATGATCTAAAGCCTGGAGACTAAAACATATGAAGGATGGCTGCAGGATTTGGGTTTGTCTAGTCCAGTGTTTCTCAACCTTGGCAACTTTACGATGTGTGGACTAGCTGGAGAATTCTGGGAGTTGAAGTCCACACATCGTAAAGTTGCCAAGGTTGAGAAATACTGGTCTAGTCTAAAGAAAAGAAGAAACATGATAGCAGTGTTCCAGTATCTGAGGGGCTGCCCCAAAGAAGAGGACATCAAACTATTCTCCAAAGCAGCAGAGGGCAGGACGAGAAACAATGGTTGGAAACTGACCAAAGAGAGAAGCAACCTAGAATTAAGGAGAAAGTTGCTAACAGCGAGGACAATTAACCAGTGGAACAGCTGGCCTCCAGAAATTGTGTGCATTGCATCACAGGAGGTTTTTAAGAAGAGACTAGGTTCTCTTGCTTGAGCAGGGGGCTGGACTAGAAGACCTCCAAGGTCCCTTCCAGCTCTGTTCTATTCTAAGGTACAGAAGGTGAACAAGGAGCAGAATCAATGTGATTAAAGTCGAGGTGATGTAAGGATTCGCAGTGAAATTGAAATGAGGGAGAGTTCAGAGATTTGCACAGACTTATAGTGATATGTGAAAGAGTGAACTTGAATGCTATACCTTAGTGGTTCTTAACTTTTCTTCACCTGGAATGTATCATATGCTTTTCCCTGGCAAAGCCTGGGAAAGCCTGTGAACAAAATGAGTGTTTTTACTGGGTTCCCAACAGCTTGTTACGATAAGTCTGAATTTTTCAACCTTCTGGTTTGTCATGGTAGGGGAATGTGGCTGAATGGGGCAGACTTACCCTTCGTTTTCGGTGCACGTGCAGCTGTGCAAGCCACTTCAGAACTCAATATTTTATTTTGATATTTTTTTTTAGATTTAATGGGCCTCATGCCCATCTCCTCATTTAAAAGCAAATTGGCCTTATGTGGGATACATAGGCACCTCAGGTTTAAGCATCTTGAAAGAAAGCTAACAGGAGCTTTGAAGCTGCTTAATTTGACAGCATTAGTAACTTTCATTCATGTTGCTCGTTAATTTTATGAAACAGTGAATTTTTAGAAATAGAAAATGTTCTGTAAAAAATACACAGTGCTATTTTTTTCTCCCACAGTTCCATCTGGAATCCTCTCTTAAGGGATGGCTGGAATTTGCAAGGCTGGGGTTTCAGGACTGTGCAGGGTTTCTGGTTGTGGGGTCCATGACAACTTGTCGCGTCCAACTCGCCGCCATCAACTTGTTGTGACCAATTCACAACGGGACAAGAATTACACTAATATAAAAAAAAACAGTGGAATAGAATTGTTAAAGGAAGGATGTCAAAGGAGGGTGCAAAATGAAATATGAATGACAAAAAATAAAATTATTTTTTAAATTATTTTAAATAATTAAATTGAATTGTTGAATTGTCCTGCAGTGAGTTGTCCCCTGGCAAGTTGGCCGTGGCGAGTTGTCCCGTTGCACTGGTTGTGGGGAAGGAAGGTGCTGTGACACATTTGTGCTTAAGGAGTCTGGTGTGTGTGTGTGGGGGGGGGAATTGAGGGTTACAACCCTGCACTCCAAAACACCTCTTGAGCCTCAGTCCTGAAGCAGTGCAAAGCTCTTTGAAGCCAGCTTTGGCCCACCTGGCACCCTCCACGGTCTGGGGATCAGAAGTCCCAGACTTCATGAAATAAACAAAAAAACTGGAATTGTTTAAATGGACCTTTTGATTTAGAGAGGTTGCCATCCATTTTTATTGCTCTTTGCTTGGTTGTTTTATGATTTCATCTGTGGCTTAATCCGGGGGACTGCTGGTAGTTTATTGTTATGTCATTGTGTTTGTACCGTGGATTTTTATTGCGATGACAGCAGCCCTCCGAGTGTTGCAGCAGACAAAACACTTGAGTAAATTAACAGATTCTCCAGCCGCCGTTGACGTGGCCGGATGAGACGTGCGGAAGTGGGGACAGTTATATAGATGGGATGGGGGTGGTGGGTGGGGACTAAGAGGCACTTTTCCTAACTGAACCGTAACAGAGGGACGATTGCCAAGAATGCTGGAGAGCGAATCTGTGCATAAGAGCAGCTTCATAATTGTACCCGTGCGAAGAAAATACTGCATGACGCCTCACTTCTGCTCAGGTGGGGTGCTTGCACACATCCCGGTCACACCCAAGGGGAACACAACGTACAACCTTCCCCATCTCTTCCCCCTCATGTTGGGTAATGAGGTAAACCTGCTTTTAATTGGAGAGTGGGGAGGGCTAAGGAAGGGATAATAGGTTGCACAAAAGTTGTAGCATCTTGGCTCACCTCTTCTCTCATGCAGTTACTTAACTATTTTTAGGAAGCATCTGTCATTTGGAAAACACACATTACCCTGAAGGTACAGAGTTTTCTTGTAAAACTTTGCTATTTTAAAAATGAAACTACATAGTTCTTCCCCCAGGTTTGTTTGTTTGTTTGTTTGTTTGTTTGTTTATTTATTTATTTGACTTATAGGCACATTTCTCCAGCACAGGAGATGGAGAATCCACCAATGGGTTTAGACTGTGTTCCTGCCCAATCAGATCAAGTCAGCCAAAGTTGCCACGCCTCTCCTGGGCTAGAGGATCACAGTCTCGACTTGATCTTGCCCATGACAGACGTGCAAGTTTGGCTCTTAGGCAGGTATAGTTTCCATTGGTGGATTTTTTATCTTTTGACTTTTAACACTTTTCTGAACAGTGCTGGGTTCAGCACTGGGTTCAGATTGCTGTTTTCTTTCCAACCACCCCCCCCCCGTCTTGGCTTCAAAGTGGGACTTAGTAAGGCCCTGCTTGCATTTCTTGACTTTCTGTTTCATTTTCCAGCTCCCTAGCACTTCTTAATCCAGGATCCCTTCTGAGTTCAGTACTGTTTTTTATTTTTCTGGGGACCCTTTCTTCACTCCTCAGAGGCAACAATAGTTGCCTTTGTCATATCAGTTTGATTGCCTTCCCTTGCAGGAGTCTGCGGCCGCAACTCCAAGGTGTTTCAGTGCTCACTTCCAGTAAGGGGGGGTGGAAGCTCAACTTGAGTGAGGGAGGCTTCCCTAAAAGGCTCGTTTTCAGGTTTCTTGTTGCTGGGACTGTGGCTGCAGTTCTGGAGTTTTTTTGAGGACTGAATCCTGTTCTGGACGACTAGGGGGTTGTGGCTGCACTCCCAGGCGTCCGATTGTGTGCGCAGGCTTAAGGACAGCAATTGAACTCAGCGTGAGTCAGGGAGGCTTCCCTTCAGCCTCTGTTTTTTTGTTGCCAGGGCTGCATTTGCAGCTCCGGAGATCTGGCGGCTTGTTTTTCTTTGTTTCATTGCTGGGGGCGGGCTTGCGGCTACAGCCCTGGTCGCCAGATGAGCGCGTGCCGTCTCCTGACTGGATTTTGAAAAATCAGCTGGCTGGCGGCTCCCTGAGGTGGCAGAACAGTGCGGAAGCGGCAATTGCCACCTGGAGATAACGTTTGCCTTCCTTTTTGCCAGCAAATTTTTGGGTCCTATTGGGATGCGCAGCAAATTCAGCGTGGTGCCTATTAGACTTCTCAAACTTGTGGCCACCATTTTGTGGCCACTGAACTCTTTCGTCTCTAGGCCCTTTTCACCCTGAGGGAGAGGTTCCTTCCTCACTCCATTCTTAATTGGGAAATAGCCTCAGGGAGTTTCACTTTGCAGGGATGGCCGCCATTTTGGATCTGGCTGCCATTTTGAGAACTGCTAGTTCTCTCCCTCCTTCATCTGGCAGCCCTTTTCTTGGGATCTAAACTAATCCTCTTGCCCAAAGCAGGATTACTAGGCCACAGTCCGTTAGTTTGGTATCACCACACCATCTTGGAGGTCTTGAATTGGTGTCTCCTTATCTACACACAGATAACTATACAAACACAACAGGTCCTTGACTCTCCCTGTATAGCGGTGTTTGGATTCCAGGTGTACCTTTTCGTGCACCTGGGTTTATCCACAATTCTAATATCTTTGGATTCCAGGTGTACCCTATCATGCACCTGTGTTATCCACAGATTAGCAGTCCTTGGATACCAGGTGTACTCTATCATGCACCATCATCTGCGTGGCGGATTTCCGAATTAGCGGCTCTCTCCACCAGGGATGACTTATGCATTTTTCATCGGGACTGAGTGGTCCTTCGTCTTGATCTGACCTTTGTTCCAAAGGTAAATTCTTTATTTCACAGGACTCAGGAAATCGTGTTACCAGATTTCTGTCCTAATCCATTGCATGCTCTGGAACGACAGTGGCACCTGCTAGACGTCTGCAGGACACTCCGTTATTATATCTCATGGACGGCTGCCTTCCGCACCACCGAGGCACTTTTCATTTCCTGTCATCCTCCTCCTAGGGGCAGGAAAGTATCCTCCTCCACGATTGGCAGATGGATTAGGGCTTGTATTGCAGAGTCGTATCAGGTGGATTCAGTGCCAGTTCCAGGGCGCATTACGGCCCATTCCACTTGTAGCGCTGCTACTTCCGCAGCCTGGGACACTCAAGCGTCCATTGAAGATGTTTGCAAGGTGGCCACATGGTCCTCTCCGTCACCCTTCGTTAGACATTACAAAATCGACAAGTTCGCCTCGGCGGAGGCCTCCTTTGGCAGGAGAGTTCTCCAACAGGTACTATCGCAAGGTGCCACACTGGGCAGGCCTGATTTCCTCCCTCAGGGACAGTAGGCTTTGGTATGTCCCATTGGTGGATTCTCCATCTCCTGTGCTGGAGAAGGGGCATTGTCTTACCTGAACGCCTTTTCTCAGCACGGAGATGGAGAATCCACTCCCACTCTAGTATGCTATTAGGCCTAGATCTATATTTATGAGCCAACACGTCTTGCTGTCAGTCATGGCTTCGCCTGTGTTGAGACTGGGATGCTCTAGCCCAGGAGAGGCGTGGCAACTTTGGCTGACATGATCTGATTGGGCAGGAACACAGTCTAAACCCATTGGTGGATTCTCCATCTCCGTGCTGAGAAAAGGCGTTCAGGTAAGACAACGCCCCTTTTAACAGTACGTTTTTTCTTTGCAATGTGCCCATTTTACTCGCTAATACTGCTACTTGGAAATGCTATTGATCTGAAAGCAGCCTTCAAAGACAAAAAGTTTTTCTTTCTTGGTGTTGTTGAAGAAAAAGACCTGCCCAAATCTTGGGGGTTATCCCTGGGGAGAACATGTACATCTTTTTTCACTGGCTTCTTGGGATTCAGTTCTCCCCTCCCCCAAAGCTGTACTATGGAGCTTAAAGATTCCTTGCACCTCGAACCTTACAAAGCCAGTGAACCCTTAAAATCTGTAGAGCAGGGGTGTCAAACTCAATTTCATTGAGGGCCGCATCAGTATTGCGGTTGCCCTTGGGGGCGGGGATGTGTGGCCAGGGTGGGTGCGGCCTACTGGGTGGGTGTGGATGGAGTGGGTGTGGCCTACTGGGTGGGCGTGGCCACCTCTACATTGTTCGCGGCAAGAGTGCCTGTGGGAGCCTGGGCAGGAGTGGGACAGATCTGAAGATCTCTGGCAGAAGGGGGTGGGACCAGGGCAAGCGCCAAGGCATGGTCCAATGGAGGAGCCTCACTGTTCCTCTCAGGTGATGTGGAGGGGGGTTGGATGGTGGTGTGGGCTGCTCGGAGCCCTGGGCAGCAGAGGTCAAATGCCCAGCCTGGCCCTCGAGCCCCCGTGACACCAAGCCCAGCCCCACTTCCCCAAGGGGCGTCCAGCTGCATTTACCTCCTCCTCAAGGCTGCTGCTGCTGTGCTTGCTCTCCTTAGCCAGGTTGTTCATGATGGCTACCAGGGCAAACTCAGAGGGAGACTGAATGTGTTTCAGCATAGATGTACAAAATTGTACATGGGCTCCCGGCCAGCCAGGACCAAGGCAATGGGGGCCATTCCCTCACTGTTTTCAGGATGGCTTCGCGGGCCACATGAAACCACTTCGCGGGCCGCATCCGGCCCCCGAGCCTTGTGTTTGACATGTCTGCTGTAGAGGAACATGAGAGCTGTACTGTTGTAAGCTCGACTTACAACAGTCCATTTACTGACCGTTCAAAGTTACAAGGGTACCGCAAGAAGTGACTTTTGACCGTTTTCCACACTTACAGCCAATTCACTGGCTCACATTTACGACGGTTGCCGAGTCCCGGGAGTCACGTGATCCCCTTTTGCAACCTTCTGACAAGCAAGGTCAAGGGGGGAAGCCAGGTTCACTTGTTACTAAGTTAACAACTGCAGTGATTCACTTATCAGCTGTGGCAAGAAAGGTTGTAAAACGGGACAAAAATAATTTAACTACTGTCTCATTTAGCAACAGAAATTTGGGGCTCAGTTGTGGTCGTAAGTTGAGGCCTATCTGTATAGCTTGCCCCTCATGGAGCAAATAGGACTCCCCTCCCCTCTTTATGCTTTCCTTGAAAGCAATTTTGATAGCAACGTTCGGCTGTTCCATAGTTTCGTCTGTCTCGCACCGGCGCCTCTGCTTGCCTCCCGCCTCTACTGGGCCCTCCATTTATTTCTCTCTTGCTGTTGTTTGCAGATCTCCTGTGTCTTCAGCACCATCCCTTGAAATGACACGGAACCACAGGGGAAAAGGGCAGGCTTCAGATGAGCAGATGGATGTTCCTCACTGAGGCATGGTGGCATGGTAAGGCTGAAATAAGCAGCACATCTTCCCTATTTGCATAAGGGCTTGCCATTGGTTCTTATTAATTGTTTTATTTGCTTGTTATGGACTTGATAAGCTACCATTTACACCTTTCATTGAGGTCTCAAGGTGGTGTAAAGAGAGGCCCCCTTTTATCCTTCTAACAACAATCCAGTGAGGTAGGCTGTCCTGGGAGTGAAGGATAGGTTTCCGGCCACTATATACTCTTTTAAGAGCTGTTGCAGCTTTCACACTTTTTCTAAACATGTTTGTTTGTTTGTTTATTATTATTATTGTTGTTGTTATTGTTATTATTATTGATTTTGGTTATTATTTAGTTTTATGGCTCTATAGACAGTATGTTAATATTAAGGAGCCCCAATTAAGCTCTTTGCCCAGGCCTTTGTTTGCCGTTTTTTATCTTTTATTGATTTGATTGTGATTTCTTTAATTATTGTGAGTTACTCAGAGTCATTGAGAGTGGGGGGGGCATACAGGTGTAATTTATTAAGTCAATCCAGATGTTCAAACTGGGTCCAACATCTTTATCCACCTATCCAGTCCTTCCCAAGGACCTGGGATAGGCAGATGTTGTTTGATGGTGTTAAAGGTATAATTGTAGGATGTAAGCTGTTCTGAGTAAAGCTGCCTTTTGCAATTGACTGATGGTAAATTTGTCAATGCCGATGGTGTTCAAGTGGTGCTCCAGATGTTTTGGGATTGCATCCAAGGCAACTATTATTATTGGTACCACATTTGCTTTCTTTTGCCACAGTCATTCTATTTCTACAGGTAGTTCTCAACTTACAACCACAACTGAGTTCAAAATTTCTGTTGCTAAGCAAGACAGAGTTAAGTGAGTTTTGCCCCATTTTATGACCCTTCTTGTCACAGTTGTTAAGTCAATCACTGCAGTTGTGAAGTTAGTATCACAGTTGCTAAGTGAATCTGGCTTCCCCACTGACTTTGCTTGTCAAAAAGTTGCAAAAGGGGATGAAATGATCTTGGGGCACTGCACCTGTCGTAAAAATATAAGTCAGTTGCCAAATGTCTAAACTTTAATCATGTGACCATTGAGGTTGTAATGGCCATAAGTGTGAAAAACGGTCTTAAGTGCCTTTTTTCAGTGCTGTGTAACTTTGAAAGGTCACTAAATGAACTGTTGTAAGTCGAGGACTACCTGTATTTGCATGTGTTATTATTATTATGGTTTATTGCACAATCAGCCAGATGTTCAGACTGAATTTGGCATTTTTGTCTACCTATCGAGTCCTTTCTAATGGCCTGGAATAGGCAGATGTGGATGTTTGATGGTGTTAAAGGTTGTAAGCTGTTCTGAGCAAAGCTACCTTTTGCAATTGACTGATGGTGAATTTGTCAATGTCGATGTTCAAGTGGTGCTCCAGATGTTTTGAGATTGCACCCAAGGAGCCAGTTACTCTTGGTGCTATCTTTGCTTTGTTTGGCCACAGTTGTTCTATTTCTATTTGCAGCTCTTTGTATTTTGTGATTTTCTCCCGTTCTTTCTCTTCTCTTCTGCTCTCTCCAGGTACTGCAACATCCACTACTCAGACTTTTTTTGTCTTTCTTACTGACAATTGTTAAGTCTGGGTTGTTATTTGGCAGGTGCCTGTCTGTCTGAATTCTAAAATCACCTAGCACTTCAGCTTCTTTATTTTCTGTTATTTTTTTCTACCATGTGTTCCATTAATATTCAAAAACCAGTAGCATCCACTGTTTCTTGATTATTAGAATATGGGACATAAATCTCACTGAGGTTCTTACTTAACCATGAAGACTTTGAGTTTCCTTGCAGCAGAAGTCCTCTTTAGTATACTTGTAGTTGGCTACTACAAGGTTGCTCTCAAGATTAAATTAGGTAGGGAGAGGACTATCTTTGCTACTTTGAGCTGCCTGGGAAAAGGAAGAGGATGAAAACTAATCAGTTTCTTTATCTCTGGGAACTGGCATCTAATGAGGGAGAATCAACCAGTGGGACGGCTTGCCTTCAGAGGTTGTGGATGCTCCATCACTAGAGATTTTCAAGAAGAGACTGGACTGCCATCTCTCTGAAATGGTGTAGGGCAGTGACGGCGAACCTTTCAGAGACCGAGTGCCCAAACTGCAACCCAAAACCCACTTATGTATCATCGGGTGCCGGGTGGTCGTGGCCCATTGGGTGGTCGTGGCCCATTGGGGGGGCATGGCCAATTGGGTGGTCGTGGCCCATTGGGGGGCATGGCCAATTGGGTGATCGTGGCCCATTGGGGGCATGACCAATTGGGTGGTCATGGCCCATTGGGGGCATGGCCAATTGGGTGGTCGTGGCCCATTGGGGGAGCATGGCCAATTGGGTGGTCGTGGCCCATTGGGGGGGGCATGACCAATTGGGTGGTCGTGGCCCATTGGGGGGGCATGACCAATTGGGTGGTCGTGGCCCATTGGGGGGGCATGGCCAATTGGGTGGTTGTGGCCCATAGGGGGGCATGGCCAATTGGGTGGTCGTGGCCCATTGGGGGGGCGTGGCTGTGGTGGTAACGGCAGACTGGATGGGACTAAAAAGTTCAATCACTCAATTACAACTTTGCAAGATCTTTTTTTTTCCTGCGAGAAGTTGAAATTGATTGATTGATTGAACCTTTTTTTTTTTACACACGGCGGCGGAAGCCTAAAGCGAAAAGGTTTTATAAAACCCAGCTGAAGGCCTAGGACTGGGGCGATGGCGCACGTGCCCACAGAGAGGGCTCTGAGTGCCGCCTCTGGTACGCATGGCATAGGTTCACCACCACGGGGTGTAGGGTCTCCTGCTTGAACAGGGGGTTGGACTAGAAGACCTCCAAGGTTCTTTCCAACTCTGTTGTTCTATAAAGCCAGGATGATCTCAGTTAAGTAGCCCCCTTGAGCCGAGCATGGACCCTCTGGCCAGAGTTGCAATTCCCAAAATGCCCAGCCAAGTGAGAATTATGGGAGTTGTAGTTTTTGCACATCTGGAAGGAGAAAGGAGGGCCTGAAGCCCGTGTATAGCTCTGTTTCTCCTCTCCTCTCCTCTCCTCATGAACTGCCTTTGATCTGGGCCAGATTGACTTAACAACTATGTTGCGAACTTCAAGCTGCAGTGAATTACTGCGGCAAAAAAAGGCTGTAAAATGGGACAAAACTCATCAGAAATGTTGGGCTCAATTGTGGTCATAAGTTGAGGACTACCTGTAATGAGTGGAACAACTTGCCTCCAGAGGTTGTGGGTGTCCATCACAGGAGGCTTTTAAGAAGAGACTGGACAGTCAGCCACTTGTCTGGAATGGATATAGGGCAGTGGTGGCAAACTTATGGCACGAGTGCCAGAGGCGGCACTCAGAGTCCTCTCTGTGGGCACGCATGCTGTTGCCCCAGCCCCGCCTCCCCCTGCGCAGAGCAGCGCAGCCAAGCACTTGGCAGCTGGGTAGCAGATGATGCTGCGGGGTGCGGGCAGTGTGGCCACCATGGTGCTGCAGGGCCACCTGGGCAATCTGTGGCGGGCCATGGATGGCCCAGAGGGTGGGCGGGATGAGGGCAGAGCAGGGCGGGCAGGCAGAGCGGGGGCGGACCAGGGCGGGCTGGTTTTGGGGCAGTCTCTAAAAGGTTCACCATCACTGATAAAGGGTCTCCTGCTTGAACAGGGGGTTGGACTAGAAGACCTCCAAGGTCCCTTCCAATGCAGTTATTCTATGTTATATGAAATGCCCATGGGCAGTGTTCACAGGTGCTCAGTGGGACTCTCTGGCAGTGGAGAGATAATTTAGTTAAGAAATATGCATGTTAATTTTGCTTCTTGTAATTTTATACTGACTTTCCCCCTGATCTTTTAGCTGTGAGCTCATTGTCCCCTTGCCAAGCTTTCACTGTGCCAATCTTGGGCTGTGACGCTGTGAGGTATGCATGCATGTCTGTAATTAAAACGGGAGAAAAAAGCTTTTGTATTGCAGCTGTCAATCTCTCCTGACCTTGGTGTGCCTGGAAGCCATATTTTGAAAGGGGAAGGCTGAGAATAATTGTGCCGTTTGCGCTTTATCTCTTGGGCATTTAAACCTGCCGTTCCTGTGCCTTGATAATTAAATCTGAGAGTTACAATCATTTCAAGAGAACCACAGTAATTTCACCGTGTTTCTGAAAACAGCAGTTTATTTATTCGCTATATTTTTTTAAAAAAAGTGCATTGAGAACAGGATTCCGCTGGATCAGTGTAAATTAGATTTGCATTCTGTCCAGGCTCTGTCTGAGGTTGAGAATTGTTTTGGCCCTGAGCCAAACTACATATTGCAAACACGTTTTTATGGCATTGTTAGTATTGTGGTTTTATTTTCTGATTCTGTTCATCAAAAATCTCCTTCAGTATTTTTTTTTGTTATTATATCATTTTATTGGCTTATACATCTTTCCTCTTTCTAAAGCATTTAGTCCTTTTTAGTGTCCAAGTTTTGAAATCACGAAATTGCTTATGTTTAATGTGTCCTGTAAAAACCGAAACAGTCTTTATTTCCCATGAGAATCCATTTCTTCTTTATAATTTTAAAGTCTTATTATAATGGTTACAATATTCTAATTTTATCTGGACCCCTTAGTCCATTTACTACAAAATCAAAGTCTTATTTAGCTTTCTGCAGTTTATTTCAGATTCTTTAGAGTTTACAATTAACATTTCCTTTTGTTCAGGATTAAAGGCAAACCCCACCCAGCATTTCCAAACCTGAAGCTCTCTAACAGTTTAAAAGTAGTTGATGAGCAATTGTGAAAATAATTAGAAAGTGGGGTTTGTGAACAGTGTCCTCCGAAAAGCTCTGCTGTTGTTGCAAGCAAGGTGGGCGATCCCATTGTCTCCCAGGGCTCAAACCCATGGAAAACTGCTGTCTTGCAGTCTCCTGACGAGGGGAAGCCATCCAGAGCACATATGGGTAATCTCCTATCCTCTCCTTGTCTGGAGAGATTCTGAAAAACTGGTCAACTCTCTGGTTCCTTGGTCTTTGCAGTGGTCACCGGCTCCTCTTTTGCAGAGCTGTCTTCAGTTTGTCATATACCTGCCTGGGAAGCAGACCGGCCCTGGCACCTTAATTTGCATAAACAATTTGCTCAGTGTTGTCTCAGAACCCCCTTTTGGGGCTGGAATGATGCTGACAGGTTACATGAATGTTTAACCTGAGCCACAGGAACCTGGGAAACCATTTGCTGGCGACATAGACATAAGGGTTTTTCTGGATCCCTTTGCTGCCATCTAGGGATCGCTGTGCTCAGTGCATGCTAACGGTGTTTGCTGGGCTTCAGCCTGGTTCCCCCTACTGTTCTGCCTTAGGCTTTCTGTGGATTTTCTTGGGTTTGTGCCACCCTGCAGCAAACTGCTCCCAGGTTTGGGGTTTTTTTGTCTCCTTTTCCTGTGTACCTCCTGGACTGAGGACAGTGTGGTGGGAGCATATCCTTTCTCTGTGGGAGTGGTGTTAGATGTCCCTGTCCCTGAACTGTCTAATCAGCAGTCCTTTGTGTCCGGCCTTGTAACCTTTCCAACAGCCATCATGCCGGCATGCCGGTCTGCACAAACAAGCAAAGCCCCATCTGTGGGCTGTAGGCAGCACACAAAACCACGCACCCTCCGGTCCTTATGGAAAAACCTCTCTCCATATATATATGTGTGTCTTTGGTTATTCGGGTTTTCTCCCACGTAGAGTTGGAAGTGTCTTGGTGACGTTTCGACGAAGTCCCATTCGACATCTTCAGGCTGGTGTTTTTGGCTTCATGCTTCTAGGAGCAATGTGTGATCGTAGCTGTTTCTTCCATTTAACTGCCAGTGGGGGTATGAACTGATTGGCTTGGAGCTTGGCTGTGTTCTGATTGGGTGGAGTTGTATTCTGATTGGTTAGGGGCTTGGCTGTGCTCTGATTGGATGGGGGAGTGTTCTGTTTGGGTGGGGGCTTTGTTGTGCTCAGGTTAGTCTGATAACCCGAATAACCAAAGACCTACATACAATAGAGCAGGCAGGAAAAGTGACCAGATACAGGAACAGGGTCAAAAACATCCTGCAGCCAAGAAGGCTCCACCCCCATTTGCACCACAGATAAACCTCCAAGTGGCCTCAACAACTCTCTAAAAATGCAAATGGGAAGCTGTCTGCAAGGAGTATAAATCCTTCCGTTCCCCACCATCCAGTCAGAGCGGAAGAAGCTTCTTGGATGAGAAGCGAAACGTCTTCAAAGAAAAACAAGAAAGTCCAGTTGCCTCTTGAAAAAAGCACCTTGGGGACAACCAGGACCTGGATGGCTGAGAATCTCCCTGGACAGTGACCAGATAAAGTAATTTTACAGCTAGTCCTTGACTTATGACATAATTGAGCCCAAAATTTATGTTGCCAAGTGAAATGTTTGTTAAGTGAGTTTTGCCCCAGTGAAATTCAGTTCTTTATTTGCTTACACCTAACAGAATTCCACCAGACTAAAACTGTAAACTTCTGATCTATTAGAGATATCCTGAGAGATTCTAGGATGTGGCTATCCTGAACTGGTTTCTTCTTCTCCACCCAGTTGGGACTGTGCAGCCTCTTGTCTTGGGGCCCTCTGTGGAGTTTGTGGTGTCGTCCCAAAAAGGTTGAACTGTTTCTGGGCCCTTACAAGTAATAAAATGAGCCAGTTTGAGACCTAAATCCACTATTACTAGTAGGGTAGGAGATCCTTGCACTGGGGGAAGATCAGGGATGAAATCTAGAGAAACTACATCCCAGCACTGCGACAAAGTCTCCAGCAGGGATTGGTTTTGCTCTATGACAGACATGACTACAAGAAGTCCTCGACTTACGACTTGCGACTTTTCTGCTGCTAAGTGAAACATGTATTAAGTGAACTTGCCCTGTTTTGCAACCTTTCTTGCCACCCTTGTTAAATGAATCACAGCAGCTGTTAAATCAGTCAAACTGTTGTTAAATAAATCTGGCTTCCCCATTGACTTTGCTTGTCAGAAGGTGGCAAAAGGGGATCACAAGATCCCGGGATACGGCAACCCTCGTAAATTTGAATCCACTGTCAAGCATCTGAATTTTGATCACATGACCACGGGGATGCCACTATGGTCATAAATGTGAAAACTGGTCATCAGTCCCTTTTTTCAGTGCTGTTGTAACTTTGAACGGTCACTAAATTAACTGTTGTAAGCCTGTACAGCAGCGGTTCTCAACCTTTTTCAGGTTGAGACCCCACTTGCGCCGCCCATGTGCGGCGCGACCCCGACCCGTGCCGCGCGCGCGCGCGACGGACCGATCCGCGCATGCGTGCGCGACGGGCCAATCCGCGCATGCGCAGCGTGCACGTGACGGGCCGATCCGTGCATGCACGCGCAACGGGCCAATCTGTGCATGCGCGGCGCGCACGCGATGGCCCGAACCACGTATGCGCGGCGCGCACGCGACGGGCAAAAAAAATGGTGGACCGCGGTGTCCGGCGACCCCCGTGAAATGGTCGTTCGACCCCAAATGGGGTCGCGACCCATAGGTTGAGAACCGCTGCTGTACAGGAAACGTTATCCTTAATCATGGGATGGGCTCAAAGCCACCAAAACTTTCTGAAAACTCTACGATGGGTTTTAATATACCAACCCCCCCAACCCCCATGGCCTGCTCTTTTGTTGTCATGACACAACTGCAATGCCACCTCCATGAATTTACCCATGGTTGTTGTGCAGCACAGGATCGCTCCCCTCCATGAATGATATGGCCCACTTAGCTGCTTTTCCTTCAGCAAGTCCAGCACAAAAGTCACTTTGGGGCAACCAGAGGTCCCCAACTTTTTGGGCACCGGGGACCGGTTTTGTGAAGAGAGGTTTTTCCATGGACCGGAGAATGCATGATTCTGTGTGCTGCCTGCATCTCACGGATGGGGCTTTGCTTGTTTGTGCGGACTGGTTGCTGGCATGCTGCGGCCCGGTACTGTCCGCAGACTGGGGGTTGGGGACCCTTGGACTAGATATAGAACAGAGGTTCCCCAACCTTTTGGGCACTGGGGACCGGTTCCGTGGAGAGAGGTTTTTCCATGGACTGGACCTTTCTTGCCACAGTTGTTAAGTGAATCTGGCTTCCCCAAGCGCAAAAAGGGATCACATGACCCTGGGACGCTCCAATCATCATAAATATGAACCAGTGGCCAAGCATCCAAATTTTGATCATGTGACCATGGAGATGCTGCAGCGGTCTAAGTGTGAAAATGGTCATAAGTCACTTCAAGCGGTCACTAAATGAACTGTTGTAAGTCGAGGACTACTTGTACTACTCTCCCTCATTTCCTTTACAGACTGAAACGTTATGGAGGGTCCCTTCTGAGTTTCGTTCTCCACCCATTGTGCTGCTGTGGGCTAAGCCCTCTCTCCTCTGTCCATTCCCTGCTCAGCGTCCCTTTACCCCCTTTGTCTCCCAAGGTCATTCTCACGGTATCTTCTGTTACATCACCGTCTCCTTCATCCCCCTCCCCCTCCTGTGTTATCAGGAGACATTGATTGTGGGCTGGGAACATGAAATGTAGCTGGGTCTTCATGACAGTATGGCTGCAAATTGTTATGAGATCTTGCAGAAGCAAAAAGTTGGTCTCAACTGAAAAACAAAAGAAGGTAATTGCCCAAGCTTTCAGTGTCACCTAGGCAAAGCCTGCACAGTACCCTTTAAAATTGGGCAGGAGGAGTCGATGTAATTCTCTCTTCCTGTGGGTCAGGATGTAGTAGGGTTTTAGCTACCTAGAAGGGGCAAAAGTACTGGAAAAACAAAAGTTTTGTTGGCATCACCGACAGATTTATCTAGCCTTTTTTCGCAAGTTCCATCACCACCAGTTTAGTTCCCTTGAGAATCAGACAACTTGGTTTGCTCTACTGAACAAAAGGATGTTCCTTGGGATCTGGACAGACTTGAACACAGGGCGCTATCTAACAAAATGAAATTCAGTGGTGAAAAAAGTAAGGTTCTACATTTAAGCAAGAAAAACCAAATGTACAGGTACAGTATAGGTGGTTCCTTGCTCAATAGTAGTAATTGTGAGAAGGATCTTAGAGTCCTAGTGGACACTCACTTAAATATGAGCCAGCAGCGTGTGCTGCAGCTGCCAAAAAAGCCAACACAGTGCTGGGCTGCATTAACAGAGGGATAGAATCAAGATCACGTGAAGTGTTAATACCACTTTACAAGGCCTTGGTAAGACACATTTGGAATACTGCATCCAGTTTTGGTCACCACTACTTGAGTACAGAGAAGAGCAACAAAGATGATTAGGAGACTGGAGGCTAAAACATATAAGTTGCTGGAATTGGGTATGTCTAGTTTAATGAAGAGAAGGACAAGGGATGACATGATAGCAGTCTTCCAATATCTCAGGGGCTGCCCCAAAGAAGAAGGAGTCAAGCTATTCTCCAAAGCGCCTGAAGGCAGGACAAGAAGCAATGGATGGAAACTGAACAAGGAGAGAAGCAACTTAGAACTAGGGAGAAATTTCCTGAGAGTGAGAACAATTAATCAGTGGAATGACCTGCCTCCAGAAGCTGTGAATGCTCCAACACTGGAAGTTTTTAAGAAGAGATTAGACCACCATTTGTCTGAAATTGACAGGGTCTCCTGCCTCAGCAGGGGGTTGGACTAGATGGCCTCCAAGATCCCTTCCAACATTATTATTATTATTATTATTATTATTATTATTATTATTATTATTATTATTATTATTATTATTATTATTCAAAATGGCTTCATTTTGAAGAACAGCTCTGGCTTGGATAGAACAGCCTGCCAAACTAGCTGGAAAACTCCCAAGAGCCATTAGGAAGCTATTCATAACAGTCCACCTTTGGGAAGGGAATTTTTGAATGAGCTGCTGACTTTGAAAGAGATAATTGACAATATCAATGCATTATTTGCAACAAAGGAAATGCTCAGCTATGGATTATTAGGAACAGGATGAACAATAAAACAGCCAGGGTCGTAATGCTTACCAAGGATGGGTCAAGCTCTTGTCAGCTCAACTAAAGGAGCATCCTAAAGAGTTTGTGAAACTCCAAAAAGCACACCTTCCTCAACTTTTGTAGCACATTCAGCTTTGAAATTTATAATCTGCCTGGCAAAAATCATCGTTTCTAAAGAAGAAGACACAGTTTACAAAACACAAATGAATTGTGGAGAGAGGTATCGCTGTCTTCTACTCATGGAGCTATCAGGAGGGAGACCGATTGCTTTTAGCCAAGGTCTCAATTGGATCCCTTGCTGAGGTTATTTTGAAATCAGCCCTTGAGCCCCTGGTCTCCTCAAGCTGATCACCCATCCTTTGAGGGAAGCATTCAAGATTTTTTAGATTTGAATAATCCATGAGCCAGAAGGAAGGCAGAGAGCATCAATATGAAGGTTTCCATGATATGGGTAGAGGGAAGTAGGCAGAATAAGAGAGTATTTTCTTCCATCATAACACAGTTTGGTGTTGTCTGATATAATTAATTGGTGGTTGACTCAAAGCCACAACAACAACAGCAACAACAACTGGTTTTTGTAATGTAGAATGCTTTGGGTTCCATGGAACTGTAGAATTGATCTGTCAGGCTAAGCCCAAGAATAACGTGGAACAACTCAGCCAGCATTGAGTTCTTTATTATTTGCACACAACAGACAAAATCTTGCCAGTCCAAACCCTAGCTCCGTGGTGGCGAATCTATGGCATGTGTGCTACAGGTGGCATGCAGAGCCCTCTCTGTGGGCATGCGCACCGTCGCCCCAGTCCTAGGCCTTCAGCTGGGTTTTATAAAATCTTTTCGCTTTAGACCTCCGCCGCTGTGTGCAAAAGAAAAAAGGTTCAAACAATCAATCAATTTCAATTTTTTACGGGGAAAAAAGATCTCACAAAGTTGGAATTGATTGATTGAACTTTTTAGTCCCACCCAGTCTGCCGTTACCACTGTGGCCACGCCCACCCAATGGGCCACACCCACCCAATGGGCCACGCCCACCCGGCACCCGACGATGCATAAGTGGGTTTTGGGTTGCAGTTTGGGCGCTCAGTCTCTAAAAGGTTCACCATCACTGCCCTAGCTACTCTCACCCTGACAGATACACCCTGGGAGATTCTCCTGACCCCCTTCCTCCATCCAGCTCCAGGCTGTGCTGCCTCTTGTCTCCCTCCCTCCAGCTTCCTGGAATGGGCTCCCTCCTTCCTAGTAAACTGCTACTTCACTGTCCCCCAGACCCACCTGTGTGGGTACCTCTCTCACGTGGCCTGTCCTGTCCTGTGAAGAAAATGGAGGTACCTCTCTTCATTTTCTGGTTGTTGCTTCAGGGTGTGTGGAATAGCCTCCCCTTGGCATTCGGAGTTTGTCCACCATCCCTTTTAGCATTCCAGAAGCTACCAAAGATGGAATTTTTTTTCCTGGGTAACATTGAGTTGAATAGTCTTGTTCTTGGCATCTTTGAATGGTTTCATTTTGGATAACTTGTATGGATTTCATCATCCACCTTTTACCTGCTTTTATTTTGCTTTGTTTTTAGTGTTATAATGATCATTGATTGGTTTATCATTACTTGGATTATTTATTGTTTTAGTTTACACTTACCATGGACATTTTATGGATGTTTCTGTTGGTTGTTTTATAAGTCTGTACTAATGTGATGACGTGCAAGGAGAACAAACAAAGATACTTTACGAAATCCAGCACTGCTTCACTAAGAACCCTGGAATGCAGGGGTTTTCAAACTTGGCCCTTTTATGACCTGTGGACTTCAACTCCCAGAATTCCTCAGCCAGCTTCTGGGAGTTGAAGTCCACAAGTCATAAAAGGGCCAAGTTTGAAGATCCCTACTGTAGTGGGTGGGTTAGTCTGTACCACCTGGAGATATGAGATGGAAGCACTCTTGTCCGGTCCCTGTTTCCCACTTAAATCATAATCTGATTTGTTTGATTTTGGCTTAATTTCATGGTGGTGGTAAATCATGATTTGTGACCTTGTGTTGTGCAAACAAAGCCAATGGATTAATGGTGCCGCTAGCCTAAAGCAACCCCTGGGAAGGGGCCTTGTTTTCAGGCAATGTTGCATTTTCCTTCTTCTGTAGCCTTTTGTAGGGTGGTAATAATACTAATACTAATAATACTAATAATAAAAAAAAATTGGAAGGGACCTTGGAGGCCATCTGGTCCAACCCCCTGCTCAGGCAGGAAACCGTATACCATTTCAGACAAATGGCTGTCCAGTCTCTTCGTAAAAGCTTCCAGTGTTGGAGCATTCGCCGCTTCTGGAGCGAGGGTCGATTCCTCTTTCCCTTGTCATGTGTAACATTCCTTGCAGACAATTCTCCAGGGGGGGATTATGTGACCATTTGCTCCAAGAAGCTGCGGTGGCACAGTGGCTAGAATGCAGCATTGCAGGCAAACTCTGTCCACTGCCAGGAGTTCCATTCTGATAGGGGTCAAGGTTGACTCAGCCCTCCATCCTTCTGAGGTTGGTAAAATGAGGACCCAGATTGTTTGGGAGCAAGATGCTGACTCTGTAAACCACCCAGAGAGTGTTGTAAAGCACTGTGGAGTAGTACACAGGTAGTCCTTGACTTACGACCACAGTTGAGCCTACAATTTCTGTTGTTAAGTGAGACATTTCTTAAGTGAGTTTTGCCCCATTTTATGACTTTTCTTGCCAGAGTTGCTAAATGAATCACTTCGGTTGATAAGTTAGTTACGTGAATGTAGTTTCCACAGTGATTTTGCTTGTCAGAAGACTGCAGAAGACAGTCACGTGACACTGAAAGATTATAACCATCATAAATATGAACCAGTGGTATTGGCATTTGGTCTGGGAATGGGCAATAGAAATGACTAGACAAAACATTCTATACAAACCTGAGGCATTACTATTAGGAATACTAGAGAAAAATGTAAATAAAGAGGACACATATTTAATTATTCATGTGGTTACGGCGGCAAGGATACTATTTGCTCAAAAGTGGAAAGCAATGGAAGTACCGAGTGAGGAAGAATTAATAAAAAAAATTATGTATTGCGTAGAACTAGATAGGATAACTAAAAGATTAAAAAATCAGGAAGAAACAGAATTTTATCGAATATGGAATAAATTTTATAGATGGAGGGGAAAAAATGGAGGTCACAAATAAAGAGATAAGTTAAGATAGAGACCAGAATTGTATAGTTTGTATATAGATATATTATATGTAATTAATGTACAATATGGACTGAGATGTCAGACAAAGATCATTTACCATGTTCAATGTTTTTAATACTTTTTTTCTTTGTATTCAATAAAAACTTTTAAAAAATTAAAAAAAATATATGAACCAGTGGCCAAGCATCCAAATTTTGATCACGTGACCGTGGGGGTCCTGCAGCAGTCTTTAAGTGTGAAAATGGTCAAAAGTCACTTTTTGCTATGCCTTATAACTTCAAATGGTCACTAAATAAACTGTTGTAAGTCGAGGACTACCCATACTTCTCTCCCTCGTTTCCTTTACAGACTGAAAAGTTACGGAGGGTCCTTCTGAGTTTCTTTCCCCACCCATTATGCAGCTGTGGGCTAAGCCCTCCCTTCTCTGACCATTCCCTGCTCTGTGTCTCTTTACCCCCTTTGTCTCCCAAGGTCATTCTCACGTATCTTCTGTTACATCACCGTCTCCTTCACCCCCCAACTGAGTTATCAGGAGAAATTGATCGTGAGCTGTGGAAAATGAAATGGAGCTGGGTCACCATTCTAATATGGCTGCAAATTGTTAGCTCGAGGACTGTCTGTCTAAGTCTTATTGCCGTCGCTCTTAGAATGGCTTTGCGTCTTTTCTTACTTGCTTGGGCAAGGGAACCAGTTTTTTATTAAGGGCTTCTCTGAAGACCCCGGAACCCCGCTGAGAGGGAGCCGATGGGGTTTTGCCTTGCAAAGCGCCTTACAGAGAGAAGCCCTTTGGTATCGCTTTCCTCAGTTCTCCTTGACTGAAATTTCTGGCTGAGCAAAGCCACGGAGAGGCCAAGAGTGGCTTTATTGAAATGAAAGGGCCTTTGCGCAGGAATCTACAAAAGAGGCTGGAATCCGCAGTTATAAGATATAATTGACTTGGGAGCCAATAAAGAAAGCTCACCGTTGAAATGAATATTGCCAGCCAGTAAAGCCGGAGCGGAACACCAAACTGGCTGATGGCTCTTGAAGAAAGGATGCATTGTGGCATCCTTGCATTCATTCGGGAGATGCTTGAGGGATGGTAGGTGGGAGCAGGCTGCCTTCAAGAGGTCAAGGATTTTCGGGGCAAAACGGATGCATTTCAGCAAGTTTGGGCTGATTTTCAAGTTTCTGGGAGGGAATGGAAGGGCAAAATTAAGGCTAACTGTGGAAAGAGGAAGATCCTGAGAGACAAACCCTTCTATTGTCTGATTGTACAAAACTTCCTTCATTTTATATATAAAAAAAATAAACTGACATACAGAACACAAAGAGAAATACAGGCAGTCCCTGGCTTGTAAAAATGTATGTTGCTAAGCGTGGTTAAGTGAATCTGGCTTCCCCATTGACTTTGCTTGTCAGAAAGTCGCAAAAGGGGATCACATGACCCCGGGACGCTGCGACCGTCACAAATATGAGTTGCCAAGCATTTGAATTTTGATCAGGTGACCATGGGTCATAAGTGTGAAACGGTCGTAAGTGTGAAAACTGGTCATAAGTCACTTTTTTCAGTGTCTTTGTAACTTTGAATAGTCACTAAATGAACTGATGTAAGTTGAGGACCACCTGTAAAATAAACTATTTTAAAGAGACAATAAACTTTCTATTCTATTCTATTCTCTATTCTCTATTCTGTTCTCTCTTCTCTTCTGTTTCCATTCCATATTTTCTATTCTATTCTATTCTATTCTATTCCATTCCATTCCACTCCACTTCATTCCATATATTCTATTCTATTCTATTCTATTCTATTCCATTCCATTCCATTCCATTCCATTCCACTCCACTCCATTCCATATATTCTATTCTATTCTATTCTATTCTATTCTATTCTATTCTATTCTATTCTATTCTATTCTATTCTATTCTATTCTATTCTATTCTATTCTATTCTATTCTATTCTATTCTATTCTATTCCATTCCATTCCATTCCATATATTCTATTCTATTCTATTCTGCATTCAGTTCTTCTATTCTATTCTATTCTATTCTATTCTATTCTATTCTATTCTATTCTATTCTATTCTATTCTATTCTATTCTATTCTATTCTATTCTATTCTATTCTATTCTATTCTATTCTATTCTATTCCACTCCATTCCATATATTCTATTCTATTCTATTCTGCATTCAGTTCTTCTATTCTATTCTATTCTATTCTATTCTATTCTATTCTATTCTATTCTATTCTATTCTATTCTATTCTATTCTATTCTATTCTATTCTATTCTATTCTATTCTATTCTATTCTATTCTATTCCATTCCACTCCATTCCATATATTCTATTCTATTCTATTCTGCATTCAGTTCTTCTATTCTATTCTATTCTATTCTATTCTATTCTATTCTATTCTATTCTATTCTATTCTATTCTATTCTATTCTATTCTATTCTATTCTATTCTATTCTATTCCATTCCATTCCATTCCATATATTCTATTCTATTCTATTCTATTCTGCATTCAGTTCTTCTATTCTATTCTGTTCTGTTCTGTTCTGTTCTGTTCTGTTCTGTTCTGTTCTGTTCTGTTCTATTCCATTCCCTATTCTATTTTATTCCATTCAATTCCATTCCATATTTTCTATTCTATTCTATTCTATTCTATTCTATTCTATTCTATTCTATTCTATTCTATTCTATTCTATTCTATTCTATTCTATTCTATTCTATTCTATTCTATTCTATTCCATTCCATATAAAGATTCTATTCTATTCTATTCTATTCTATTCTATTCTATTCTATTCTATTCTATTCCATTCCATTCCATTCCATTCCATTCCATTCCATTCCATTCCACTCCACTCCACTCCATTCCATTCCATATAAAGATTCTATTCTATTCTATTCTATTCTATTCTATTCTATTCTATTCTATTCTATTCTATTCTATTCTATTCTATTCTATTCTATTCTATTCTATTCTATTCCATTCCACTCCACTCCACTCCACTCCACTCCATTCCATTCTATTCATCATCTATCTAATTCTATTCTATTTTATTCTGTTCTGTTCTGTTCTATTCCACTCCATTCTATTCTATATTTCTATTATATTCTATATTGTATTCTCTATCCTCTGTTCTCTATTCTAATTCTAATTCTGATCTAGAATTGTGCAAATGTTAAGCAGCCCATTTGAGTTCCAGCAGTGAGGTTGTCTTAGGCATGCCTTTATTTAGAACTGGAGGCTGACAGTCTCTTTGAGAAATAGAGAGCTACCTTTACATATATACCGTGTGTATATTTTGTGTGAAGACGGAGGCAAAGAAAATATTAAGCAGTTTCGCTTTCTCCCATCACTTTCTCCCATTACAGGTAGTCCTTGACTTATGACCATTCATTTAGCGACCATTTGCAGTTACAACGTCATTGGGAGAAGTGACTTATGATTAGTTTCCACACTTACTTGCAGCATCCCTGTGGTCACATGATCAAAATTCAGACACTTGACAACTGGCATGTATCTATGACGATTGCGGTGTCCCGGGGTGCTGTGATCCCCTTTGGTGGCTTTCTGACATGTGGAAGCCAGATTCACTTAACAACCATGTAGCTAACTGAAAAACTGCAATTAATCACTTAACAGCTGTGACAAGAAAGGTCGTAAAATGGGGCAAAGCTTACTTAACCACTATCTTAGCAATGCAAATTCTGGGCTCAGCTCCCAAGTTGAGAGTGGACCGATCATGTCCTTGACTTTTTTTCTTGTTCCTTCCTCCGGGTCTAAGAATCTGTCCATGTGTGTAGCCAGGATTTAAGTCCTGAGTTGATTTTGTCATTCCACACATTTCTCAAACTTAGGTTTTGATGTTGCTGTAATGATTTACACAACAGTCCTGGTTAGTTCCAAGCTCCTTGCTTCCTACCTAGCCAACTTCAATGTTGACATGGTCCCTCCTTTATTTAATTCCTTTTCCACCTAGGCTCTATCCAGGACCCATGAGTATAGTTCTGGTGATATCCTGCTGACGTTGTTAGCGGGGACCCATAAGGTCATTGTAAAGCTTGAGGAAAGTCTCCTCTACATGCTCTTGGGAAGTAACGACTTCGAAATTTTATTTCTTTGCTATTGAAAAACTGAAAGCTGAGTCAAGGAATAAATATATTTTGTAATATTTATTCCCCCCTAGTGTGCCGTTTCCTTATGTTTGCTTCTCCTAGCCATCTACTCAGAGCGAGGTGTCTTTTCTCCTTCCACTTGACCAGGGCCTTCAAGGTCAGGAAGAAGAACTGCTACCAAGGCAACAGTCAGATAAGAAGGTATTGAGCCCTGGCCAAGATAATGTCTCCATCAAACCCTCCCTGGTTTACACTTAAATAAAGGGAAAGACTTGCAAGATTATCTTTCTACAGCTTTACAATAAAAGTAAAAAAATAAAGGTTTCTGTGTCAGTTGTGTCTGACTCTAGGGGGTGGTGTTCATGTGGCCAACATGGATACACACCAAAGGTGCATGGAACACTGTTACCTTCTCACCAAAGTGGTACAGTACCGATTTATGCCTTGCCTCTCTAGGGATTTCACTTGTGTGACTTTATTCAGATTGATTATTGATTGATAATTGAAGTGAAGCGAAGCGAAGCAAAGCAAAGCAAAGCAAAGTAAAGGTTTCCCCTGTCCAGTCAATTCCAACTCCAGGGGACGATCCTCATCTCTGTTTCTTAGCCAGCATTTGCCGAGGATTCTTGTGATCATGAGGCCAGCATGGCTATACACTGCGGCACACAGAATGCTGTTGCCTTCCTACCGAAGTGGTACCTATTTATCTACTTGCATTTGCATGCTTTCAATCTGCTAGGTGGGCAGGGACTGAGACAAATAGCTAGAACTCACCCCGTTGCATGGTGCTCAGGCCTCAAACCCGGGTTGTCAGCTCTCCAGCTGATAAGCTCAGCGTTTATAACCACAGAGCTATCACGCCTCCCCAATAAAAGTAGTACTGACCTGAATGGCATTAGTTTCCTAGTCTGGTCTGTCTTGAACAACAAATGTTGAGATGGAAAAAATTAGCAACCTCTTCCCCAAATATTAAATACGAAAATGGGACAGAATAGGATCTTAGCACCCTGAAAAGGGACCCCTAACGTATCCACCATCTATTTCCCCTCTTTCTTTTCTTCAAGAAAGTGCAAAATTATGTTACAGTTTCTTGGCATTTTACTTCACAGAATCCAACAGTTTGGGGGGCGAACAAGCAAGGTGTCAATGCTGCTAACATGGGATGTTCTTGCTTTGACAACAGATGGAAATGCAGCCATTTTTCACTATTGCTTTTAGAGTTACTTGATGCTGGCAGGGGGAATATGGATGAGAGTCGAGCTAGTCATAACAATAATAACTCAGCCATGGGAACCCAAGGTCATTGGGCCCAGAGTTGATAGTTTTGGCAGGCTGGAGAGCTGGGGAGAAAGCCCCTGCTTCAAGTTAATTGGGGAATGTGATTTATGACTGTTTATTGGAGGAGGGAATTATGCTTTGTTACTTTGTATCCAGGGGAGGGGAATTTAGTTTTTGGTTTCAACTATGTAGTGCCGATACTTTGTTTCTCGAATAAAAGATTCTTTAAGGTAAACAATGCCTCGAAGTTCTTTTAAAGATGTCTCCAAATCTGAGATATCTGTGGGAAGGAGAAAACGTCATAAAGCAATAAGTTTTCTAGTTACACTATTTACAGAAGATCCTCTATCTGCTGCCCCTTAGAACTAATTTATAACACCTCTATGTACAGCATGTGCCTGGTTTTCATTAATCTTAAAACTTTGATTAAGCAGTTATTGGTGGGGAAGGGACTCTCTGATGCAAAGACCAAGAGCAATTACATCAGTGAAATGTATTTAGATTTCATTTTCTTTTTGAAAAGCTCCCAAAGGAATGGACGTGAGGCGTTAAGCTGTGAAGATATTGGCGGAGGAAGTGTGTTAAAAGCAATTAATAGAAATTTAGTAAAGTAGATTGAAAATCAAGTCTCCATTTCTTCAGAATTTGATGCTCTCTGCTATATTACAATCCATGTGCTTCAATCCCAGCAGGAATTATGAAAGATACAAAGGGGAGTGGTGTTTATTGGAAAAGATCTAATTTTGCTTCTCAGGAATACGTATCTAGTCCAGATATGGCTGCAAATCCAGCCAGAACTTCAGCTGAAGTGTTCTACGTGCTTCTGAATGCCATCTTCATTTTTTTGTCCTCCCTGTGTTGACACCCTGATGGTTGCAAGGTTTTGGAATGGGGGAGGAGGAGGGGTCTTATTGTGATGGATGATGAATTTATAGCCAATTTATAACAGGTGTATTAACTGGAGATTCCAAGCATCAGCAGATGTTTATCATGGCTTCTGTTTTATTCGAATTTTCTTTAGAAGAAACTGGAGGAGTTAGTGGAATGGGGGTAAGAATGGTGGGAAAGGAATAGAACAGAACAGAATTATTTATTGGCCAAGTGTGATTGGACACAAAAGGAATTTGCCTCTGGTGCAGAAACTCTTAGTGTACATACAAACAACAAAGTGATAAGTCATAGATCATAAATCATAAGCTACAATCATAATCATAAGATACAAACAACAAGTGATAAATTGTAAGACACCAATAGGAGTAGGTAGTAGGAAAGATGAGAATGTGAGAAAGATGAAAAAAAAATGATGAAATTGAACCAGTTTGTTAAATCATCCCTGAAAGAAACAGGAAACTTGGATAAAGGCTGTTTGGAAGTCCTGTCCCAGAGCTTCAGAAATATTAGAGATGGGAAATGGGATTAGCTTCTAATCACTGCTTCTTTAGGTATGAAAAGTTCAACCATTTTGGGCTGTTTGGCTGTCTTGGAAAAGGGCTTTGAGCCAGGAGTGGCTCTGTGAGGCTTCTTCCTTTTTCCCATTCTCCCAAGTCAGAAGTAATCTCCTCTCCTCTTCTCTCCTCTCCTTCCTTCCCCTCCCCTCTCCTCCCTTCCCCTCCCTTCCCCTCTCCTCTCCTCTCCTCCCCTTTCCTTCCCTTCCCTTCCCTTCCCTTCCCTCCCCTCCCATCCCCTCTTCTCTCCTCCCTTCCCCTCCCCTCTCCTCCTTTCCCCTCCCCTCCCCTCTCCTCCCTTCCCCTCCCTTCCCCTCTCCTCTCCTCTCCTCTCCTCTCCTCCCCTCCCCTCCCCTTCCCTTCCCTTCCCTCCCCTCTTCTCTCCTCCCTTCCCCTCTCCTCTTCTCCCTTCCCCTTCCCTCTCCTCCCTTCCTCTCCCTTCCCCTCTTCTCCCCTCCCCTCCCCTTACCTCTTCTTTCTTCCCTTCCCTTCCCCTCTCCTCTCCTCTCCTCCCTTCCCTTCCCCTCTCCTCTCCTCTCCTCACCTCTTCTCTCTTCCCCCCTCCCCTCTCCTCCCCTCCCCTCCCCTCCTCTCCTCTCCTCTCCTCTTGATTCCTACCTTTTGTTCCTCTCCCCAGAAGATGTACAAGTGATGCCATTTGCTTATTTTAATATCTTAACCAGCACTAACCTGAAGAGGTCAGAGCATAAGACAAGAACACATGCAGCAGTGCTTCTTAAGCTTGGCAACTTTAAGACATGTGGATTTCAACTCCCAGAATTCCCCAGCCAGCCATGCTGGCTGGGGAATTCTGGTTGTTAAAATTGACATGTCTTAAAAGTTGCCAAGCTTGGGAAACACCAGCAGAGAAAAAGATATTAATAGATTGCCATCTGGTTTCTTGTCCCCTTTACTAAGAAGCAAAGTAAAACTAGCTGATTGGCTTTGCTTGTGAAGTCAGGTTGCAACATCTCTGGATGGAGATGTCAGCTGTGGACAGCTTCTGTCCACAGTTCTGGCCCATCAACCTACAGTGCTCTATTACTAAGAGCCGTGGTGGCGCAGTGGTTAGAATGCAGTATTGCAGGCTAGCTCTGCATTCCCACTGTCAGGAGTTCGATCTGACAGGGCTCAAGGTTGACTCAGCCTTCTGTCCTTCTGAGGTCATTAAAATGAGGACCCAGATTGTTGGGGGCAACAGGCTGACTCTGTAAACCGCTTAGAGAGGGCTGTAAAACACTGTGAAGCGGTATATAAGTCTAAGTGCTGTTGCTATATTTGGCTTCTGCCGGTTTGCCCTCCCGCCGAGAAGGGGCGGTAAAAAACAGGTTACAAGAATAAAATGATAAAAGCATAAAAAATAAGATGCAAAAATGTAAATATGCAATTTAAAATGTGGAGAATACAGTTTTCAATCCATCGTGTGTTATTTATGAAATTATGAAATACATCCTTTTTTACAGCCATGACTAAGAATCGCAGTGGTTTGACTTCCGGTTCTTAGCGTCCAAGGCAATTTATAGCTGTCTGTATCTGGGCAGTTTCATTGCCCTATTCTCTTTTTCTTAAAAAAAAAAATCCATGTTTGTTGATATGTTTAACAGGTATTTTGACCACCTTTAAGATAGTTTAAAAATAGATCACTCTAACACTAAACATTCCATTCCTTAAAATAGTAGTTAGTCAACAACAATTAGCCTCATTAATTTAACAGAAACAGTTAACATAGCTTGCAAATGTTCCTGGTAAAGAGGCTAAATAGCCAACCGGAATAACCAACCCTTTAGAGTTTCTGTGGAAAAGAAGCTGTGTGAAATTCTCAGGGGTGGGGGTGCTGGCGGGGAAGACATTCTGCATTCATATCCCGACATCTTATGTTCATGGATCAAACTGCACGCATGGCATTGTTAGAATATTTCTAGCCACACTTTGTTTTAGCTCTTTGGGGATGGCCCTATGGAACTACAATCACTTAAACATGAGCCAACAGTGTGTAGCAGCAGCCAAAACAGACAATGGGATTGCATTAATAGAAGGATAGAATCAAGATTGGGTGAAGTATTAGTACTGTTTTATAAAGACTTACTAAGATGACACTTGGAATACTACATCCAGTTTTGGTCACCATATTATAAAAAAGATGTTGAGACTCTGGAAAAAGTGCAGAAAAAAGCAACAAAGATGATTAGGGGGCTGGAGCTAAAACATTTGAAGAACGTTTACAAGAACTGGGCATGGCTAGTCTAGTGAAGAGAAGGACTAGGGGGGACATGATAGCAATGTTCCAATATTTTTTTCACAAAGAAGAGGAGGTCAACTTATTCTCCAAAGCATCTGAAGGCAAGATGAGAAGCAGTGGGTGGAAACTAATCAAGGAGAGAAGCAGCCTAGAACTTGTTGTGAGTGTCTCTGGCCAGGCTGGGTACTTCTCAGATGATGACGCAGCACAGGCAGGCCCTTCTGGGTGTTTTCCCCTCCCGGCAGCCGAGCTAGATAACGAGGAGCTTGGTATACATGCTGAGTCAGACTCTCAGGGGGATGACTCAGATGGGGAACAGGAAGCTAGCTGGATTGATCCACGATTCAGACGGTCTGATAGGCGAAGGGGTCAGTTGGGTGGAAGAAGGAAGTGACGTATGGGAGGCTATATTAGCAGGGGAACGAGAGCCTCAGCCTTAGTCACGAGCAACGTTTACTCAAGGAGTGGCCTGGGGGATTTCGCAGTGAGTTGTAACTGAGTTTCCTAGTGTGTTTGTCTTAACTGTCGAATAAAGCAGTTTTTGCCGTTCAGACCAACAACAAATGCCGGCAGCTTGCTTTGAACTGCCTTCGTGTGGAATGTGCTAATTGACCAACTCTTAACGACCTCGTTAAGTGGATTCTTGGGAGCTGAGAGGGGCTAGACATAACAGAACTAAGGAGAAATTTTCTGACAGAACAATCAACCAGTGGAACAGCTTGCCTCCAGAAATTGTGGGTGCTCCAGCACTGAAGGTTGTTAACAAGAGATCTGAATAGCCATTAGTCCAGAATGGTCTAGGGCAGGGGTAGGCAACCTTGGCTCTTTTATGACTCGTGGACTTCAACTCCCAGAACTCAGGAATTCTGGGAGTTGAAGTCCACAAGTCATAAAAGAGCCAAGGTTGCCTACCCCTGGTTCTCCTGCTTGAGCAGAAGATTGGACTAGAAGACTGAAGACTGAAGACTGTCCCTTCCAACTCTGTTGTTCTGTTAAGGCTTAGAAGTCAGAGAAATCTCCCTTCCATAGTGCTAAGAACATTACTTGGATGTCTCCATGAAGTAACAAAAAGTTAAATTCAGTTGGAAGGAATCTTTATTTATTTTACTTTACAAATACAGGTTTATACAACCAGGTTTATACGATCAAATACAGGTTTATACGATCAACTTTTCAGTTCAAGGAATCAAAAGTGGAGGAAAAAAAAAGCCAAACAGAATTAGATTACATGTTCTTTTCTTTTTTTGAAACAAATTTTATTGGTTTTTTAATTCTTGGAACAAAGTGCTCAAGACACACCATGGTACTGGGGTAATCAAACATCCAGAAATAAAACCATATATGAATACTCAAATCAATACATCAAATATTCTCTATTTCCCTCAAATAGCTTAATATATTTAAGATAATCCATTTCTAATTAAAATTTCTATTAATCCTAAACCTGTTTTGGAGCTTTATAAATTTACAATTACCATAATCAAATTTAACTTTAAATAAACACATTATCAATTCAGGTATCCCTTCCAGGTATATTCTAGTTCCTTAATTTTATCACATGTCTTATTTCTTCTTCCACTAATATCTCCTAATTATAATAAAATATTAATCTACCCTATACATATCTAATCCATCAATCAATCACTCTCTTTAAGATAACAAGATAATATCAAACCTTAATCATTTCAATCTATTGGACGAAATTCAAATTTCATCCAGTTAATTATCATACGTAATAACATCCATATTATCAAACAAAAACATCATCTTATTAAATTAACATTCAATTAATTATTAAGTCAATCCAGATCTAAAACATCTCTTCAATTTTCTTCATTCCATTACATAATAGTTTTCATACAAAGAAACCTATTATTCCAAAAATACATTCTTAATCTATTTAATATATATATTCTAATAATCACCCATTTTTCTCTTACTTCTAAGTCTAAATCTTAATCCTTAAATCAATCCATAATTCTACAGTGCCTTTAATCCATTACATATAATTTAAAATTTCTCTTTTCAATCTTATTCTGGCCTTCTTTTTGTGCCAGGCAGGTTTCCATAACAAAGCTTCCCTTTCAGCCAATAGGTCTCTCTTTGTTGCTTGTAATATCATTTGAGACAGTAAAAAGCATTCTGACCTCTGCATTGAATGTCTATTTCTCTTATCCTTAAAGCCCCGTTGCTTTAAAGGTTCAAATCTCAGTCTTTGATTTTTCTGATCTTCAAAGATATAGATGAAATGCTTGTAAGGTAAAATAAATTCTTCTTTAATCTCAATTGATTCCTCTTCTAGTATGTTTTGGTTTGTAGAATAGTCAGATGTAGTCTGAAAGTCAGTTTGAAGGTTTGGGGTAGAGTTTCTGGCTCTTAGTTCTATAGTAATCTCTTTCATTGTAGCACATATTTCTTCAGTAGCCTCATAAATCTTTTCCAATATAGGTTTTACAGTTTAATTGTGAATGAGGTTTCTCCATTTTAATAGTAATTGAAGAAAATCTCTCTTTTCTTTTAGTGGAGGCTATCCACCCCCACAATTCCCACAGCTGGATCAGCTTATCTTTTCTCTTCAAGAATAGTTTGAAGGTCAAGTCCGTCTCATCTCCAAACAATAATCAGCAGTTGCAATGTTAACTTTTCACCACTAGATGTCCTCAGTAGATTAAAAAATCTTTTCCAGACACCATTTTTCACCTTTTTTCTCTTTTAAAGGAAAAAGTAGAAAAAGAAATAATCTTCCAGTATAAAATAATAGTACAGCTCAGAAAAGAGTTTTTTCTGTACCCCAAAGTAAATGAAAATAATATAGTCTTTAAAAATTTTTGTTCTATCCTTTTGTTCAGCGCCTTTCTTCCCACGCATACAAAAGCTGCTTTTTCAAGACAGGGAAATAATTCCAATAAAGCTTTTACAGGCAAAAAAACCAGAATAGGGTGAAGAGAGGAGCAGAAGGAGTCTCACTCAGATCATCCACGGTGGGTCTATTACATTTAGATGTAATTGTGACTTTCGGCTGGTGCAGCAGGGTGATCGGCCATCTAGCAGGACAATCTTTGCTCCGTCGGCCCTAAGGAGATAGCCATGAGAGAAGCTGCCACCCTCCTACAGTCACCAGCAAGCCTCCTCCTCGGTGGTTGCCCCTCCAGGGTGACTTTCGACCCACTAAGGGGTCTACCGGCGAAGGAAACCCGGCTGGAGTGGAGACAAGTCTCCAGACAAGACTGGTGTCGCCACTTACAGGAACCGGAAGTCAGATTACATTTTCTTTAGCAGGCTTCACTTGGAGATCAAATTTTGGAGCATTGTACTCAAGAAGCATTGGTGGCCAATGGGTAACAGAAGCAGTAACAGAGTTGGAAGGGACCTTGGAGGTCATCTAGTCATCTTTTGCAGGAGACCTATAGTATTTCTGATAAAAGGCTGCCCAGTCTCTTCTTAAAAACCAGTGTCCAGTGATGGGGCAGCCACAACTTCCTAAGGCAATTGATTCCATTGGTTAATTGTTCTCATGGTTAGGAAGTTTCTCCTTAGTTCTAAATTGCTTCTCTCCTTGGTTAGTTTCCATCCATTGTTTCTTGTCCTGCCTACAGGTGCTTTGCTAAATAAATTGCCCCCCTCTTCCTTGTGGAAGCCTGCTATCATGTCAGCCCTGGTCCTTATTTGGTGCCAGACCAAACAATAGATTCCGTTCTCAAAAGAACCTGCACTCATGATATTCAGGCCAGGATACTATGCCCTGCTCTGTCTACATTTAAGGATGGGTTCAGCTGATCCAGTGTGACACTGTAAGAAAGCTTAGGAAGCATTTTCTCCATATTCTTTTTTTTTTATTATTATAAAAATTCTTTTATTAAAACCATTAACATTGAACATAAAAACATATTATGCAGCAATCATCCTGACACCTGGTATACAATACTAAGTATTAGTCTTTGAAAACGTCTGAGTTGTGATACTTCAGTTAAAACTGCTAATAACTAATCTCAAAGTGCTTTAATTTGGAGATTAATATTTTAATACCTCTCAGATTGATGAGTATCATAGGCAGGGACTGGGACTGGACTGTCACGCTCTCCTTTTCAATCCCTAATTCAGTGAGATTATATTTGTTTATCTATTTAACTTATATCCCTGCTTTCCAACTGAATGATCAAGGTAGCCTACTAAAGGAGAAGAAAACAGACAATTAAAGCACAGATAAAATACACATATAAAATACTAAAAACATCCTTGAGGCCCCAGGTTAGTCTGCTTTTAAAACCGTCCTAAAGAAGCTTTTTTTTATTTTTTATTCCCTGGCTATCTTTGAGAGAGATTTTATAACATTGGGTTTATTTTTTCTTATAATGTTTTTCTGACACTATGCTTTAGTAATGGTTTTATGGCAGTGTATCTTAATGTTCCCTGAGGTTGTTTTGCTACGCTATTGTTTTAATAGCTTGCCTCTTTATGATACTGTTTTTCTGATTCTTTTCTAAATTTGCTTGGGAGGATGAATGCTTTAAAAGGCCGGTTAAAACTCTGTGAAATGACTGAATGACTAAATAAAAGGATGATATTTAAGGGAAACAGATCTTATGCTGAAAGCAGAACATCTGCAAGAGAGCCTGTTTGGTGAAGAATAGATGCTAGGCTAGGGAGTCTGCTATTTCCCAGTTGCTGATGGATCGCAAATACTAGCAGATCTACCGGTATAAACAGTGTCTGGGGAATTTGGGAGGTTTTGCATCCAGTAAGATTTGAAATGAGCTGTGCTGGTGGAGTGCTTAGAATGCAGCATTGCAGGCTAACTCTGCCCACAAGCCAGGAGTTCGATCCTGACCAGCTCAAGGTTGATTCAGCCTTCCAGCCTTCCGAGGTCGGTAAAATGAGGACCCAGATTGTTGAGGGAAACAGGCTGACTGTGTAAACCACTTAGGGCTGTAAAGCACTGTGAAGCGGTATATAAGTCTAAGTGCTATTGCTATAACAGTGATAGGTTCTTTGTCTATGATGTAGACCACTGTTTCTCATCCTCGGCGACTGTAAGATGCGTGGACTTCAATTCCCAGAACTCCCTAGCCAGGGAGTTATGTAAGTTGAAGCCCACACATCGTACATGTCAGTCAGGCAGGTCATGGTTGTCGCAAAGGTGCTTTTTCAAAAGCCCACTAGATTTTTCTTTGAAGGCCTTCCACTTCTCCATTTAAGAAGCTTCTTCAGTTCTGACTGAATGGTGGAAGATGGAAGGATTTATATTCCTTAAAATCATCTAGTCGTTACCATTTTATCTTAGAGTGGGATAGAAAAGGTGGATAGAGAAAAAATTGTTTTTCTATCACACAATACTAGGACAAGGGGGTACTCCCTAAAGCTCATAGGTAAGAAAGTGAGGACAAATAAAGGGAAATATTTCTTCACCCAGAGGGTCGTTGGTTTATGGAATTCACTTCCAGAAGAGGTCGTGACAGCTGTCAGCCTTGACAGCTTCAAGGCAGGGTTAGACAGATTCATGGATGCCAAGTGTATCGGTGGTTATTAAAATGGATGTCCATGTGCCGCCTCTATGTTGGTTGAGGCAGGCAGGATTCCCTTGAGTACCATTTGTTGGGGGTCAAGGGAAAGGGAGGGCTTTGCATGCTGGACTCGATGGGCTTTGGCCTGATTCAGCATGGCTCTTCTTATGTTCTTATTTTACAACCCAGTCCTTTTAGCAGTTCCAAGAAGGTTCCACACCCATTTGCCCTATTCAAATAACCCCGAAGGCCCTGATAAGGCCCTCCAAATGGCCTCAACGACTCTCAGAAAGAATGCTAATGATGACAGCAAGGAATATAAATCCTTCCATCCTCTACCATTCAGTCAGAATTGAGGAAGCTTCTTGGATGAGAAGGGAAACAGCTTCAAGGAAAATCAAAGTCTAGATGGCTTTTGAAAAAAACACCTTTGAGACACACATCTTACAGTTGCTAAGGTTGAGAAACACTGATGCAAAGAAAAGACTTATAAAGTTGCCAAACTACATTTGGGCAAGGGTAGAATTATTATTATTATTATTATTATTATTATTATTAGTATTTAAAAAAACAAACAGAATTTGTGACAGGTATCAAAGAAGCCGAACTAACGTTTTCCTCCTTGGTACCGAATTTTACACAGTCTAAAAGCCATGTTTATAAAAGAGCAGGGAACTGTATAGGCAATGGTGGGATTCAAATATGTAAACAACTGGTTCTCTGTGTGGATGCCACTTCCAAAAGTCCGTTCTGGGCCTGGACAATAAAAAATTAGCTGCTGGTTCTCCTGAACTGGCTGAATCCCACCACTGTGTATAAGGATATTAGGGATGAAGTCTGCAGTGGTTCAGGGAAACAGCTCTGAGTCTCTTCTTTGTATTGACCAGGTCAGTCTCTCTACAATTTTTGTAAAAATTATGGGCACCCCATTGAAATTATTTGTCTTTTTTTTTTGTGAAGTGCTGCTCCTACCAGGCCTTTGAAAACTTCTCTGTTGCTAGCAGTGAAAGTGTTGTTGAAAGCTACAGGTGGGGGGGAATACAGAATGTGTGCCTTTTCTCACCTTTTCTCCAGTTCTCAGCCTTTCCCTTAGAAGCAGGTACCTCTATGGAGATTGGGAGGTTTAAAATAAAGGTGATTAGCTATCTCTGAATAGAAATCAAGGGAACGCCAGAGACCAGGCTAAACTTAAAATAAATGGATAATAATGTAGTTAAAAGGGAGAAATGAGCTGGAAATTGCAGGCAAATAGACAATAGGGGAAAAGTTTAACTAGCAGTTTATTCTCTTTCCAGGAGGAAATGCATTTCGTCTTTTGCACAACTCTCTGAAGTTCTTCCCATTGAAAACTTGCTCTGAATATATCTTAAACGCAGAGCGGATTTGATTATTTTACCACCAAAAAAAAAAAGAACAGTAAAGAAAATGGTAGTAAACTACAGAATCATATTGACCGGCAGCCTCAATCTGCTCTAATGCTGCAATTTAATGCACTGTCCGATCCTATTAATCTACATTCTACATGTTTCAATTATGTCGGAAGGGAGATAAATTTAGGATCCTCCTTCGTTTTGTTCCAACAGCATTTCACGTTCCTGCCCCACCCGAGACCGCCACAGTCCTTGTTCAGCAGAAGTTCTAGTCTTCTCTTGAAACACAGAAGTTGGCTGGTGGTGACCTTGGCCCAGTTTCTCCTGAGGGATACAAAATAAAGGCAGAGTTCAGGTGGTCCTCGACTTACAACCACAATTTAGCCCCCAAATTTCTGTTGTTAAGTGAGAAATTCATTAAGTGAGATTCGCCCCATTTTACAACTTTTCTTGCCAAATCTGTGAAGGGAATCACTGCGGTTGTTAAAATTAGTCACACCTTTGTCAAGTGAATCTGGCTTCCCCGTTGATTTTGTTTGTCAGAAGGTCGCCAAAGGGGATAACGCAGCGGTTCTCAACCTGTGGGTTGCGACCCCATTTGGGGTCGAACGACCATTTCACGGGGATCACCAAACACCGCAGTCCGCCATTTTTTTTTGGTCGGCCATTTTTTTTGGTCGGCCATTTTTTCCCCTTTGCGATGCGGGCCGTTGCACCGCGCATGCGCGATGCAGGCTGGGGTCAAGCCCCGGAAAAGGTTGAGAACCGCTGGGATAACGTGACCTCAGGACACTGTGACCGTCATAAATGTGAGTCAGCTGCCAAGCGTCCGAATGTAGATCACGTGACCAGGGGGGATGCGGCAAAGGTCGTAACGGTGAACAACGGTCATGAGTCACTTTTTTCAGTGCCGTGGTAAGTTCGAACGGTCACTAAATGAGCTGTTGTAAGTCGAGGACTGCCTGCATGAGCCAGGCACACCCAGGAGCTCCTCCCTTCTCAGCGGCTCCTTGGGTGGACGGAGGAGGCGGCGGCTCAGGTGGAGCCTCTGGCAACGGCCTTGAATGCAGCAGCCTCTCCTCCTCCTCAGGGGGGCCAAGATGTCACCTGTCCCCTTCCCTGGTGTAGCCCTCCCCCTCCTGACAGGATAGGGGCAGTCCTCGACTTGCAACCACAATGTTGATATGCGAGACAGTGGTTGGGTGAACTTTGCCCCATTTCACGACGTTTCTTGCCCCGGTGGTTAAGTGAATCGCTGCAGAGGGTGAAGTTGGTAACACGGTTGTTAACAGTTGAACCTGGCTTCCCCGTCGACTTTGCTTGTCAGAAGGTCGCAGAAGGGGATCACCTGATTCCTCGGGACGCTGCGACCGTCATAAATATGAGTCGGTTGCCAAGCATCTGAATTTTGATCATGTGACCCGGGGGATGCTGTAGCGGTCGTAAGTGTGAAAAATGGTCCTAAGTCCCTGTTTTTCAGGGCTGTTGCGACTTCGAACGGTCACTAAATGAACTGTTGTAAATCGAGGACTTCCTGTAACTCACGCCATTAAAATCACGGCCGGGCATGTCTTCTGATCCGGAGAAGGGTGGAAAGTCTTAGAAGGCCAGAGCAAGTATTGCTTTTAATGGTAGGTCTAGCAGCCACCTCAAGATTTATTATTTTTTTTAAAAAAAAACACACACATAAATCCTGGGTTTGGAGAGGAATGGTTTTGGAGAGTGTGAGGGAGGAGGCATAATTGTCTTCCCTCCAGCTGCAATAGCAGCAGTGCTAAGACGAAGGAAGGAAGGAAGAAATGGGAAAGGCAGGAAGGTGGCAATAGCAAGAGCTGTTAGACTCATGTACCACGTCACACTGCTTTACAGCCCCTCTCTAGGTGGTTTACGGAGTCAGCCTGTGGCCCCCAACAATCTGCGTCCTGATTTGACCGACCTTGGAAGGATGGACGGCTGATTCAACCTGGAGCCCCGTCAGGATCGAAGAGTGAGCAGTGAGTTAACTTGTAGTGCTGCATTCTAACCACTGCACCACACGACTCTAAGATAAAATAGAGAGGATAGCATACTTTTCATGGCAATATGTCCATTATTCAGTTCCATTCCTACAAGAGATTGTCCTGGACCACTCAGATGATTACCAGATGGTAGCACCCTCCCCTCCTCTGACATTTTGAGAAATGCTTCTGTTGAATGTCTGTTCTTCCCCCTGCTTCCTACTTTTCATGTTTGGGTGAGCAATAGCAACAGCACTTAGACTTATATACCGCTTCACAGCCCTCTCTAAGCAGTTTACAGAGTCAGCCTCTTGCCCCTGCAACAATCTGGGTCCTCATTTGACCAACCTCAGAAGGACAGAAGGCTGAGTCCACCTTGAGCCGGTCAGGATCGAACTGCTGAGCTGCTGGCAGCCAGCAGCCAGCAGAAGCAGCCTGCAGTACTGCGTTCTAACCACTGCGCCACCAATGTGCATCATTGGCACAGCAGGGCCTGCAGGTGACTGCCACTTGCTACTGTAGACTTAGTGAACTGCTATGTCGCTGCAATTTATAGCATGTTACAGGTAGTCCTTGACTTGTAACAACTCATTTAGTGACTGTTCAAAGTTACAACGGCACTGAAAAAAGTGACACGACTTTATAGCATCTCCATGGTCACGTGATCAAAATTCATACGTTTGGCAAATGACTCCTATTGATGAAGTGTCCCGGGGTCACATGACAACTGGGCTGCATTTACAACTATTTGCAGCAGGGGTCCTCAAACTTGGCCACTTTAAAATGTGTGGACTTCAACTCCCATAATTCCCCAGCCAGCTGGGGAATTCTGGGAGTTGAAGTCCATACGTCATAAAGTGGCCAAGTTTGAGAACCCCTGATTTGCAGTGTCCCACCCTCACATGACTGCATTTTAGTATAGGGGGGTTGGACTAGAACAGGGCTTTTCAACCAGTGGTATGGGTACCACCTGTGGCACACTGGCACCTGGCAGGTGGTACGCGACCAGCCTAGAAAAGTGGTAGCGGAGGAGGGGAATGAGCTGAACCGGTGGCAGCACCGCACAAGCCTGAGCGAGAGACGGCTGGAGCTGCAGGGCTGTCAGGGCTCAGTGGAAGCGCCAGGATCAGTGCCGCTTTCCAGCTGATCGGCACTTCTTCAGGACTGTCAGGGCTCAGTGGAAGCACCAAGATCAGCACCAGGCTCCAGCTGGAGCTTGGCGCTGATTCTGGCACTTTTGCTGAGCTCTGAAGAAGCGCCAATAAGCTGGAATGTTGCAGCATCCCCAGGGTCTTGTGATTTACATTCAGATGCTTGGCAACTGATTCATATTTATGATGGTCACAGTGTCCCAGGGTCATGTGAAGTGACCCAAACCTGCTGCAACCACCCAGCAGACGGGGGGAATAAAAACCAAACACCCCCCACCCCACCCCCCACTGCCAATCCTCAACAGAAATGCTCACAACAATGAAAACCTTGGACAGGAGGAAGAGCGCCGCCGGGTGGGCAGGCAGGTGTCTTGCTTGGTTGTGCCTTGGGGGGGGGACTTTTTTCAGTGCCATTGTAACTTCGAACAGTCACTAAGCGAAACTGTTGTAAGTCAAGGACTACCTGTACTTCATCACTTTTTTCCTTTTTTTTTTTTTTTTTTTTGGTCATCAAGTTTTTGACACCTTGCTAGGTAATTGGTGGGACTCAGATGTTGCCCTATCCTAAAAGTGGTACAAGGAGTGAAAAGGTTGAAAAGCCCTGACCTAAAAGACCTTGAAGATCCCTTCCAGCCTTAGGATACTAGGATTCTGTGTTCAGCCTAATAAAGGGAGCGTCTGCTTCCTGAGGAGTTCATTTGTGTGTTATGATGACGCCTCAGGCTCTCCTAACTTTCAATTATATTTTGGTACATTGAGTTACAGTCCTTGCACTCTTAATGCCTCTTTCGCTTCTCAAAGCGAGGAACCAATTTGCTAAAATTTTATTTTAAACAGGCTTACCCCCCATTGCTCCTGCTGAATTTGCACAAAGGTGGGATTATACTTGCATATGCCAAATAAATGGCTTCCTTAATGCATCTTAAAAAAAAATAATCTAAAACATAGCTACAAATGCTTAACACCTATGGTGCTATTGACAGTTTTAGGTTTTATTCTCAGATAAAAAAGCACTTTCCTCTTGTCTGCCTTAATCTTTCTTTTCTTTCCTCTTTGCAGAAGGATAAAAGAGGTGCACGCAAAGTATTATTAATATTAACATTATTATTATGTAATTTCTTATTTCTGAATTAATTCCTTGGGCATTCAAACTTAAATAAAAATTAATAGTGTCTTTAAAATATCCGAAATAAATTTCCTTGCATTTTTCACCCCAAGGCATTTTTGTAGTCATGAATCAATAACATTGTAGATTTCCCTATAGAGTTTCTGAAATTATAATACAAACATGGAATTTGAGGAGTTAGTTGTTGCTAATTTATTTATTTATTCATCCAATATATTTACACATCAGCCATTCTGGATTAGCAACCAATCTTTTTTCCTTTAATGTTATGTGTGAAGTAGAGTACTGTTGCTTAGTCAACAAACCTCAGTTAAAAGAAGCTACATCGTAACACAAGGGTATAAACGTTAAATGTATAAAATCAATTTAGAGTGGGGGAAGGAGGAGGGGTATTGGGAATCTTTGAAGAAAAAAATCAAAATTCAAAAGTGCCAATGTTGTAAAGCTAATGTATCAATCATTGAACTTCAAAAAATGTTTGCAGGTCCAGATTAAATGCAAAAGGGAGCACCAGAATGATCTGTGTGTGTGTTTGTGTGATATTGACACTCTGAAAAGAGTGCAGAGAAGAGCAGTAAAGATGATTAGGGGACTGGAGGCTAAAACATACGAAGAACGATCGCAGGAATTGGGCATGTCTAGTTTAATGAAAAGAAGGACTTGGGGTGACAGGATAGCAGTGTTCCAATATCTCAGGGTCTGCCACGAAGATGGGGGGGGGGTTCAACCAATTCTCCAAAGTACCTGGAAGCAACGGATGGAAACTAATCAAGGAGAAAAGCAACCAGGAATTAATGAGAAACTTCCTAACATTTAGAAAAATTAATCAGTGGAGTGACTTGCCTTCAGAAGTTGTGGGTGCTCCAATACTGGAGGTTTTAAAGAAGAGACTGGACACCATTTATTTGAAATGGTTTAGGGTTTCCTGCTTGAGCAGGGGGTTGGACTAGAAGACCTCCAAGGTCCCTTCCAGCTCTGTTATTCTGTTAGCATTTATCAATAGTAAGGAAGGTGGGGGTCTTTGGGAATTTTGAGAGCGCGTGATGGGTGTGCTCCCAAAATGGCAGGAAACCCTATACCATTTCAGACAAATGGCTGTCCAGTCTCTTCTTAAAAACTTGCAGTGTTGGAGCATTCACCGCTTCTGGAGGCAGGTGGTTCCACTGGCTAATTATTCTAACTGTCAGGAAGTTTCTCCTTAGTTCCAGGTTGCTTCTCTCCTTGATTAGTTTCCATCCGTTGCTTCTTGTCCTGCCTTCAGGTGCTTTGGAGAGTAGCTTGACTCCCTCTTCTTTGGGGCAGCCCCTGAGATATTGGGACACGGCTATCATGTTGCCCCTCGTCCTTCTCTTCATTAAAGTAGACATACCCAATTCCAGTAACTGTTCCTTGTATGTTTTAGCCTCCAGCCCCCCTAATCATCCTTGTTTCTCTTCTCTGCACTCTTTCCAGAGTCTCAACATCTTTTTTACAATGTGGTGACCAAAACTGGATGCTGCATTCCAAGTGTGGCCTTACCAAGGCATCGTAAAGTGGTATTAATACTTCACATGATCTTGATTCTATCCCTCTGTTAATGCAGCCCAGCACTGTGTTGGCTTTTTTGGCAGCTGCAGCACACTGATGGCTTATATTTAAGTGATTGTCCACTAGGACAGGGCTTTTCAACCTTTTCACTCATTGTACCACTTTTAGGATATGGCTGGAGCCTGGCACTGATCCTGGTACTTCCACTGAGCCCTGACAACCCCGAAGAAGTGCTGGTCCTGGTGCTTCCACTGAGTCCTGACAGCCCTGCAGCTCCAGCCGTCTCTCGCTCAGGCTTGTGCGGTGCTACCACCGGTTCAGCTCATTCCCCTCCCCCACTACCACTTTTCTAGGATGGTTGCATACCACCTGCCAGGTGCCAGTGTACCACAGGTGGTACCCGTACCACTGGTTGAAAAGCCCTGCACTAGGACTCCGAGATCCCTCTCACAGTTACTATACCATCACATGACGATTCCCTCACAGGGCAAGTTCTAAATCAACAGCTTCTCATTCGGTTGTCAGGACAAAATGTTTGAATGTTGTATTTATTTTTATTTATTTATTCGGATTTGTATGCCGCTCCTCTCCTTGGTTTGTATGTTGCTATTGTTATTGAAAATTTTTTATGTGTACCCATATTGTTGTTGTGAGCCGCCCCGAGTCTCGGGAGAGGGGCGGCATACAAATTTGATAAATAAAAAAATAAAAAATAAAAATGAACGAAATGTTCTAAGTCAGACATGTCAAACTCGTGACGTCACATGACGTTGCATGACGTATCGGAGCTTTTTCTCCATTGCCGGCAATGGGGTGGGCACAGTTTCCTCGCGACATGTCTGGCCCGCAGGCCGGCAGTTTGACACCCCTGTTCTAGATAAAATAGTTTTGGGTTTTTTAAAAAAATTAAATCCAAGAGACCTTGTAAAGCTAAGCACAAAACAGGAGTTTAAATTTAATTCATTCTTGGGCTTACTCAGCAGCTCCTAATAGCAGTTGCAATGGTTAGAAATGCCTTTCTAGAAATGTCAGTCGATCGATCTCACAATAGCAGATCAATAATCACTAACAGTAGTTTGTCGGGGAATTTGCTAACAAGGAGTGGAAGGAGTATGACATGCCAGACATGATGGGAGGGCATTTTAATAGCATACTCTGTGGACTCTTATGTTCTCCAAACTGAAGGAAGATCTGTGATGGAGGTCTATGGAGATTCATCTAGGTCAGGGGTAGGCAACCTTGGCTTTTTTATGACTTGTGGACTTCAACTCCCAGAATCCCCCAGCCAGCAAAGCTGGCTGAAGGATTCTGGGAGTTGAAGTCCACAAGTCATAAAAGAGCCAAGGTTGCCTACCCCGATCCAGGTCATGATTGTCCCAAAGGTGCTTTTTCAAAAGGCAACTGGACTTTGTTTTTGCTTTAAAAAGAAGAAGCTCCAGTTGCCTTTTTAAAAAGCACTTTTGGGGTAGTGAGGAGGTGGATCCCCAGGACAGAAAGGGTGCATTCCAGGGGATAAGTGTGAGAGAAAGAGGGTGAAGACAACCCCTGCCTAATAGTTCCCAGAGTATATCGTAGATGCAGATTAGTAGAATCCTCAGTCTGTCAAGATTGATCTCAGACGCAAAACCATGAGTGATACATGATGATACTTCCAGGCTGAATTATTTATTGTTGTCACACCTGTAGATCAAATCTTGCCAGACTGATGACTCTACTATCTGCATCTACAAAAGTCTGGGAACTAATAGGGGAGTGGCTGTCTTCACCCTCTTTCTTCCACACAGAATATCTGATCTGAGTTGCCTCTTATGCCTCTGGAATAAATGTCCTCCCTCCTGAGAATCCCCCTCCTCATTTCTTTCTGTCACATCCCTTTCACCAAGCAGGATTTGGGATGGCACAGAGATAATGGATAAGCTATCAGCAGATCTAGCGTGATGTGATTTAAAAGCATCTTGGTTCCAATTCTGTCCTCAGAAGGTTTCAGGTCCAACTCCACAATTTATTTTCCTTATTTTTCTTAGAAGCTTCTTTGTTTAAAAATGGCCCATTTAGGGCCGGTGGCCAAATGTCTTTGGAAATTCACCAATTTCCTCATCTCCTCCCTAGTTTGCAAACTATTGCCACTTAGATGGATTTTTGCCTGTTTGTATGGACTGTCTTATGTGTTCTCTATAGAACAGACATTGGTTGTGACACTGATTACAATTCCACAGCGTCTTAGGCTCATTCCCAGGGATTTCATTGGCAGTCACAGATGTCAAGATGGCAGTCCCAGCCACCCTACCAAAGCCTGTTTACAGGCATCGTGGTTTGTATGATTGCAGCTGCTGTTCTGATGTTTTTACCTCCTCTGCTGACCCAAAGGGGACAACTCACCGCAGCCAACTTGCCACGACCAATTTGGCATGGCCATCTTGCTGTGGCCAACTCGCTGCAGGACATTCAACAATTTAATTTAATGATTTTAAATAATTTAAAAATATTTTAATTTTTGTCATTCAGATTTCATTTTGTCCCTACTTTGGCATCCTTTCTTTAATGATTCTATTCCATCATTTCTTCAATATTAGTGTAACTCTGGTCCTGCAGTGAGTTGTCCTATGGCAAGTTGGCCATGGCAAGTTGGCTGTGCCGAGTTGGTCGTGGTGATTTGAGCATGGTGAGTTGTACTAGACCAGTGATGGTGAACCTTTTAGACACCGAGTGCCCCAAAACACCCCCGCCCGCCCCGCCCGCTCCACCTCACCCCTGTTCCACCCCCCCATCCATCCTGCCCCCACTCTACTCCCCGCCCCACCCACCCTCAGGGCCACCTTCAGCCTCCACGGCCCGCCGCAACAGATTGCTCAGGTGGCCCTGTAGCGCCATGGCAGCCATGACCTCCGCCCATGCCCCACAGCATCATCTGTGTGCGATGGGGCGCGAGGGCAGAGTTTTGTCTCTGTTGCCCAGCTGCCATGTCCTTTGCTGCGCTGCTCTGTGCAGGCCGCGCCTAGGGGCAACTCTCTTCTGGAGGGACTGCTGGTGAAGAGGGGGCTGTGGGGGGAGGCGAGGCTGGGGCGGTGGTGCGCGTGCCCACAGAGAGGGCTCTGCGTGCTGCCTCTGGCATGCATGCCATAGGTTCGCCACCACTGTACAAGACCCTGCTGACTCGTTGGTAGCCTCTGCTGCAAGCAGTCTCCAGACTTCAGATATCCTTTTGTTTCCGCCGATCTTCTCCCTTCCTTCCAAAAGACCTTGCCAGAAGTTCCAAGTTCTAAATTAGCAGTTCTAAATCAAAGCATTGAAAAGAGACTGCTCGTTATCATGCCTCCACCCTCCAATCCGTTTTGGCAAGGCGGAGAAGTGTAATTGCGAATGTCCTCGCCCCGGCTTTCTCTGCGGTGAACTGCCAAATGGGTGAAGACAGGTGGGAAGGAGTGGTAGGTCTAATAGAGCTTGAAAGGCACCGACTTTCAGGAAAGTTGCCTCCTATCACTTGGGGAAATGATTCCAGATTTTGTTGTAATGCTATGTCCTTGAAGGTGCGTTTGGAAAATAAGAGCCAGCAATCAATTTATTAAGGAATGGAATATTTAAAAAGAGAGTGACAGAACAAATATCGTTGGCATTTATAATCAAGCTTCCGAGTTCATCGCTGTTGGCATTCCTTCCTCCTGGGTCAGTAGGTCTGATGGAAATAAGTGCCTTGCAGGGTCACACCAATGAAGGCTGGTTAGTGCTATGCTTTGTCCTTTATTTATCAGCAGCCAGTGAGATGCCCCTAGGAGATTCTGCCCCAGATATCTTGTTTTGCAGGACATTATCACACTTTTCAGACGTTAGATGGTAAATTAATCTCTTGCCCAGTTTGGACTGTGCTGGGAGCAAGGAGACCGAGTGAGAATCCAAGGTGATGCGGAATAACATCCTAGACCAGGGGCAGGCAACCTCGGCTCTTTTGTGACTCGTGGACTTCAACTCCCAGAATCCCTGAGCCAGCATGGGGGAACTATGGCCCCTTCATGACTTGTGGACTTCAACTCCCAGAATTCCTCAGCCGGCATGGCTCTGCTTGGAAACCTCTCCCTTTCCCCTCAGCATGGCCGGCTCAGGAATTCTGGGAGTTGACGTCCACAAGTCATAAAAGAGCCAAGGTTGCCTACCCCTGACTTAGAGGAACATATGAAAGCATAATTAATGTTAATTAATGTAGACTTTATTAGTTTAGAGGAGGGGTAGGCAACCTTGGCTCTTTTATGACTCGTGGACTTCAACTCCCAGAATTCCTGAGCCAGCATGGCTCAGCTTGGAAACCTCTCCCTTTCCCCTCAGCATGGCTGAGGAACTATGGCCCCCTTGATGACTCGTGGACTTCAACTCCCAGAATTCCTGAGCCAGCATGGCTGGCTCAGGAATTCTGGGAGTTGAAGTCCATGAGTCATAAAAGAGCCAAGGTTGCCTACCCCTGTCCTAGACCCTTCCCGTTCTTAGGCCAGCTGAAATTCTACAAAATCACTGTACAGGCAGTCCTTGACTTACGATCACAGTTCAGCCCAAGATTTCTCTTGTTAAGGGAGACATTTGTTAAGTGAGTTTTGCCGCATTTTACGTCCTTTCTTGCCACAGTTGTTCAGTGAATCACAGCGGTTTGTTAAGTTAGTAACCTGGTTGTTCAGTGAATTGGACTTCCCCATTGAGTTTGCTTGCCAAAAGGTCATCAAAGGTGACCTCGCGACCCCAGGGCACTGGCAACTGTCATACATACAAGTCAGTTGCCAAGTGTCTGAATTTGGATCACGTGGCCACGGGGGTGCTGCAATGGTCCTAAGTGTGAAAAACAATTAGGTCACATTTTTCAGTGCTGTTGTAACTTCGAACAGTCACTAAATGAACTGTGGTAAATTGAGGAGTATCTGTAAGTACCTTTGAGTTTCAAGAACTTTTCTTGAGGCAAGATGGGACGTGAAGAACGCAGAGAGGAGGAAGAACCTAGAATTGATCTTGAAAGCATCCCTTCTGCAACCTGCCTCCAGAAGCGGTGAATGCTCCAACATTGGAAGTTTTCAAGAAGAGACTGGACAGCCATTTGTCTGAAATGGTATAGGGTTTCCTGCCTGCATGGAGGGTTGGACTAGATGATCTCCAAGGTCCCTTCCAACTTTATCGTCGTCATCATCATCATCATCATCACCTGTTGGATTGGGTGGGGGAATGAGGAGAGCCACCAGACGTGCAGATTGGACCTAATCAGCTACCGAGTTAAGTTGCAGTGGTTGCTGAGAAGAATGGGCAAATGCCGGTCAGTTCTCTGCCTCTGAAAATAGACATTCCAGCTGTTAAAATCAAAGCTGTTTCCATTCTGTCGAGTCCACCGACAGCAGAAAAGAAAAATGAAATCAATTGCAGTCCTAACGCCAGTGAAGCTGCAGGCAATTTGCGCTGTTATTCTTGATGTTTAAAAATCTGTCAAAGCCAAATTTCGAAGGTTTATTTCGTGTTGAGAGCCTCCCCACCCATCAAAAAAATGCAGAAAAAGGAAAGTGTTTTTGTAAGGAGCAGCACCAGAATCCATTAGTTGGCTTCTGTCAATGTATAAATAGATGTGTTCTAATTTTTTCCCCAACAGACTACTAGATTCAAAAGCCAGATTAATATTAATATGAGTCTTGGGAGAAGGGCGGCATATAAGTTTAATAAATAATTTAAGTACCTATAGCAGGGGTAGGCAACCTCGGCTCTTTTATGACTCATGGACTTCAGCTCCCAGAATTCCTGAGTCAGCTGTGCTGACTCAGGAATTCTGGGAGTTGAAGTCCATGAGTCATAAAAGAGCCGAGGTTGCCTACCCCTGACCTATAGCAATTCCACAGAATGCTTGAGTTGGAAGGACCGTCTGAAGCCATGGAGCCTAACCCTGTTTGCAGGGCCCGAATCCAAATGAAACCATCCCAGACAGAGAACTGCCTACCTGGAGTTTGAGCACATCCCATCAAGAGCACCCTAGCACCTCTTTGTTCATTGGTTCTCTGTGGAATTGCTCTTTCTGCTAAGAATCTATGGAGATTCTCAATCATCCAGGTCATGGCTGACTCAAAAGTGCTGTAGGAGTTGACCACGTTGAGCCCGAGAGAGGGAAGGGTCAAACGCATCATCCATCTTGAGTGCCTTCCTGCCCACAAGTGATTTGAGTCCAGCCCACCTTGAATTCCTTCTACTCTTATCTCCCACTAATTTAATAATAATAATAATAAATTTGGAAGGGACCTTGGAAGTCATCAAGTCCAACCCCCTGCTCAGACAGGAAACCCTACACAATTTCGAACAAATGGCTGACCAGTCTCTTCCAGTGTTGGAGCATACCTGCATGACAAAATCGCTCAGATTCGGGAAGGCTTTAACTTCAACGAAGGCGGTCCAGCAGAAGTGGCTGAGGCCGGTCTTGAGACTGCTATCTGGGCTGAGTTTGACTACGTGACACCTGATGACGTGGACAGGTTGCTGGGAGGTCTTAGAGCAACCACATGTTTATTGGACCCGTGTCCCTCCTGGTTGGTACTGGCCTCCAGTGAGGTGACGCGAGGCTGGCTCCAGGCAATTATCAATGCCTCGTTGAGTGAAGGTGTCTTCCCCGCCGCCTTGAAAGAGGCGGTGGTGCGACCCCTCCTCAAGAAGCCCGCCTGGGACCCGTCTGTTCTATCTAATTACCGTCCTGTCTCCAACCGTCGCTTTGTTGTGAAGGTTGTTGAGAGTGTGGTTGCTCGACAGTTCCCTCAGCACCTGGAGGAATCGTCGTACCTGGACCCATTCCAGTCGGGCTTCAGGCCAGGTTACAGCACGGAAACAGCTTTGGTCGCATTGGTGGATGATCTCTGGCGGGCCCGGGACAGGGGTTGCTCCTCTATCCTGGTGCTATTGGACCTCTCAGCGGCTTTTGATACCATCGACCATGGTATCATGCTGCGCCGGCTGGCGGGGCTAGGTATAGGGGGCACCGTGTTTCGGTGGTTCTCTTCCTTCCTCTCTGGCCGGACGCAGTTTGTGTTGACAGGGGGGTCAGAGGTCAACCCCGAGGCCCCTTGATTGTGGGGTACCTCAGGGGTCCGTCCTCTCGCCCTTGTTGTTCAACATTTATGTGAAGCCGCTGGGTGAGATCATCCGAGGTTTTGGGGTGGAATTCCATCAGTACGCTGATGATACTCAGCTGTACATTTCCACCCCGAACCACCCAAATGAAGCTCTTGACGTGCTGACCCAGTGCCTGGAGGCCGTGCGGATCTGGATGGGGAAGAACGGTCTCAAGCTCAACCCCTCCAAGACCGAGTGGCTGTGGTTACCGTCGTCCCGGTACAACCAGCTGACTCCATCGCTGTCTATCGGGGGCGAGTCAGTGGCCCCCACGGGAAGGGCTCGCAACTTGGGAGTCCTCCTAGATTCACGGCTGTCCCTTGAGGACCATCTGACAGCCGTGGCCGGGAGGATGTTTTACCAGATTTGTCTGGTACGCCAGTTGCGCCCCTTCCTAGATAAGGACGCGCTACGCACGGTCACCCATGCCTTCGTCACTTCCAGACTGGACTATTGTAATGCTCTCTACATGGGGCTCCCCTTGAAGTGCACGCGGAGGCTTCAACTGGCGCAGAATGCGGCCGCGCGGGTGGTAGTGGGGGCACCCTGGCGGGCACGAATGGCCCCCATCCTGCGCGAGCTGCACTGGTTGCCGGTGGCTTTCCGGGTGCACTTCAAGGTACTGGTTACCACTTTTAAAGCGCTCCATGGCATAGGACCCAGTTATTTACAAGACCGCCTTCTGCCAGTAAATACCTCCCATCGACCAGTTCGCTCCCACAGAGAAGGCCTCCTCAGGGTGCCATCGGCTAAGCAGTGTCGGCTGGTGGCGCCCAGGGGGAGACCCTTTTCTGTGGGGGCACCGACGATGTGGAACGAGCTCCCCCCTGAACTCCGGACGTGTCATGATCTCCACACCTTCAGAAGAGAGTTGAAGACTCATCTCTTCAATCAAGCCGGCCTGGCCTAGATCTCCTTGGGTTTTAAATTTTTAAACAAGGCTGTTCGGGTTTTAGAATTGGGTTTTTTAACAGGTTTTTAGTAACAGCCTTGTATTTATTTAATTTAATTCAATTTTAAATATTTATTGTTTTATATGTTTTTATTGGGTTGTAAACCGCCCCAAGTCCTACGGGACTTGGTGAATTGTTCTAACTGTCAGGTAGTTTCTACTTAGTTCTAGGTTGCTTCTCTCATTGGTTAGTTTCCATCCGTTGCTTCTTGTCCTGCCTTCAGGCGCTTTGGAACAATTAACCAGTGGAACAACTTGCCTCCAGAAGCGGTGAATGCTCCAACACTGGAAGTTTTTAAGAAGGGACTGGACAGCCATTTGTCCAAAATGGTATAGGATTTCCTGCTTCAGCAGGGGGTTGGACTCGATGACCTCCAAGCTCCCTTCCAACATTGTTGTTGTTGTTGTTATTATTATATTTGATGACTGGTGGACTTCAACTCCCAGAATTCCTGAGCCAGCCATGCTGAGGGGAAAGGGAGAGGTTTCCAAGCTGAGCCATGCTGGCTCAGGAATTCTGGGATTTGAAGTCCACGAGTCACGAAGGGGCCAAGGTTGCCTACCCCTCCTCTAAACTAATAAAGTCCACATTAATTATGCTTTCATATGTTCCTCTAGGTCAGGGGTAGGCAACCTTGGCTCTTTTATGACTCATGGACTTCAACTCCCAGAATTCCTGAGCCAGCCATGCCTGAGGGGAAAGGGAGAGGTTTCCAAGCTGAGCCATGCTGGCTGAGGAATTCTGGGAGTTGAAGTCCACGAGTCACAAAAGAGCCAAGGTTGCCTACCCCTGGCCTAGGGAGTTGCCCAGTCCTCCAGGTTATGGTTGTTCCAAAGGTGCTTTTTCAAAAGGCAACTAAGTTTTCTTTGTTTTTCCTTGAAGAAGTTTAACTTCTCATTCAAGAAGCTTCTTCAGTTCATTTGAGTTCAGTTTGGTTATGCTGGCTGAGAAATTCTGGGAGTTGAAGTCCACAAGAGAAACATTCACTTGAAGATTAAATGATAATAAAACACCAAGTTGATCTCAACAGAGCAACAGAGTCGGAGTTGCAAACTGTATTTGGGAATCTGCAAAATATGCAAATACTATTTAACTTCCCCAAGATAAAAAAACAACAACACATTTTTTTAAAGTCAGTTACAACGTTCTTCTCTCTGCGGTTCTGCAGGTTAGATACCCTAAAATCCTATGAGCTGAGTATCTGCCTGCACAGATCTCCCTGCACAGAACCAAGGAGACTTTTTTTTAGGTTTTAAAATTATTAACTGTTTATATTCCAGCCTTCCTATGGCGGTCTATGACTGTAATAAAGATTTGATTTGAACCAAAAGGTGGGTCTGCTGGCCGTCATGAGAGGCTGTTGCTGCAAAGAGATGGATGGGGAGAGGGATATAGGAGATGACCAGGCTGAGCCTGTGGGGGGGGAGGTCAAGCACGTCATTAGTTTGGAATCCCTTCACTCCCAGAAGACACTTAAGTCCAGCCCCCCCTCTATTGTCTATCCACGTTTCCAACTTATACTGTCCTGAGCTTTCTTTTGCCAATTGGGTCCACAATATTTGTGTGGCTAAATGAAATCATCCTCAGCATTGGCTGTTATTTATTAGTAAACTAAATGAAATCAATAACTTCCTCTCCCCAAGTAAGCCCTGAATTGTTTCCGTATGCAATTGTTTTGCTGTATTCCATTGTTTGCATAGCCCTTGGGTATGGTAACCTGGGATGCGTGGCGTTCAGCAACAATACCTGTTGGGTTTGAGGGTTGTTCTCTCCAAACACCTGTATGTGGAAAGAGCTTTTATGCGCCTCACAACGGGCAGAAGCTTCCGTCACTAAAATCAACTCTGAACATGTGTCAGATAACAAAGGGCAACAGTTGCACAAATGAGTCCATTGTAATGCTCTGATTGTGGGTTTTTGCATTCCAGAGAGTTGGAAAGAATTAAGCGTTTTGCTGTCACAATTAATTAACACACTCCATAAAGAGAAACACTGTTAGCAAAGTGACATTTGCTGAGTTGAGTCTGAGATGCAGTGGAAATTACAGATGCTTTTTTGTAGCGTTCTCATTAAGCTATCAGGAGGAAGGAATTCCTTGAGCATGTGAGCACCCAAGCCAGTTTATCTTGCTCAATTAACTATATTGAGCCATCCCCGTGTGTTCATAATGCTCTTGTTGCTGAATATCACAGATTAATGCATACCATTCTGTAGCCCTTCAAATATTCTGGCAGTTTAACACTTGCTCTTCAATGTAGAAGTGAGTCTACGGCTCCATTGGAGCTTATGTCTAAGAAAGGTAGGTGGGTCCAAAACTCCATTTTTGTATTAATTAATCCATTACCAAGTAAATATTTTTTAAGTATTTCTGAACCCCGCTATGAGCTCCTCCAAATATAAATTGTTGCTTATATTAAGCAGTGCAAAGAACCAACTAAAGTTCAGTACTAAATTGATGGCAGGTAAGGATCAACAGAATTCAAGAGGGGTCAGACTTGGATCATTTGCAGCAATGTAAGGACACTAAACTGATAACACATTTAACTCCACCCCGCAGCTCTGCCTGCTGTTTTCCTACAATTCTTGTTATAGGCTTGAATAAATATTTTGTGCTACAACGAATGATCCTGATCCTTTGCGCCTGACATTAATCTTGTCCTATAACTACTGCTTAATGGGCTCTGTTCTGATCTCTTGAAGTGTTTAGGATAGCCCCTTGCACACCTCATTATGGCAGTCCATTTGGGACTGCTGAAACCAATTAGTCCTTCAATGAATGTATGAATCTGGCTAATGGATCTTCTTGGGTTGAAGCCAGCTTGAGAATAATTTCACATGGGAAGAAGTAATTCTGACCACCGTCACCATCTCAGATTCTCCAATAACCCTAAATTCAGCTACTCTCCAAAACAGTCAGAAAGCAAACCAGGATGGGCTGAGATAATTAACAGGTGACTTATCTCAATCCTACACCCACTATTCCTTTGGTCTGCACCATCCCAGAAGTGTGATTAATGACCCAAGCAGACTCGGCACCAGCCTCAACTCTCTCGCTCAGACTCCATAATTGTAAAGATAAAGATCCTGGTGATTATTGCAATATTCCTTCCTGACACTTCACAACCCAGAAACGATCTTCTGGATGGTCTCAAGTACAGGTTTGAGTCAAGGAGCAGTTAAGATTTTGCCGTTAGCCTCCCCATCAAATCAAACAAAAAGAGAATTCTTAAAGATCTTTATTCTTATGAGCCTTCTGCTGTTTACATTTCTGTTTGTTGATTCCCCCCCCATCCTTCTTCAAATATTAAAGAGTTGACACTGACATGGTGCTACATATGACTTGAGGACGTTTGAGAAGAATTTTATTGCAGTTTGTCACGGAAACAGATGAAGTATTGAAAGACAAATTTACTGCCTCTAAGAATCTAACTTTGACAGCAATGCAGAAGAGGACATGCAGTCTTCATTAGCAAACATCCCCCCCAATCCCATTTAGTCTAACAAGCTCAAGCTAATTAAACCAGCTCTGGTGCTAGGAAGGTTCAGAATGTGAGTTCTTCACGACTCATTTTATTAAGAATTCACCATGCGTTAATATAAGATTATGAAGGGTTTTTTGTATTCAGGATTGTTGTTGTTTTTTTTTAAAAAAAAACCTTGCAGACAAAAACTCCTGCTTTTCTATTGGTGACTTTCAATTGTGCTGTTTTCAGAGTTGTGTACATGCCCCACAAGAACAGGCTGTTACCATGCTGTTGTGTTGCTGCCCAGCTTTTCTAGGTATCAATAAAAAAAATGAAACGGCCAGAAACGGCTTTTCTCCCCTAGAGGAATTTAGTGATGTGCTAAGTGTTGAAAGATAGAGGTGCTGATTTCTCTTCTGGAAATACCATACCAGATGTGATCGATCACACACACACACACACACACAAGTCTCTTTCTGTCATTGTTAGCTTGATTTTTTTTTTTTTACTAAATAGGATACATTTCAGAAAACTTATTACTCTCGCTCCCACCCTGGGTCAGACAACAACAACAAGAACAACAACAATCTGATAGAATTGAGAACTAGACAATGAACACCATTGGTGCTGGTTAACAGCTGCAGTAACAATTTTGTTGCATTGCACCATTTTTGTTGTTGTTGTTAAGAAAGTTGCATCTTTAAAAAAAGGTGGATTTTCTTTTCTTTTTGCATAAATTATAGAGAAGTTGGTGGAACAGAATAACGCATGAAAAATTAAGAGACTGAGATGGATTGAATTAGAACGTATAGAACACAGAATAATAGAGTTGGAAAGGATCTCCTTGCTCGAGTAGGAGACCCAATATCCTTTCAGATAAATAGTTGTCCAGTCTCTTTTTGAAATTCTTCCATGATTGAGCACCAACAACTTCTGCAGGCAAGCCATTTTACTCTTCTGTCAGGAAATTTCTCTTTAGCTCTAGGTTGCTTCTCTCCTTTGCAATTATTTCCATCCGTTATTTCTTGTCCTGCCTTCTGGTGCTTTGGAAAATAGGTTGACCCCCCCCCCTTTCTTCTTTGTGGCAGCCCTTCAATACTCATGTCTCCCCTAGTCCTTCTTTTCACTAGACTGGACATACCCAAATCCTGCAACTGCTCTTCATATTTTTTAGCCTCCAGTTCCCTAATTATCTTTGTTGAATACGGAGCAGGGGTGAGCCGTCAAACACCCTCATTATCCCAAGTCTTGGAAGTGGCCAGAGGCTGTAATGAGACAGAAGGGGAAAATTATTAAATGGCTCCAGAAACGATGAAAGCCGTGCAGGGTTACTTCTAAGCAGTTTTCTTTATTGCTCCTCACTTACAGCCAGAAAACTTGCCGAACTAAATCAGAATTATACCATTAAAGATAGAACTCCTATGGAGGAGCCGTCTTGATCCCCTTCCTTTCAGCCAAACTATCTGAACTTGGCTGTCTCTGGAATGCACTAACTCCCTCCTGGGAATCTGGGCTACATTCCACCTGGGAGTTATCTGTTCACGTATTTAAGTTACCTCAGAGGTGCTTTTTTCAAAAGGCAACTGGATGGCAGCGCCTCTCCTCCCAGCCCCCCACCCTCCAGTCAGAACTGGTGAAGCCTCTTGGGCCAGAAGCAAAACGTCTTCTTTTTCTTCCTCCAAGGACAGTCCAGTTGCCTGTTGAAAATGCACCTTTAGAGACAACTCTGACCTGGATGACTGAGGATCTCCATAGATATTTATTTAACTTACATTAAACCTTAGGTTTAGTTCTGTTTTGGGCCTTCCACTATTGGATATTGGACCCTAGCCCAGAAGCCAGGTGTGGAAAAAAAATAGTCCAACCTGATTTTAATAGGTATTATCTCCTCCTTGGCCTGGTGTGACATTTAATGTCTTCACCTTTGACTGTGAACAGATTTTATCTGTGTAGAATCTGTAGATCAATGTTTGGCCACTTAAATATGTGTGGATTTCAACTCCCAGAATTCCTCAGCCAGCATTCCCATATTCTTTCCTCCTTGGTCTAGTGCAGGAGCAGGCAACCTTGGCTCTTTTATGACTCGTGGACTTCAACTCCCAGAATTTCTGAGCCAGCCATGCTGAGGGGACAGAGAGAGGTTTCCAAGCTGAGCCATGCTGGCTCAGGAATTCTGGGAGTTGAAGTCCACGAGTCATAAAAGAGCCAAGGTTGCCTACCCCTGAACTATCTCTATCTGAATCCCTATGCCTGTTGTGAGTGTCTCTAGACAGGCTGGGTACATATCAGAGGATGACGAAGCACAACCAGGCCCCTCTGGGTATTTTCCCCTCCCATCAGCCGAGCTAGACAATGAGGAGATTTGTATGCAGGATGAGTCAGACTCTCAAAGTGATGAGTCAGATTCGGATCAGGAAGCTAGATGGCTTGATCCGAGATTCCGAAGGTTTGATAGGCGGAGGAGTCAGTTAAGTGGAAAAAGGAAGTGACGTATTGAAAACTATATTAGAAGAGGAAGAAGGAACTAAGTCTTTGTCACGAGCAACGTTAATATCAAGAGGCAGTCTGATGCATCACCGAGTTCGTTAGAAATCAGTTTTCTGGTGTTTTTGAAATCTACGGAAGATTAATGAAGTCTTGGACAATGTAAGAGATAAAGAGTGAGTTAATTGGAAGGTGGGAGAATGTTTAATCTAAATGTAAATAAATCAGAATTGGCCGTTCCGGCCAACAAACTGCCAGCAGCTTGCTTTGAAGTGAATCTTTTGAAATGTGTTAAATAAAACTCTTAAAGAAATATTTATGTGGATTTCACTCAGCTGAGAAGGGCCAGATACAACAATGCCTAGGCCAGGGGTAGGCAACCTTGGCTCTTTTATGACTTGTGGATTTCAACTCCCAGAATTTGTGAGCCAGCCATGCTGAAGGGAAAGGGAGAGGTTTCCAAGCTGAGCCATGCTGGCTCAGGAATTCTGGGAGTTGAAGTCCATGAGTCATAAAAGAGCCAAGGTTGCCTACCCCTGTGCTAGTGCTTTGTATCCTTGATGTTTGATCCTTTTCTGACAGCGAGAACAATCAATGAATGGAACAGCTTGCTTTGAGAAGTTGTGGGTGCTTCATCACTGGAGGCTTTCAAGAAGAAACCTGACTCAACTCCATAGTTTCACCTGCTCTCGCTCACAGTTTGCCAAACAGCAAGGGAGGGGATGGGTGAATTCCTAAGGAGGGAGGGAAGCTCTGGAATGCAAGAGAGCCGTCTGTTGCCCGCGAGACATTATCCACCAAGGTCAAGTTATGAAATGTTTGAGCAGCGCAGACAATCTTTTCCCAAAACAAAAAAACTGAACCCAATTGGTGAACTATGAACTGTGGGTGGCCTGGAGGGGAAAAAGGGTTTTACCTATGTGGGATTTTGCGGTAAAATCCCAAAAATGACTTTGCTACTGTGTACCTGTTGTACCTCCTTTCAATTACCAATAATTTGGTAATTTAAAAGAGCTGAGAGTTTCTTTGGTTGAATGTGCCAAATGGGACAGTTGACACTGGAGAGCCGCTTGCCAAAAATGTTATAGGTTCTCCTGCTTGACCGAGGGGTTGGACTAGATGACCTACAAGGTCCCTTCCAACTCTGTTATTCTAAGTCATGTTCCCTTGCTCTACATTTTCCTTAGATTCATCTTTGTTGTCCCTTTGGTTTGATTCCTAGATTTTTATTTTTATTTCTTCTGAGTTGACTTATGACGATCCTAACAATCTTTTCTGTCTCTGATGCTGTGATTGCTCTCGTTTCCCCCTGTGAAGTGTAGGCTGACTCCCAGAGAATTTGGTGGGGTGTCAGATGCTTCTGATCTCTCAAATTCTCCCCTCCATCTTGGTTTCTGGAGAAGCATCCTTAAGATGTTCTGCAGACATCCAACATATGGATAATTAAATAAAGATGCCTGCTATCCTGAGAAGCAATCTTACTGCTAATATTAACATTGCTAAATTAGAAGATGCTAATTATTTTCTTCATTAAAAGATGGAAAGGGGCAACAGAAGGAGGAGGGAGTTCCTTTGTTCTCTGTCTTTTCTTTTAAGAAAGGAGGTGGTGATGCTTTGGAAGTATAGCTTTGTCTTCCATAGAGGAGGAACAGCTATGTCAGAGCTAGGAAATTTGTAGATGATGATTGAGTTAAATTGTAGAGGGCAACTGAGGCAATGTTTACATGGTGGTGGCTTCTTCTATTCTGTTAATTTATTTCCTTCCTTCTTTCCTTCCTTCCTTCTTTCCTTCTAGTAAATATGACAGATCTTTTATGCAAAGTATGTCTTGTCCTTTTACTACTCCCCTAATTTTGAAGTGTTCAGAGGTTTTTGGAAAAACAGATTGGACTGTAAATCATCAGTACCAATACATCTCAATGAGTTTGTTGATATCCACCAGGTTTCCTGACCTACCTGATTTTAAGAAGAAGAAAAAATCGTACACAAATAAAATAGGAAGCTAGCCTATAAAGTGGGAATTGAAGAAAATTGGAAAGGAAACTGGCAAGACAAAAAGGCCTTTCTGTAGCAAAATATTTATTTGCAGAAATGGCTTTGGGCCACATGAAGATGTCTCTGAGACAGCAGATATAACTTTGGGAGGCAGTTTGCTTTGTGATAAACAAGCATCTTGTAATTGGCCACAGCAGAGTCAGATCCAAAGAGAGTCTGATAGAAAAACCTGGATTTTCTTCAAAGGGAGAAAACACTTTAAACAATTATTTTCTGATAAATTACACAACTCAGTAAGGATTTTCTGCAGCCTTTATGCTGGGAATGAGTTCACTTTTCCATGTGATTTAGTGGGCTGGGAAAAAACTTTATACAGAAATGCTCTTTCTTTTTTCTTTTGCATAGGAGTTGAATTAAATCCAGATTCATTTTTTAAAAGACAGAGTCATTGTTTTCTGTCTACGTATGTTAAAGTTACTGAAGAAGCCAAGGCAATATTTTATTCCTAAGAAAGAGAAAAATTAGTCCTTTGTTCTCTTATGAGCATTTCTCCTCTAGTTTATGGTGAACAGGGCAGAACACTCTACCTACACCCAGTGGAAGTCAACAGTGCTTAGCGCCTTCACAGGGGCCTTTTGTGAAATCCATACAAATCGGTTAAAAAAAACCCTCCTGGCTACTCAGCCTGGCTGCAGTTTGCATATCTGTGATAAAAAGTTCCACAGAGGAGTTTTAATTTCCATAAAAATTCATAAAAGCCATTTTCCGCATGACTCAACATAGAAAGAATTTGGGAAAGGCTATTTCTTCTATGGCTTTATTGATGAGAATCACATAAGATGTAAGATAATATGGGGTCTTGCATTTTTTACACTTGAGTAGATGCAAAAAAATGGTAGAAGAATAGAATAGAATAGAATAGAATAGAATAGAATAGAATAGAATAGAATAGAATAGAATAGAATAGAGCTGGAAGGGACCTTGGAGGTCTTCTAGTCCAGCCCCCTGCTCAGCCAGAAGAACCTATATTATTAATTGTCTATGTTTGTGAACTTAATTTACACGTAGATGTTTGATAGCCAACATGACCGATTAATACTTCTTTCTGGTATGGGTACGCAGCATACAATTGTGTGAATGTGTGGTGAAAATCACAGTGCAGGAATATTTGCACCTAACAAACAGCTGTTGAGTTGAATAACAGATCTAGAAAATGCAGACTTTAATTAATCTGTGTTTTCTGTTGGGATTGCAGTACCATCTGATTTACTTTTCAATGTTGAAAAGTATAATTGTAGCTTTCGCCCACATTGGAGCTGCAGGTTTATCCCTCGAGAAGTTGATTTCCTTCATCTGATTTCCCCCTCCCCACAATCCATACGAAGCCAACGGTACAAGTTGTGAGACCCTGATAATGCCAGCAGTCAGAGAACAAGGCTGCCTTTATACTATCCATGGTTGTATAAACAGAGGCATAGAATAAAAGCCACATGAAATATTACTACTGCTTTATATAAAGCCTTAGTAGGGCCACACCTGGAATACAACATTTTGACCACCACGTTACCAAAAAAAGGTTGAGACTTTGGAAAAAGTACAAAGGAGAGCAACTAAGATGATTAAGGGTCTGGAAACAAAAACTGATGAAGTATGGTTGAAGGAATTGGTTATGGCTAGACTAGAGAAAAGAAGAAGTAGGGGTGACATGATAGCAGTCTTCCAGTATTTGTGGGGCTGCCACAAAGAAGAGGGGGTCAGTGTATTCTCCAAAGCACTTGAAGGCAGGACAAGAAGCAACAGATGGAAACTAATCAAGGAGAGATCCAATCAAGAATGAAGAAAAAAATTCCTGACAATGAGAACAAGTAACCAGTGGAACAGCTTCCCTTCAGAAGCTGTAGGTGCTTTATCACTGGAGGCTTTTAAGAAGAGACTGGATAGCCACCTATCTGAAATGGTACAGGGTCTCCTTTTTGAGCAGGGGGTTGGACTAGAAGACCTCCACGGTCCCTTCCAGTCCTATTCTGATTGATTGATTGATTGATTGATTGATTTAGCAATGTGAGATTTGGGGAATATATTTCCTAGGCATTTTATTATCGCTGACACCAAAGGAACAGACTGTAAAGCAGCATTGGTGCAAAACCTGGGAGTTAGTGGGATGAACTTGTAGCCACACACAAAATAAAAATTGGGGAAAAACCTTCTAAACTAATACTGCATCTGGTTCTGGTCCCCACAATAAAAAAAAAGATGTTGAGACAATGTCAAAAGTACAGAAAAGAGCAACAGAAATGATTAGGGGACTGGAGGCTAAAATATACAAACAAAGTTACAAGAATTGACTATCTCCAGTCTAATGAAAAGAAGGATGGCAGGGATGGCAAACCTTTTAGAGACCGAGTGCCCAAACTGCAACCCAAAACCCACTTATGCATTGTCGGGTGCCGGGTGGGTGTGGCCCATTGGGTGGGCGTGGCTGTGGTGGTAACAGCAGACTGGGTGGGACTAAAAAGTTCAATCAATTCCAACTTTACAAGATCTTTTTTTTTCCCTGCAAGAAGTTGAAATTCACTGATTGATTGAACCTTTTTTTTTTTTTGCACATGGCGGCGGAGGCCTAAAGCGAAAAGGTTTTATAAAACCCAGCTGAAGGCCTAGGACTGGGGCGATGGCGCGCGTGCCCACAGAGAGGGCTCTGAGTGCCGCCTCTGGCACCCGTGCCATAGGTTCACCACCACTGGACTAGGGGAGCCATGATAGCAGTGGTGGTGCAGTGAGTAGAATGCAGTGTTGCAGGTTAATTCTGCCGGCTGCCAGAAGTTCGATCTTGACCTGCTCAAGATTGACTCAGCCTTTCATCCTTCCGAGCTTGGTAAAACGAGGAGTCAATGTGCTGACTCTGTAACCTGCTTAGAGAGGGCTGTGAAGCACTACAAAGCGGTAGATAAGTCTAAGTGATAGTGATAGTGTTCCAATATTTGAGGGGCTCCTAAAAAGACCAGGGGGGGTCAAACTATTTTCCAAAGCACCAAAAGGCAAGACGAGAAACAATGGTGGAATCTAACCAAGACCAGAAGCAGCCATTTTCTCTATTGCTTTTAGAGTTCATTGACGCTGGGAGGAGGGATTGGGATGAGAGTTCAGTTAGTCATAATAATAATAATAATAACTCTGTTGTGGGAATCCAAGGACAAACTGGGTCCAGAGCTGATAATGTTTCCCCTCAGCATGGCTGGCTCAGGAATTCTGGGAGTTGAAGTCCACAAGTCATAAAAGAGCCAAGGTTGCCTACCCCTGGCCTAAGGCAATGTTTTCCAACCTGGGCATCTTTAAAATATGTGGACTTCAACAGCAACTTTAAGATATGTGTCTTCAACTCCCAGAATTCCCCAGCCAGCTATGCTGGCTGGGGAATTCTGGGAGTTGAAGTCCACATATCTTAAAGTTGCCCAGCATGGGAAACACTGCCCTCAGTTTTTTCTCATGTCTATGACTTTCAAAGAGATGAAAGACAGCTATTTTCCCTTTGTAATTATTGTTGAAATTATAGTGAGAAAGATGTATATTCATGTGTAAGGGGACAAGATGTTTCCTGCACTGAAAGGGTAGTCCTACAAGTAATGGTTTATTTGAAGTTTAGTCCTGCAAGGAATCTGTTTAATGTTTAAGCGCAGATGCGTTATTTTCATGTCATCTGTCTGATTCTTACACTTTAAAAAAAAATTAATGCTTCTTTTTTAAAAAAAAAAAAAAAGCCAGAACTTGCCATAAATGTTTGAGCCTATTAAGTAAGGACTTTGAATGCCAAGCTAAACAGGAATACTACATTTATATTCAGGGTGTGAACTCAGGATGTCTGCTAATCTGAACAAGATTTAAAAAAAATCATCTTGATGGGCTTTAAAACTTGTTTTAATTAAAGTTTCCCCCTTTCATCTCCCAAAGCCTTGCATTGCTTTCTCTCTACTCTCTCACATAGTTAACTACGAAAAGTCTCAATTACAGGAATGAGGACGCATACCTGCCTTTCTCCCATGTGGGACGGAGAGCCAAACCAAGATTAAAATCTCTGTTTTCTTGTCACTTGAGACATCAGAACTCCTGAGAAAGAGCAGGGCCTAATTACAGAGATGGATTTGGAGGAAGGTGGAGAGGGTCACTTACTGGGGGAGCTGTCTGAGGGTTGTCCATGCAAGCAAAGAAGGTGATTGAGTCCATTATCTTTTTTGCAAGGGAAAGGTGTCCTGGGAAAATTTGCAAAGTTATTTGTGAAAGGGACGGGTGTGACTTTTGAAAAGGGCCAGGCTGGATATCCATGTACCTCTTTCTCAAACAACTGCCCCATTCTTTGTGATGTGCGTGCAAGGACAAGTAGTCCTCAACTTACAATAATTCATTTAGTGACTGTTTGAAGTTACAACGCACTGAAAAAAAAGTGACGCTTGGCAACCAATTCATATTTATGACGGTCCCGGAGTCATGTGATCCTCTTTTGCACCTTCTGACAAAGTCAATGGGGGGGGGGGGAAAGCCAGGTTTGCTTAACAACTGGGTTACTAATTTAACAGCTGCAGTGGTCAAATTAAGAAGCGTGGCGAGAAAAGTCGTAAGATGGGGCAAAACTCACTTAACAAATTTCTCACTTAGCAACATACATTTTGGGCTCAATTGTGGTCGTCGGTCGAGGTCTGCCTATACTACAGATCCTTATCCTTTTTTATTAAAAAGATCAGGAGAAGAATTGTGTCAAACCGTGCAGGATGAGACCCTAAGATAGCAGCATGTCCGGCTATATAATATAATATATATATAATATAAGTGGTCCTCAATTTAGGGACTGTTTGAAGTTACAACAGCCCTGAAAAATGTGACTTAAGACCAATTCCCCCCCCCTACGACCATTGCAGCATCCCCATGGTCACGTGATCAAAATCCAGACACTTGGCAACTGGCCTGTATTTATGACGGTTTCAGTGTCCCGAGGAATCAGGTGACCCCCTTTTGCAACCTCCTGTCAAGCGAAGTCAATGGGGAAGCCGGATTCGCTTAACAACTACGCTACCAACTTAATAACTGCAGTGATTCACTTAGTAACTGTGGCAAGAAAGGTCGGAAAATGGGGCAAAACTCTCTTAATGCTTGTCTTGCTTAGCAATGGAAATTTTGGGGTCAATTGTGGGCATAAGTTGAGGACTACCTGTAGAGTTAGGCCAGCAATTCAACCCTTCCAGGTCTATGAGCAATGGAATCGCCAGTTAGACTGGAGGGAGGGGTTAAGAGGGACCTGAGTCTTTGTACTACAGGAAGGGGCACAGGCTGGACCTCCCCCCAGAATCCTTAAGGCCTTATCTGACTGTTCCCAGGGAGTAGAGTAGGAGTAGAGTTAGAGTTAGAGTTAGAGTTAGAGTTAGAGTTAGAGTTAGAGTAGAGTAGAGTAGAGTAGAGTAGAGTAGAGTAGAGTAAAGTAGAGTAGAGTAGAGTAGAGTAGAGATAGGGATAGGGATAGGGATAGGGATAGGGATAGGGATAGGGATAGGGATAGGGATAGGGATAGGGATAGGGATAGGGATAGGGATAAGGATAGGGATAGGGATAGGGATAGGGATAGGGATAGAATGGGAAGAGAAGAGAAGAGAAGAGAAGAGCAGAGAAGAGAAGAGAAGAGAAGAGAAGAGAAGAGAAGAGAAGAGAAGAGAAGAGAAGAGAAGAGAAGAGAAGAGAAGAGAAGAGAAGAGAAGAGAAGAGAAGAGAAGAGAAAAGTTGGAAGGGACTTTGGAGGTCTTCTAGTCCAACTCCGTTCTCAGGCAGGAAACACTATACCATTTCAGACAATGTAAGTTATTACCATATGTACTTCATATATGAGGATACATTTCAAATATCTTTAAGAATTATTTCCTAATTATTTCTAAATCGACCAACATCGATTTAGATGTAACACAATGAGGCAAAAGGTATTAGATGTTATGCAACAGTTATCTTGAAGAAGAATCCTATTGAGATGACAAATACAATGGCTTATAGATCTGCAACTTAACAGGACACATTTTATTGCCAAAATCCATTTTTGGTGACTCCCTGCAGTCAGTCTGGCGAGATTCTTGTTACTTGGGTGACTAGCAATAAAACTCCCGTTGGAGACTTTTCCCTGAGTTCTGCTTGTTTTCGCCTGAAATTGTGGCTCTTTTTGACTTCCAAATTGAACTTAAGTTTAAAGCATCTCAAATCTTACAAAGTAGTCATATCTGGAAAATATCTGCTCATGAGATTTCAGATAATCTTGGTTCTTTTAAAAAAAAAAAAACCGGTTTTGTATTTTGGTGCTTGTGATGTTGTGTTGAACTGTGGGAAGGGAAATGTGACTGGTCCCACCTCCAGTAGAACAGAGGTCCTGAATCTTCGCAACTTTTAAGACTTGGGACTTCCCAGAATTCCTCAATCAGCAATGGCTGAGGAATTCTGGGAGTTGAAGTCCACAAGTGTTAAAAGTTGCCAGGGTTCAGGACCCCTGCAGTAGAGTGCAAACAGTAATAATCTCCTGCTTGAGCAGGGGGTTGAACTAATGTTGGTCTCTTCCAACACTGTTATTCTGTATTGCTCTGACATCTAAGTTAATAATCCCCACATTGCATGTATAACTTGTGTCTTTAAGATTTCAAGGAAAGGCAAGTGGAAGCAAACCTAGATAGTTCTTGGTGATGGAATTATTTGAGATGGTCTGCATCTGGAATGGAGATGTTTCATCTAAAGCAGCGGTTCTCAACCTGTGGGTCGGGACCCCATTTGGGGTCGAACGACCATTTCACGGGGGTCGCCAAACAGCGCAGCCTGCCATTTTTTTCCCTTTTCCTTAGCTGTGCTACTCCCTCTTATTCTATTGGCTTTTGAAAGCCAATAGAATAGACTCTCTTGAATAGAGTCTAATTCTATTGGCTTTCAAAAGCCAATAGGAATTGTCCAGGCTGTCTCTGCCCTGCTGAGCCCGCCAAAAGTCCCAGTCTGCAAACGGTGCTGCAAGTTGTCTGCAGCGAAGGCGAGCTGTCTGGAAGTTTCCACTCCTCCCTGCTGAGCAACTACTAAAAATGTAAGTAAAAGAGGGCCAGGGGTGGGAGGTGGGAGGCCGGCGGGCACAGGGAGGGTTGCTGGTACGCGTGGAGCCCGGCGGATGCCTTACCTCCCTATGGCTGGGCCAGCTGGTGGCCCAGCCGGTGGTCGCCCTGCGCCGTCGCTGCCCCTTGCCAGCTACACCTCGGCCGGTGCAGGGGGCGGCACCACGCATGTGCAGCGCTCCCGGGCAGGGAAATACAGGTAATCCTCGACTTACGATCGGTTGGGGGTCACGGCATTAAAAAGGTTGAGAACCACTGATCTAAAGGAAGTTGGGTGAAACCATCTTTCCAGCAATACCCTGCCTTGTTATTACAACACAAGGTTGAAGAATTGCTGAAGTTTTTGCATATTTGTAGGTTCATCTCTGAAAGAATTGCAAAGCTCTCCTTGATTGAAATAGTATGGTGTACCTTGTTGTAATTTTATATTGTTGTAATTTCATCCTTTTATTTGTCTGTCTGGAAATCTATGTCAGTCCCTAAAATTGTAGGAGAATACCAGTTCGGATGATAGAATTGTGCTTAGAAAACCCCCAAAAGCATGTTCTTAAAAAATTCACCAGTTGTAGTTTTTTGAAAGGGCAAAGTTCATGTATCCCAGCAAGGACATATCAAGGTAGATTTTCATATTAAATGGATAGTTAGCACCAAAGCTAAAGATAAACAAGGAAGTTACTGAAGAATATAGTGAACAACCAACATGGTTTAAATTGAAAATACAGTACTGTAAATTTCCTTGTGGCGTTGTGGTCTGGTTTTTATTGTTTGGCTTGGGGCTTTTGCTAAGGAACAGTCGGCATGGGGAGGGGGGGTATTCATCTGGTTTCTCCATATGTCTCAAAAGATATCCACCTTGTCCAGGACGATTTTTCTCTGTGTGAATTTTGCTTTTGTTTCAACTGCGAGCTTGGCTTTCATGCAGAACATTTGACAAAGGCATGGATTAGGTGCTTGCTCAGAGTAGGCTGGTGGGCACGGAAAGGAAAATGGACTGAAGACGAACAGTCAAAAAGGACTTTCAAAGAGCAATCTTTAGTTGGCCCTAATGCCTAGTTTAGTTTCAATTTAGAATGAACAATGGAAGGTGGTGAGGCTTTGCAGCCAGAATTTTAATTTTCCTTGTCAGATATGAGGGAGGGGGTGCTTTGTTCTGGACTGAAGAATTCACTTGACGTGGGAAGTGATTCTGTGTTCAATTAAGGTGGTAGACAGAAGCTGGTTTGCAAGATTTAGAGCAGGGCTTTTTAACCTTTTCACCCCTTGTACCACTTTTAGGATATGGCAACATCCCATCAGTCGCCTAGCAAGGTGTCAAAAAAGAATGTTTACCAAACCAGACGTTAACAAAGACTAATACCTCATGCTGTATTTTTATGTTTTATGAGGATTGCTTCTTAATATGATCCTATGCTTAATGTTGATTGCTTTAATATTGGAAAAGCGTACTGAAAAAAAAAAGAAAAAAAGAAAGGAAGTAAAAGGGAGGAACAGGATGGAGGAAAGAAAGAAAAAGAAAGGTAGAGAAAGAAAGAAAAAAGATCAAGCCAACCTTACCTTCTATTGTACCTGATCAATAGATAGTTTATTTTGTGAATAAACCGTGCTGGTTTGAAAAAAAAAAACTTGATGATTTCCCCCACCCCCAAAAGGAAAAAAGGGATAAAGTACAGGTAGTCCTCGACTTACAACAGTTCACTTAGTGACTGTTCGAAATTACAATGGCATTGAAAAAAGTGGCTCCCGAAGCCACAGCCGAGCAAGACACCTGCCTGCCCACCCGGGGGTGCTCTTCCTCCTGTCTGAGGTTTTCATTGTTGTGAGCATTTCTGTTGAGGATTGGCAGTGGGGGTGGGGTGGGGGAGTGTTTGGTTTTTATTCCCCCTCCGTCTGCTGGGTGGTTGCAGCAGGTTTTGGTCACTTCACATGACCCTGGGACACTGTGACCGTCATAAATACGAATCCAAGGTCCCTTCCAGCCCTAGGCTGCCATGTTCTGGGCTATACAATATTCTATGGAGCCAGTCTTAAGTCTCTTACAGGGAGAGTCCCAAAGCTGCTTTTTCAGGAGGCAACTGGACTTTCTTGTTTTTCTTTGAAGACGTTTCGCTTCTCATCCAAGAAGCTTCTTCAGCTCTAACTGGATGGTGGGTAAGTCAGAGCTGAAGAAGCTTCTTGGATGAGAAGCGAAACATCTTCAAAGAAAAACAAGGAAGTCCAGTTGCCTCCTGAAAAAGCAGCTTTGGGATAACCATGACTTGGATGGCTGAGGACCTCCATAGAAATTCTTATGGGGGTAGAGATTCCAAATTGATGATGCCCCCCTTGGCTCAGTCTGGTTATCTCCTACAGTAATGGAGATACTCTAAGCCAGGGGTTCTCAACCTTGGCAACTTTAAGACTTGTGGACTTCAACTCCTAGAATTCCTCAAGTCTTAAAGTTGCCAAGGTTGAGAACCCCTGCTCTAAGCATACTGGAGCTTAATGTCATTTTTTAAAAAAAGTAGGGCTGGAAAGTCATTCTGCTATAATTTGATGGATTCCTTTTGAAATCCATCAGTGTGATCTCATGAGGAGAGGGCTCTGCAGAATGCAAGTTGAAGTAGATATTCAACTTCCTGTTTCTATGATCCATTTCAACCTCTTTCATTTGTTAATGCTTTCTTTTTTTATTAATTATATATTTGTAAATGTAAACAGAGGAAACAAAGGAAAAAATCAGGTTGAGTATAACTCAACTTAATACAATCATTTTCTACTTGTAAACATTCTTCACTCGGCATATCAGTATTTAACCATAAGCTAGATACATTTTCTTTGAGTGATATTTCTCTTGTATGTAGTCTATCCATTTTTTCCAGTCCAACATATATTTTTCATTTGAATGATCCTTCAAGTATGCAGATATTTTGGCCATTTCTGCCAGATTTATGACTTTCAAGGTCCATTCTTCAATAGTTGGTAATTCTGGTTTCTTCCAGTATTGACCCACCAACAGTCTTGCTGCTGTGATCAAATTCAAAATTAAGTTCGTCTCCAGGGTGGTACAGTCTTTTGTAATTCCTAACAAAAACAACTGAGGTAGAAATTCAATACGCTTTTTCAAAATGGTTTGAAGTGCCCACCATATTTTTCTCCAAAAAGCTTTAATTTTTCTACAGGTCCACCATACATGAAAATAAGTAGCATCCATACTTTCACATCTCCAACATTTAGGTTGGAGGTCAGGGTAGATATATGATAGTTTTTTCGGATCTAGATGCCATCTATAAAACATTTTGTAAAAGTTCTCTCTAAGATGTTGCGCTTGCGTAAATCTTACATTTTTCACCCAAATTCTCTCCCATGTTTCCATCATAATAGGTTGTCCAAAATTTTGTCCCCACTTTATCATACAATCTTTGACTAGTTCAGTTTCGGAGTCAATTTCTATCAATACATTATACAATCTTTTGATATGCATAGACCTTTGGTCTCTAACTTGTTTAATTAAATTCTCATCTGCTTGGGATAAACCCCTCTTAGAGGCTTTTTGCCATCTAGACTGCAATTGTAAATATGAAAACCAAGTATAAACTATTCCTTCATCTCCTAGCATGTTCGAGGACTTTAATGAGAACACATTCCCCTCTTTAATTAGGAGTTTACTATAGGGCACCACATCTTGAGCTTGTGCTATGTTTATGTTCTCTATTGCATGTCTGGGAACCGTCCAAACGGGAATCTTTTCATTTCTAGACACGCAACAGAGAGTTCCTCAGTGGGTGCTCCTTGAAGCTCTTATCCGCCTTTTTGTCATAAACTAGATATGCATGCCAACCATATAGTAAATCATACCCTTCCATATTCAGTATTCTATCATTGGATAGATTAACCCAGTCACTTAGCGCTACTAGAACCGCAGCATGATAATATAATTTAAGATTGGGCATTTTTAAACCACCTCTTTCCCTTGTATCCTGGATAATTTTTAATTTAACCCTCGGTTTCTTGCCATCCCAAATAAATCTGTTAATGCCCTTATGCCACTCCTCCAGGTTCACGTCCTTTTTAAGTATAGGTAACATTTGAAAAAGAAATAAAAATGTTGTCAATACATTCATTTTTACTGCAGCTATCCTGCCCAGCAGAGACAGTTGTAGTTTTTTCCATTTCTCCAATTCTATTTGTATCTTGTTCCACAACACCTCATAGTTATTTTTATATAGCTTCCCATTAGAGGCTTCAATATCAACTCCTAAGTATTTAACTTTCTTAACTATTTCACAGCCCGTTATTCTTTCCAAGTCATGTTTTGAATTATTATCTAAATTTTTAACTAGCATCTTTGTCTTGGATATATTTATTTTGAAGCCTGATACCCTACCATAATCCTTAATTATCTCCATCAATCTCTTGGCTGATTGTGCTGGTTGAGTCAGTGTAACAAGCAAGTCATCCGCAAAGGCACATAATCTGTAGTCGTGTTGTCTAATCTGTATACCTTTTAAATCATCTGCCGCTCATATCTTATTCAATAAAACCTCCAGCATTAAAACAAACAGCAAAGGGGATAAAGGACATCCCTGTCTAGTACCTTTCTCTATATTAAATGAATCTGTTAAGTCCCCATTCACAATGATCTGGCCTGTTTGTTTCTGATAAATTGCCAATATGGAATTAATAAACTGTTCTCCCATTCTCATCCCACCAATTAATTTTTTCAAAAACAACCAGTTCAGTCTATCAAAGGCTTTTTCTGCATCCAAAAACATAAGAACAGCGGGCACCTGGATATGCTTTTCCAAGTATTTTATTATATTAAGAAGTTGTCTTACATTAGTTTTCATCTGTCTTCCTTGTAAAAAGCCAGTTTGGTCCGGGTGAATTATTTTTTGTAACACTGTCATTAATCTGTTAGCCAAATTTTTTTCAAAAATTTCATAATCCGTATTCAATAATGAAATAGGTCTATAATTTTCTGGTTGAGCGTTGTCTCTTCCCTCTTTAGGAATTAGAGAAATGTAGGCTGTTTTCCATGATGGTGGAACCTGACCACCCTCTTGTATGTTGACAAATAGTTCTCTAAGAGGTTCCACCATCTCCTCTTGAAGATACTTGTAATAGGTCGCCGTTATCCCATCAGTCCCAGGGGATTTTCCCATTTTCAATTGTTTAATCACTGAAATTATTTCTTCTGATGTGATCAATGCATTTAATCTATCTCTTTGTTCATCGGTAATTATCAATAACTTTTCATTTTGCAGAAACTTTTCTATCTCATTATCTTGTGTCTTCTCTTCAGCGTATAACTTGGAGTAAAATTCTATAAAAGCTTTCTTAATCGTTTCTTGTTGAAACGCTTCCTTCCCTTTATAATCTATTTTTTCAATTATACGGGATTTTTGTTTTTTCCTTAATATATAAGCCAACCATCTACCTGGCTTATTAGAATTAAAAAATGTATTATGTTTTGCATATTGTATATTCCTAGCAACTTGATCTGCCATCAACAAGTCAAATTGTTTCTGTAAGTTCTTGATCCCCTCTGTAATGTCTTCATCATCCGGTCTTTTTATTAATAGTTGCTCTTTCTTACTTATTTCCTCTTCTAGCGCCTTCCTTTTTTGCTCTTGTTTACAACGGTGCCTTTTGTTCATATCAAGTAAAATCCCACGCATGTACGCCTTGCTTGCGTCCCATATCATTTCTATAGGTGTATCTTTGTTCATATTCATGGTAAAGAATTCCTTCATAGCATTTTTGCATTCATTCACATTTATATCGTATTTAAACAAGTTTTCATTAAGTCTCCAGGATCTCTTAGGTCTCTGTCCTACCCTTAATTCCATCCAAACCGGGTTATGGTCTGTTAAAACTTTGGGTAGGATTTTCACCTTCTTTAGGCTAAAAAGCAAATCACTTGATGTTAATATAAAGTCGATTCTAGAAAATGACTGGTGTCTATCTGAAAAAAAGGTAAATTCTTGCTCTTTGCCATGTCTTTCTCTCCAAATGTCTATCAGGTCAAAATCATCCTTTATATAAAAAAAAAGATTTGGGTAACTTGGAACGTTTTTTGCGGAGTTGGTGATGTCTTCTTTTTATCTAAGCCGACCTCTATAACACCATTCCAGTCTCCCATTAGAATACAAGATCTATAATCGAATTGTATTAGCTTTTTATGTACCAATTTATAAAATTTTCCTTGTTGATTTGGTGCATATATGCCCATCAGAAGAACTTTCTTATCATCTTTTACAATTTCAATTTCTAGATATCTACCTTGTGAGTCTGATTCTATTAATTTAGCTCTTATATGATTTTTCACATAGATGACAATGCCATTCTTCTTTTCAGCAGCCACTGCAACAAAATGTGTGCCTAACTTATTGTTTATTAAGTATTTCTGGTCAGTAGTTCTAATATGTGTTTCTTGTAAGCAAATTACATCATTTTTACCTTGAGTCAAGTAATGAAATATTTTCTTCCTTTTCTGTGGAAAGTTTAAACCATTAACATTCCATGTCAAATATTTATTTGACATGATCAGCTTTGGAAAACTTTTGCAAGACCAAATCCACTTTTCCCCCTGATTTCTTCTTTGGTCGAGCTCCCATGGTTTCCAGACTTGTACTTGTACTGCCTTGTTGGTTCTTTTCTTGTTGTCCCATACGTTTAATAGTAGCTCTCGTCTGCCTTTGATCTTTAGGCTTTACTACTTCCAAGGTTTGAGGGATATCCATACTCCGTGCAGACGCCTCCAGAGAAGCTCCTTTATCAATTCCTGATGCTGCAGAGGGCTGTGTCTCCGGGGATTGTGGTCATTGTTTTAAGTCCATTCCTCTTTCTTGTGGTAGATCTACACTTTTTGGTGCTGTGGGTGGGGGTCCCCCAGCCTTCAGCTCATTTTCAAAAAATTATTTTGCTTTCCAGACCGAGTTCAAGCGGTATCTTTTACCATTATAAAGTAATGACAGTCCAGCTGGGACCTCCCACCGAAATTGTAGAGCACATGTTTTCAGTTCAGTGACCAAAAATGCGTAGTCTTTTCTTTCTCTTAACATCTTGGAGGGATCTCCTTCAAAATCACCACCTCCTGACCATCTACATTTAATTTCTTGTTGTAGGATGTTGTAAGAATAAGATTTCTGAATCCCCTTGTTACAAAATAAATAACAACATCTCTAGGTAGATTTCTTTGTCTTGCCATCCATGAATTAACTCTGTGGATTCTATCAATCTGCCAGGAGAAATTTTTTGCATCATCTTCTAGAAATTTTTCCCAAAGCTTGTTCAAAAATTCTTCTCAAATCTTCTTGCTTCCCATTTGATACTTCTCTCAGCCCTCTGATCCTAATTGCTGTCATCATCTGGTGGTATTGCATCATAAGTGTGTGGTCTTGTATTTCACTTTTCATCTCAGCAAGTTGTCCCTCTACTTGTTGCTCAACCTCCTCCATCTTTTCTTCAACGCTCTCCCAGACCCCCTTAAAAGTTTCCACAATATCTTCTCTTATTTCCTTATTGTGAGTCTGCATTGCTTCTTTGATTTTTTCTAAATCATCAGTCACAGCTTTGCTTTGTTCCTCCATCTTCTTCTCCAATTCTTTGCTTTGTTCCTCCATCTTCTTCTCCAATTCTTTGCTTTGTTCCTCCATCTTCTTCTCTAATTCTTTGTTTGTCTCTCATGGGCGTATCAGCCAATGGCTGTTGGCTACAGTCAAAGGAAGCATTTTTCCAACTATGGCTTGTGGTGGACTTGTGCCTTCCTGGGTTGCTTCTAAGAAACATCTGATTAGCCACTATTGGCATTATGATGGATGTTCTTACTCAGGCAAAATGTGCCTAAATTTGTCCATGAAGTACAGAAGGTAGTTTATGTTGCCTTTTCTCCCATTTTGGATTCTTGTTTCTTGACCCTTGATATGATACAGGATCCTTGCAATAAAATACACAAAAACATCAGCTGGGGCATCTTCTAAGTATGTGCTTTTATATCAGCAGGTTAGTTTTTCTGCTTCTTATTGTTTGCCTTTCGCCTTTGTTTTTGGTTTATGGATTTGTTTTACCTACTTCATTTTATTTGTATCCAACCATTGCATTGTATCTTTTTTCACAAATAAAGGCAAATATACGTGCCCCAGGATAATGTGGCAGGATCCAGTCTGGCTCGGTCACCAGGACCAAAGTTTTAGTCTTCCAGGCTTTTGGAGTTGTGCTGGAGACCATCCTCAGGCGGAATGTGTCCCAGTGTTTGATCCAGATTGGATCCTGTTTCTTTTTTGACCTCTCTTCCACATCTGGGAGGTAAATGGCTTTAGTTCTATATTGAGCAATTTTTACTATGCTTTTGGTCTGTGGATGTAAGTAGTGGAGTATCTGGGTACTGATTTCTATTTGATTTGACTTATATTTAAGCACTATTAAATGAAATATAATTAATAAGATTAACAGGTTTGTTCTTGCAGTCACTTGTATTAAAAATTGCAAACATTAAAGATTTAGTACCACCTTTCTGAAATCTCTGGAGACCATATCCAAACTTTCCAAGACGTATCTGTGGCCACGTCTTGGAAAGTTTGGATATGATCTCTAGAGAATTCAGAAAGGTGGTACTGAATCTTTAATGTGTGTTTGAGGTTTTTAACATTGCAATTAAATTGGGAGAGCCACAGCAGTGGTGCCTGAAAGCCAATGTCCCAGTGAAGTGTGGTAGGATATTCTTGCATAGATGGTCTTTAAGCCACCAAAATAGGACCTGGGGAAAAAGGTGGAACACTTTCCCATCTATCACAAGTATCCCTCCAGCCTAAGAACAACATTGCAAAATATCTTTAGGGGAGAGTAAAAGAATGTTAAGATGGCAACTGTAGTCACCATCTTGACTTTTCCACTTCGGACACGTCAAGTGCAAGCAACCAAAGCCACTCATAAATAGTTAACATAAGCAACTTTATTTAACTTACATTAAGTAACTTTACATAAACTTTGCTTAATGTAAACAACTTTATTGTCTTCTACCTATGTTACAAGAATCTCCCCAAACTGCCTGCCTTCCCTTTGGAATGACCAAATAAGGTTTCGTGGATTTTGAGGGAGGTCAAGCTTATGCTGCTTGCGGTGGTGCAGTGATTCTAAGCTGGGTCCCTGCTTGACCCCGGCTTCCAAGATGAATAGACCAGGTCGCTCCTCCCAGTGCCAATGACATTTTTTTCTCACCTGTGTTAGGTAATGCTCAGTGTGTAAGCTAGAAATGTAAACTAGGACAGGAAGTTTTGGATTACCTCTGCTGAAATGATAAGATCCCTTCACCAATCAATTTCCTGTTTCTCAAGTGGGCAAACTTTGTATAGGGTCACTTTCTGAAGCATTTTTGTAATGTTGATGTGTTTTTGGTAGAATGTTTTTTGCTTTTAGTAATTGACAAGGATGTGTGTGTGTGTGTGTGTGTGTGTTGTTGTTGTTGTTGTTGCATCTTTTACATATCTGGGTGGAGCTTTAGAATAGAAGAGGACACAAGGTAAAAATAGATATAAGGTAACCGTAGGCTGGCTGTGATATATTTGAAATTCTTTTGCTCCCCTAATGTGCAAACACGTCTATATTTTGAAATGTTTCTAATTGATGTGAAAGCAATTGACATACAAAAGCAAACCAGATCAATGAGAAATGAGAAATTACACACAACACAAAGAAATATATGGATGCAATAAAGGACAGTTAATAAGAACTAGTGTGCTAAGAAGAAATTTTGAAATGTGAGGTATAAAATGAAATTAAAATTAGAGAGAGCAACCTCCCCCTTAATCTTGGGTCTTTACTGCTGTAGCTCAAGAAGAGATGGCAAAACACCATTGTTTTTGTCTTGATTAGCACCTGATCATAGAAGTTTGATGCCAAACTAATTTGTTTTGCCTGTAAAAACAATTGGAAAATTGGTGCTAAATGGCATTTTCTAGAGCAGGGGTCCCAAACCCCTGATCCGTGGACCGGCATCGGGTCGCGGTATGCCAGCAACCAGTCTGCACAAACAAGCAAAGCCCCATCCGTGGGATGCAGGCAGCACACAAAACCACGCACTCTATAGTCCGTGGAAAAACCTTTCTCCACGGAACCGGTCCCTGGTGCTCAAAAGACCTCTGTTCTAGAGGCTCTCTAGAAGTCATAATAAAGAAGCACCACGCCTGCTGCACTGTCTCTGTTCCCAGAGCCACGTGAGCCTCAGTCAGTGTTTCTCAACCTTAGTAAGATGTGTGGACTTCAACTCTGGCTAGGGAATTCTGGGAGTTGAAATAAAGTTACTAAGGCCGTGAAACACAGGCTTAGATGTTCATAAACTAGGAACCTGTTATATCTACCTGTTATGATGGCACAAGATAAGACAAAGAAGAATCCTTGTATTGGATAAGGTTAAGGTCCTCAGTGGTTTGCAAGAGTCCTGATACTCAGCATTCTAGATTTTGATGTTAGGGAACTAATGATAATCCTTTTAGCCTGATCGCAGCCAGCAGAAATCAGTTGTTCTTTGGATAAACCAGTACTGTTTATTTTGTCTGTTAAATCCCCTAATGATGGTTAGTGGTGCTAAGCCCAATGAGGAGAATATTCTTTTTGGCCAATAGGTCAGGACAGTCCTCCGGGTTGTAGGTTCAAATTCTGGATATCCTCTCTTTATGTCAGGACTCTGTTCTTTGGGCAGCGAGTATTATCCTCAGAAATTTGGTTTGTAGAGTTGCTCTAAAACAGGGCTCTCCAAACTTGGCAACATTAAGACCTGTGGACTTCAACACCCAGAATTCCTCAGCCAGCTGTGTTGGCGGGAGAATTCTGGGAGTTGAAGTCCACAGATCTTAAAGTTGCCAAATTTGGAGAGCCCTGTTCTAAATAAATCAGCCAACCTGGGTGGCATACAGCATCTGGGCAGACCAAAGATGTGAGCCTTAGCAGACTTGAAATATATTTTCTCCCTTAAATCAAGCATCAATTTTGCTCTAAACCAGAACATTTCAACTTATTTTCATGTTAATTTTCACATTAAAGCTGATGACCTCTACATGTATTTCGGCTCTTATAATGTCCATTTGACCTGGCTGACTGGAGAATCATGCAGTCAATATCCTACATCAGTCAATCAATCAATCAATCAATCAATCAATCAATCAATCAATCAATCAGAACAGAGACTGGAAGGGATCTTGGAGGTCCCTTTCAGACAAGTGGCTCTCCAGTCTCTTCTTAAAAACCTCCAGTGATGGAACACGTACAACTTGTTAATTGTGAGGTTAATTGTCCTCATTTTTAAGAAATTTCTCCTTAATTCCAGGTTGCTTCTCTCCTTGATTAGCTTTCATCCATTGTTTCTTGTCTTGCCTTCTGGTGCTTTGGAAAATAAGTTGACCCCCTTGTTTTTGTGGTAACCCCTCAAATACTGGAATACTGCTATCACATCACCCCCTAGCCAAACCCAAATCTTGCAACCCTTTCTTCATATGTTTTGGTCTCCAGGCCTTTGATCATTTTAGTTACTCTTCTTTGCATTTTTTTTTAAGTCTCAACATCTTCTTTGCAATGTGATGACCATTACAATATTCCGGGTGTGGTCTTTTAAAAAGTGGTACTAGTAATACCTCACATGAGATCTAGGGGTGTTAGGTAAGAGAACCTCACCTTTGGTGCTCTACTGAGCTTTCCTTCCCCCCCCCCTAAAGTAATTGTTTAAAAATGAGAAATGTGTCTGTAAAGTCCCAGTCTTTGCCTCTCAACACACAATATCATTGCCCAAGGTTTTATTTTAGAGCTGATATTATATCCAGCTACTTTGGATAGTATTTTCAAAGAGACTGTAAACATTGGTGATCACATCATGTTGTAGAAGTTCTGAAACTGCTTTTATTGCTGTAGAGGTATTGGATTTCTGGTAGCAATTTCAGGCTCAAGAATCTATAATGCCCCCATGCTTTAAAAAGGCATCATTTAGCTTGCCAATTAATGGAGTCAGACAGGATCTCTGTGGTATTTACTCTTGCTGCAAACTTTATACAAACAAACAACAATTGAGCCAGTAACAAATTCTGAAGTCCTCCTGGTTTCTTCTGACTGATCACACATGATCACAGTGGTAGAGCCATCTCTCTCCCTAGCTAGAAAAACGGTGGCCTTTTGATTCCTACTGATTAGCTCAGAGGCCTAGTGTAATGCAGAGAAACATTACTGCAGACCAGGCATCTCCATTGACAATTACCACGTTTCCTGCCCCATCTGTGATTTTAAATGGTGAATGGGATACTGCAAAATGATATGTCAGCCCGATGTACTTTGAGATGGGTCCCATAAGCTTTCTGAAAAAGTGAAAATTATGAGGTTAACTGCAGTTCACTGTTTTGCTTGGAAGGGCACAAAAGAAGGGGGTACAATGAGAGCTTCTGCACCAGAGACAAATTCCTTGTGTGTCTAATCACACTTGGCCTAATAAACTTATTCTATTCTGTTCTGTTCTGTTCTGTTCTGTTCTGTCCCGTCCCGTCCCGTCCCGTCCCGTCCCATCCCATCTCATATTCTATTCTATTCTATTCTATTCTATTCTATTCTATTCTATTCTATTCTATTCTATTCTATTCTATTCTATTCTATTCTATTCTATTTTCTATTCCATTCCATTCTCATCCATTCTCTTATTCTGTTCCGTTCCGTTCCATTCCGTTCCATTCCATTCCATTCCATTCCATTCCATTCCATTCCATTCCATTCCATTCCATTCCATTCCATTCTATTCTATTCTATTCTATTCTATTCTATTCTATTCTATTCTATTCTATTCTATTCTATTTTCTATTCCATTCCATTCTCATCCATTCTCTTATTCTGTTCCGTTCCGTTCCGTTCCATTCCATTCCATTCCATTCCATTCCATTCCATTCCATTCCATTCCATTCTAAAAGAAGAACAGGCTTTTGAGTGTGCCTGTGTCAGAATATGTCCACCTGAGATGTCAGGCTACAAAACTCAAGAAAGACAGACTGTGATTCTTTCAGGCACATTTTTTTTTATCATATACCACCCAAAAACAGAATCTTGCCAAACTTATACCGCCCCTGAAGCATATACCATCGGAATTATTAGGAAAGAATTGTTTTTACCCTCTCTTTCACACACAGACTATCTGAACTGAGTTACCTCTTGTTCCTCTGGAATGCAGCCCCTGGGAATCCCAACTACATTCCATCACAGTGGAGGACTCTTTAGGATTGGCCAATTTTTCCTCCAGTGGCCATTTTGTGAGGGTCCCCACGATACATTCTCAAAGTTCCTATTCTGCCCAACATTTAGAAATCTGGAATTAGCTAGATCCTAGCCAATTACAAATAAATCACTTACATTTTCTACTGATTTCATCAGCAACCCGGGTTAAATCGTGATGCCGAACTTGTGGCAGGCATGCCGAGTGGGTAGAAAGACACGCGTTGATCCTTTTCTCTCCCTGTGTATTGGACCTTCACTTTGGTTACACCTGACTCTTAAATAAGAACAAGATCAATAGGGACTATTCACGGTAATACGTGGAACAAAATGTTGTTCTGTGTTCTTGTCCCTTAAATGTCAGTGTCCTTAAATTGGAGCCATTTTAAAAATAAGAACCCCGAATTGAAAAAAAAAAAGAATCATGCATTACAAAAAAAGGTGTGGGGGGGGAGAGATACATTTTTAATGATTTGCTTTATGCTTATGACTCTAGCGATTCCCTGCAATCAGATGTATTAATAAGAAGAATCAGACTGAAAGCATAATCAATAGCTGTGGGGGTCAGAAAGCAGCCCTGCTTTTAGAGAAGTAAAGGCCTATTAGATCTTTGAATCAATGGAAATGCAGCAGTCCAGGCTGTAAGCTTCAATTCCTTGCTTTCAACTGGCATTACTTAATTATTTGTCCCAAACGTTTCATATCTTTGCAGCTGTATTTCTAATCAAAACAGAAAGCTTTGCTTTCCTGTGTGCATTTGTGAATTATTTTAAAAACTAGCTATTGACTTTGAGAATATCGTCCGCTAATTGTTTGAGAGAGAACGTCTGCGGCAGAGAAAATAGAGCCAGCAGCCAAATGTTTTGCAAGTGAATAAACACTGCAGGTCAGGCCATCTCTGATATGGGAGTAAGAGCTGATCTACATCTAGATTGGGTTTATGATAGCTGGGCTATAAATCATTTAAACAAATTAAATAACTCTTCTAACAAAAAATATTCATAGACTTTTACAGCCATGGGCATGGCGATTCGGTAAATTGATCGTGCCTGTCGCAGATCAATCCTTTGCATTCAAGGTGGTAAAATTGATCGTCCAATCTCTCATCTCAAAAGTGATGCAGTGTTTTTGGTCCTCCACATACCCCCATGGAGTTGGCCATTGATTTCAATGCAGAAAGAACCACAAGGGGGGGGAGGATAAAAATGGCCCTCTTGGATTAGACCATTGGTGGCAAACCTATGGTACGGGTGCCAGAGGCGGCACTCAGAGCCCTCTCTGTGGGCACACGTGCCATTGCCCCAGCCTTGCCTCCCCCATGACCCCCTCCTCTCCAGCAGCTCCCCTGAAGGAGAGTCACCCTCGAGGGTGGCCCACATGGAGCAGCGCAGCCAGGGACATGGCAGACAGCCAGCGTAGACAAGACTCTGCCCTCACGCCCCATCATGCAGTTGATGCTGCAGGGCGCGGGCAGAGGGTGTGGCCGCCATAGCACTGCTGGGCTGCATGGGCAATCTGCAGCAGGCCCTGGAGGTGGTGAGTGGTCCTGTGGGCAGGCGGGGTGGGGGATGGGGAAGCAGAGCAAGGGGGCAGGGGGTGGAGCAGGGGCGGGGCCAGTTTTTGGGCACTCAGTCTCTAAAAGGTTCGCCATCACTGGATTAGACTAAAGTCTATCTTAGTCTGTTCTTGTTTTCCATAAAGGCCAGCCAGATGCTACTATGAGGCTCGCAAGCAAAAAAAAAAAAAAGGAAACAGACTCCTATCCAGAGATAACCTCAAACATGATAGCATTGAATCAACAATAAGAATTGTTCTGCCAACCCTGGCATGATTTGTCCACCATAGATTCATCCAGCCCTCTTTGAAAGCCACCTGTCATGTACCGGGAAAACAGGTTCAGGCAGATCAAATGAATATAAAAAGTTATTGCAAGCTTAAACTCTCTACAAGAATCTGAGCTACTAACCATCAAGGGAAATTAGTAGGAATTAATTAGATCTCTTTTGGGTGAGCAGGGACTCATGACTTATGATGTGTTTGATTTCTCCCTCAGGCTCCGCCTGGTCATCTCCTACATCACCCAAGTTAGTGGGCATCATCGTGTCTAGGAGAAATGAATTCCACAAAGCATTTCATTGATATAGGATGTATTAAGAAGAAAGCATGCAAATCCATTGGGTGTTCAAATGAACATTTGCCTCAAAAACCTTTGAAAGTCCTAGTGGAAATAGCTAAATTTGTGAGGTTTTGGTGTAATAGTAAGAGACTGTAGTCTCATTTTGGAATTAAGAAAAGTTGGTTGGTTGATAGACTGAAGGATTGGATCGATCCCTTCCCTTTAAATCACATCTCTGCTTGTTTTAAATCTTTCAAGCATGTTTATTTTGCTGCAAAAGCTCAGTGTTTAGAAACGTTTGCAATAGAGAGGTGGTACTTTTAAATAATTTCTAGTTTGATTTAAATGTTTCCTGCACTGCTTTAGTTTTTATTTTATATGTTACTCTTTGAAAAACATTTAAACAGGTGAGACAGCCTCCAAATATTTTCAGTGAACAGTGTAAAATTTAATTTCAACCCTTAGAGCCATTGAGGGGTTAACTAGAACTGAGGCTTGAAATCATGTTAAAGGCAGGCATAACTTGTAAGTCCCGAGTGAACTAAAAATTAAAGTATAAAAGATTAACTAAGATTAACTAAAGATTAACAAAAAATATTTCAAAGACATTCATAATTACCACGATCCCGTGCTTTCAACAAGAGGAAGGTCTAGCCAAGAAGAAGAATTGAAGGTGAAATGTAGGTTATGCTCAGCTTGTGTACTAAGTCTATTATAAGAATGTCAGGTTGAAAAAGTTAACCAACTAGGTTTAAAACCAGAGATTGAAAACACTGCAAGTTGGGATAAGTGGATGATACTTCTTGACTGGCTGAAAGAAGACCTAGAAGAGCTCATTAGAAACTAAAACTGGGGATTAATATTAAATATTAAAAAAATGTCAGCCAATATATTTAGGGAACTCATAACTGTGACAGCTAAGAAGTAAAGATGGTAGGTAGTTTTGCATTTTTGCACTCACAAATCAGTAAAGGTGGGCAGCATGTTGGAGAAGTAAAGAGGAACTCAGTTCTAGAGAAGAAGACAATGATAGTGTTAGAAAAGATTATGAAAAAAGAAGACCGTTTTTAAGACCACCAAGGTCAAAATAGTTGAAACAATGAATTAACCTTTCCCCAAAGGTGAGGAAGGTTGTGAAAGTTGTACATTGAGAAAGTACAATGGATGTAGATGCCTTCAATTATGGATTTGGAGACAGTTACTAAAAATATCCCAGCTGGCCTACACAAGGAAGCTCTCATTTGGTGCTGGATGAAATAAAAACAGATTGCTCTCTTCAAACAGAAACTATCCAGTTCATCCCTGTGATGTGACAATATGATGTGCCAAAGGGACAGAGGGGACCACTGGTTTGAAAGAGGGTCCAAACAGGCTATCTGTGTTACAATTGAGGAGGAGGGATACAACACCATCTATCTCCTGTTTACAACACAGTCATTTCAGCACTTTGATTCAGGTGACCTTGAGGGTACCAAAAAACCCCAAATGGCCTCCACAACGATCAAAAAGCTAACAACTGACCATCAGACTGCTAACTATCAGATGACTGCAAAGAATATACTGTAAATCCTTCCATTTTCCACCATTCACTCAGAACTGAAGAAGCTTCTTGGATGAGAAGCAACAAGAAATCCCAGTTGCCTTTAGGAGAAGCTCCTTTGGGACAACCATGACCTGAATTATTGACAATCTCCATACATATATCCATGATATCCATGATATCCATGGCAAAGTTGACATAGAATGGGGTGGTGATGGAGATAGTAGATGGATGATGAAGGAGTGGATGTCTCTGAAAGAGTTCTAGATGATCAACAGGGACAGGTCAAGAATGGTTAGCCTTTAATGCTTGGACTTTAGCGTTTTGGGTCGCCATCACGAGACCAATGCATCCTTCAAAAGTAGGATTTCTGTCCATCCTATTTTACCACTTCCTTTTGCTGGCTTCATTTTGACGTTAAAATGTGTAACATTTTGTCCTTCAGCTGTTTGGATTGCTTTGATGGCAAGCAGGGTCTACTTCTGACCCCTAAAAATACAACTTTCGTTTTCAGATCCAGCTTCATTTAATGACTGCAGGGGCTGTTTGTCAAAACCATTTCAACAGGCTGTCTACAGAAAGGCTGTGTTTTTCGCTGTGACCTCTTCTTCCGGAATATATTTCTTGATTGCACAGCTTTCTTTTGTGTTTGCCGAGAAGGGGACTGAGATGACCCAGTGATTTTTTCTTCAATATATAATAAAATATCAGTGTCGGGCCATCATCCTTCCACATCCATAAGCTGAGATGTAAATCCATCTTGCCTCGAATCATTCTGAATCAGGAATGCCCAGCAAGCTAAACACCATGAAGCTAAAGGGAAAACAAGGAAGTTATGAAAGTCACCATCATATACTGTCCAAGATCTTTCTTCTGGACATCTTTCTGGTTTGAAAACATTCCAATTGCATTAACTGAGAAAGCTAATTCCAGCCACCTTTGTCAAGCCTGCCACATTATTTAGTGGGTGAATATAACCATCTCGCCTTGGAATCCAGTTCAACTCCCAACAATTCTTATCAAGGACAAATGTTACTTGTTTGAGCTTCAAAATGAAACCATTAAAAGGAAGAGATAAACTGGGATGGACAGAAATCCTACTTTTGAATGACAAGCTGGCCTCATGGTGATGACCCAACATATTAAAATCCCTCCATGCATTAAAAGCTAACGATTCTTGACCTACAGCTGATGATAACCTAGAGCAGCGGTTCTCAACCTGTGGGTCGCGACCCCATTTGGGGTCAAACGACCATTTCACGGGGGTCGCCAAACAACGCCATTTCCCCCCCCTTTTCCTTAGCTGTGCTACTCCCTCTTATTCTATTGGCTTTTGAAAGCCAATAGAATAGACTCTCTTGAATAGAGTCTAATTCTATTGGCTTTCAAAAGCAAATAGGAATTGTCCAGGCTGTCTCTGCCCTGCTGAGCCCGCCAAAAGTCCCAGTCTGCAAACGGTGCTGCAAGTTGTCTGCAGCGAAGGTGAGCTGTCTGGAAGTTTCCACTCCTCCCTGCTGAGCAACTACTAAAAATGTAAGTAAAAGAGGGCCAGGGGTGGGAGGTGGGAGGCCGGCGGGCACAGGGAGGGTTGCTGGTACGCGTGGAGCCCGGCGGATGCCTTACCTCCCTATGGCTGGGCCAGCTGGTGGCCCAGCCGGTGGTCGCCCTGCGCCGTCGCTGCCCCTTGCCAGCTACACCTCGGCCGGTGCAGGGGGCGGCACCATGCATGTGCAGCGCTCCCGGGCAGGGAAATACAGGTAGTCCTCGACTTACGATCGGTTGGGGGTCATGGCATTAAAAAGGTTGAGAACCACAGACCTAGAGCGTAGACTTGTCAATGTAATTTTCTTGGCAGCAATATGGAGGTTAATGTCCCGTTACAGGATAGCTATTTTGACTTCCCAGCCCTCGGACTCCTTGGTCGTGTCCTTTTCAGGTACTAAAGCAGTCCAACCATTCTCAGCTTTCTGATATCAACCAAAGTCAGCTGGTTGCTGGTTTGTGAAACCAGAAAACCAGATTTGTCCAAGCAACTCTGATGTTTACAGGCTTTCTAGTGAAAAAATATTGTCGCCCAATATATGAATATGGGAAGATACATGCTTGGCATTACAAGACAAGATAGAAAGACCTGCTCATGGATTAGAGCAGGGCTTTTCAACCTTTTCACCCATTGTACCACTTTTAGGATATGGCAATATCCAAGTACCACCAGTCGACTAGCAAGGTGTCAAAAGCTTGATGACCCCCCCCAAAAAAAGTGATAAAGTACAGGTAGTCCTCGATTTACAACAGTTCGCTTAGTGACTGTTCAAAGTTACAATGACACTGAAAAAAGTGCCGAGCAAGACACTGCCTGCCCACCCGGCGGCGCTCTTTCTGTTGAGGATTGGCAGCGAAGGTGGGGTGGGAGGTGTTTGGTTTTCATCCCCCCCCCCGGTCTGCTGTGTGGTTGCAGCAGGTTTTGGTCACTTCACATGACCCTGGGACACTGACCGTCATAAATATGAATCAGTTGCCAAGCATCTGAATGTAAATCACAAGACCCTGGAGAGGCTGCAACATTCCAGCTGATCGGCGCTTCTTCTGGGCTCAGCGGAAGAGCCAGGATCAGCGCCGAGCTCCAGCTGGAAAAGCAGCACTGATCCTGGCGCTTCCGCTGAGCCCTAAGAACATAAGAACATAAGAAGAGCCATGCTGAATCAGGCCAAAGCCCATCGAGTCCAGCATTCTGTGTCACACAGTGGCCCACCAATTGTACATGGGGATCTTGAGCAGAAAGAGAAGGCAAAACCCTCCCTTTCCCTGACAGCCCTGCAGCTCCAGCCGTCTCTCACTCAGGCTTGTGCGGTGCTGCCACCAGTTCAGCTCATTCCCCTCCCCTGCTCCCACTTTTCTAGGATGGTCCCGTACCACCTGCCAGGTGCCAATGTACCACAGGTGGTACCCATACCACTGGTTGAAAAGCCTTGGATTAGAGAACAAACGAAAGTAAACGATATCATCAAAAGAGTTAAAGAATTGAAATAAAAATGGGCTGGTCACACAGCAAGAAGAACTGAGGCAGGTGGACCAAGAGAGTCATAGAATGGATCCCACTTGATCACAAGCATCCAGGAAGGAGAACTAAAACAAGATGGAGCGACGACATCCACAAGTATTGCGGGCCCAACTGGCAAAAGAAAGGCCAGAAACACGCAGAAGAGGCCTTCCTCCTGCAGTGGACAGACAAAGGCTAGAATGATGATGATGATGTGAATACTGTCCTAACTTGGGAATCTTTTAATGCTCGCCATGTCTGACTTTGTTTCAAAAGGGCTTGCACATTCATTGGCTTTTCTGAAAGCACCCCTCTCCATGGATAACCTCATTCCAGTTTATATGCCCTTCTTCATTACATAGCAATTTAGTAGCTGACAGAGTCGGTCTCACCAACGCAGCCTATCCATCAGCCCCAATTTTTATGAAAGTTGTTGCATTTCTCTTTTTTGAATGTCTCGCCGTTTCCTTTCCTCCCGGGTGACCCTTTCACTTAAAATGCAAGTTACCTAGGAGATCCAGGTGAGGGTGTTTCATTAATGATGAGTGCCATATGCTGAACGCATATGGAACACACTGGCTGTTTATGTTTGCAACATGGATGTCGCGGAGTGGTTTTGGTCAGGATGTTTGCACAGCTTGGTGTGCACACAGTCTGCACTGAAGGCCAGCATCTGCCTGCTCCTGCATGGACTGAGTTGAAAAATCTGGCCGATATCATCAAATGCAACTTTTGAGAACCCAGAAATCTAAATCTGAATTAAGACTCTCTGGATCTGACCTGCACCCAGAGCTTATATATGAGGTCAGATCCTTATTCTTTTCCATCTTCCCTTCCTTCCCTCCCCCATATGGGGAAACAGGCATACATACTAATCTGTTGTACTCAAACCAGTAAAGAATATTTGGCATCCTAAAGACCAACAAATCTATTCTCCAATGCACTTATATTAGATGCATGTCATTTGCTTAGCCCAGAAGAAGCGCCAATCAGCTGGAATGTTGCAGCCTCTCCAGGGTCTTGTGATTTACATTCAGATGCTTGGCAACTGATTCATATTTATGACGGTCACAGTGTCCCAGGGTCATGTGAAGTGACCAAAACCTGCTGAAACCACCCAGCCAGATGGGGGGGAATAAAAACCAAACACCCCCCACCCTACCCCCGCTGCCAATCCTCAACAGAAATGCTCACAACAATGAAAACCTCAGACAGGAGGAAGAGCGCCGCCGGGCGGGCAGGCAGGTGTCTTGCTCGGCTGTGGCTTAGGGGGGCACTTTTTTCAGTGCCATTGTCACTTCAGTCACTAAGCAAACTGTTGTAAGTCGAGGACTACCTGTACTTTATCACTTTTTTCCTTTTTGGGGGGGAGGGGTTCATCAAGTTTTTGACACCTTGCTAGGTGACTGGTGGTACTCGGATGTTGCCATATCCTAAAAGTGATACAAGGGGTGAAAAGGTTGAAAATCTGTTACCATTTCAGACAAATGGCTGTCCAGTCTCTTCTTAAAAATCTCCAGTGTTGGAGCACCCAGAACCTCTGAAAGCAAGCCATTCCACCGATAAATTGTTATCATTAAGGAAGTTTCTCCTTAATTCCAGGTTGCTTCTCTGTTTGATTAGTTTCCATCCATTGTTTCTTGTCTTGCTTCCTGGTGCTTTGGAGAATAGCTTGGCTCCCTCTTCTTTGTGGTAGCCCCTCAAATGTTGGAACACTGCTATCATGCCCCCCCTCGTCCTTCTCTTCATTAAACTAGGCATTCCCATTTCCAGCAGTCGTTCCTTATATGTTTTAGCTTTCAGCCCCCTAATCATCTTTGTTGCTCTTCTCTGCACTCTTTCCAGAGTCTCAACGTCTTTTTTTATAACGTGGTGACCAAAACTGGATGCAGTATTCCAAGTATTCCAAGGCATTATAAAGTGGTATTAACACTTCACATGACCTTGATCTGTTCAAGGTTTTGATTGATTCCCCTGACAACTGTAGGTTGTCAACATTATTAACTTGGTTGTGGTACTTACAGTTGCTGAATGCCTTCTGATTACTGCTTGCAGATGGGGTGTTTTTGTGGCATTCATGCTGTAGAATTTAGGAGGCATCTACTGTAACATCACAGCTACCAATGAAAGTTTCATCTCTTCACTCAGGCCTTTTGGCTATGAATATTGGAAGAATTGGGTTTTCCTTTCTCCTTTTTTTAAAATTTTTTATTAAGTATATATTTGTAAATGTATACAAAGCAAAAATTCAAGTTGAATGCTATTCAACTTAATACAATCATTTTAAACTTGTAAACATTCTTCACTCGGTATATCAAGATTTAACTATAAGCAAGATACATTTTCTTTGATTGATGTTTCTCTTGTATGTAGTCTATCCATTGTTTCCAGTCCAACATATATTTTTCATTTGAATGATCCTTCAAATATGCAGATATTTTAGCCATTTCTGCCATATTTATGACTTTCAAAGTCCATTCTTCAACAGATGGTAATTCTGGTTTCTTCCAGTATTGTCCCACCAACAGTCTCGCTGCTGTGATCAAGTTCAAAATTAAGTTCGTCTCTATGGTGGTACAGTCTTTTATGATCCCTAACAAAAACAACTGAGGTAGAAATTCAATACGCTTTTTCAAAATGGTTTGAAGTGCCCACCATATTTTTCTCCAAAAAGCTTTAATTTTTCTACAGGTCCACCATACATGAAAATAAGTAGCATCCATACTTTCACATCTCCAACATTTAGGTTGGAGGTCAGGGTAGATATATGATAGTTTTTTCGGATCTAGGTGCCATCTATAAAACATTTTGTAAAAGTTCTCTCTTAAATGTTGCGCTTGCGTAAATTTAACATTTTTCACCCAAATTCTCTCCCACGTTTCCATCGTGATAGGTTGCCCAAAATTTTGTCCCCACTTTATCATACAGTCCTTGACTAGTTCAGTTTCGGAGTCAATTTCTATCAATACATTGTACACTCTTTTGATATGCATGGGCCTTTGTTCTCTAACTTGTTTAATTAAATTCTCATCTGTTAGGGATAAACCCATCTTCAGGTCTTTTTGCCATCTGGACTGCAATTGTAAATATGAAAACCAGGTACAAACTATTCCTTCGTCTGCTAGCATATTCAATGGCTTTAATGATAACACATTTCCTTCTTTCATTACGAGTTTACTATAGGGCACCACATCTTGACCTTGTACTATGTTTATATTCCCTATATCGTGTCTGGGGATCGTCCAAATGGGAATCTTTTCGTGCAGTAAGTACTGATACTTCTTCCAGACACGCAACAGCGGGTTTCTCAGTGTGTGCTCCTTGAAGCTCTTATCCACCTTCTTGTCATACAGTAAATATGCGTGCCAACCATATAGTAATCCATGTCCTTCAATATTCAGTATTCTGTCATTCGATAGATTAACCCAGTCACTCAACGCCACTAGAGCCGCAGCATAATAATATAACTTCAAATTGGGCATTTTTAAACCACCTCTTTCCCTTCTATCCTGGATGATTTTTAATTTAACCCTCGGTTTCTTGCCATCCCAAATAAATCTGTTAATACCCTTCTGCCACTCTTCTAGGCCCACATCCTTTTTAAGTATAGGTAACATTTGAAAGAGAAATAAAAGTTTTGGCAATACATTCATTTTTACTGCCGCTATACTGCCCAGCAGAGACAGTTGTAATTTTTTCCACTTGTCTAATTCTATTTGTATCTTGTTCCACAACACCTCATAATTATTTTTATATAATTTCCCATTAGAAGCTTCAATCTCGACTCCTAAGTATTTAACTTTCTTAACTATTTCACAGCCCGTTATTCTTTCCAAGTCATGTTTTGAGTTGTTATCTAAATTTTTAACTACCGGTAGCATCTTCGTCTTAGATATATTTACTTTGAAGCCTGATACCCTACCATAATCCTTAATTATCGCCATCAATCTCTTGGCTGATTGTGCTGGTTGAGTCAGTGTCACAAGCAAGTCATCTGCAAAGGCACATAGTCTGTAGTCGTGTTGTCTAATCCGTATACCTTTTAAATCATCTGCCGCTCGTATCTTGTTCAATAAAACCTCCAGCGTTAAAACAAACAGCAAAGGGGATAAAGGACATCCCTGTCTAGTACCTTTCTCTATATTAAATGAATCTGTTAAGTCCCCATTCACAATGATCTGGCCTGTTTGTTTCTGATAAATTGCCAATATGGAATTAATAAACTGTTCTCCCATTTTTATCCCACCAATCAGTTTTTTCAGAAACGGCCAATTCAGTCTATCAAAGGCTTTTTCTGCATCCAAAAAGATGAGAACAGCGGGCACCTGGATATACCTTTCCAAGTATTCTATTATATTAAGAAGTTGTCTTACATTAGTTTTCATCTGTCGTCCTTGTAAAAAACCAGTTTGGTCCGGGTGAATTATTTTTTGTAACACTGTCATTAATCTGTTAGTCAAAATTTTTGCAAAAATTTTGTAATCCATTATTCAATAGTGAAATGGGTCTATAGTTTTCTGGTTGAGCATTGTCTCTTCCCTCTTTAGGGATTAGAGAGATGTAGGCTGTTTTCCATGACGGTGGAACCTGGCCACCCTCTTGTATGTTGACAAATAGTTCTCTAAGAGGTTCCACCATCTCCTCTTGAAGATGCTTGTAATAGGTCGCCGTTAACTCATCCGTCCCAGGGGATTTTCCCATTTTCAATTGTTTAATCACTGAAATTATTTCTTCTGGTGTGATCAATGCATTCAGTCTATCTCTTTGTTCATCGGTAATTATCAATAACTTTTCATTTTGCAGAAACTTTTCTATCTCATTATCTTGTGTCTTCTCTTCAGCGTATAACTTGGAGTAAAATTCTATAAAAGCTTTCTTAATCGTTTCTTGTTGAAACTCTTCCTTTCCTTTATAATCTATCTTTTCAATTATGCGGGATTTTTGCTTTTTCCTTAATATATAAGCCAACCATCGACCAGGTTTATTAGAATTAAAAAATGTATTATGCTTTGCATATTGTATATTCCTAGCAACTTGATCTGCCGTCAACAAGTCAAATTGTTTCCGTAAAATCTTGATTCCCTCTTTAGTATCTTTGTCATCCGGTCTTTCTATTAATAATTGCTCTTTCTTACTTATCTCCTCTTCTAACTCCTTCCTTTTTTGTTCTTGTTTGCAACGGTGCCTTTTGTTCATATCAATGAGAATCCCACGCATGTACGCCTTGCTTGCGTCCCGTATCATTTCTATAGGTGTATCTTTATTCATATTTACGCTAAAGAATTCCTTCATAACATTTTTGCATTCATCCACATTTATATCGTATTTAAACAAGTTTTCATTAATTCTCCAGGATCTCCTAGGTCTCTGTCCTTCCCTTAATTCCATCCACACCGGGTTATGGTCTGTTAAAACTTTGGGTAGGATTCTCACCTTCTTTAGGCTAAAAAGCAAGTCACTAGATGTTAATATAAAGTCGATTCTAGAGAATGACCGGTGTCTGTATGAAAAAAAGGTAAATTCTTGCTCTTTGCCATGTCTTTCTCTCCAAATGTCTATCAGGTCAAAGTCATCCTTTATATCAAAAAAAGATTTGGGCAACTTGGAATGTTTTTGCAGAGTTGGTGATGTCTTCTTTTTATCTAAGCCGACCTCTATAACACCATTCCAGTCTCCCATTATAATACAAGATCTGTAGTCGAATTGTATTAGCGTTTTATGTACCAATTTGTAAAATTTTCCTTGTTGTTGATTTGGTGCATATATGCCCATCAAAAGAATTTTCTTATCATCTTTTACAATTTCGATTGCTAGATATCTACCTTGAGAGTCTGATTCTATTAATTTAGCTCTTATATGATTTTTCACATAGATGACAATGCCATTCTTCTTTTCTGCAGCCGCTGGAACAAATTGTGTGCCTAGCTTGTTGTTAATTAAATATTTCTGGTCTGTGGTTCTGATATGTGTTTCTTGTAAGCAAATTACATCATTTTTACCTTGAGTCAAATAATGAAATATTTTCTTCCTTTTCTGTGGGGAGTTTAACCCGTTAACATTCCATGTCAAATATTTACTTGTCATGATCAGCTTCGGAAAACTCTTGAAAGACCAAGTCCACTTTTTCCCCTGCATTTTTCTTTGGTCGAGCTCCCATGGTTTCCAGATTGGTATTTGTACTGCCTTGTTGGTTCTTTTCTTGTTGTTCTATACGTTTAATAGTAGCTCTCGTCTGCCTTTGATCTTTAGGCTTTCCTGCTTCCAGGGTTTTAAGGATATCCATACTCCATGCAGTCACTTCCAGAGAAGCTCCTTTATCTTCTGCTGATGCTGCAGTGGTCTGTGTCTCCGGGGATTGTGATTGTTGTTTTAAGTCCATTCCTCTTTCTTGTGGTAGATCTACACTTTTTGGTGCTGTGGATGGGGGTCCCCCAGTCTTCAGTTCCTTTTCAAAAAATTCTTTTGCTTTCCAGACCGAGTTCAGGTGGTATCTTTTACCGTTATAAAATAATGACATTCCAGCTGGGGCTTCCCACCGATATTGTAAAGCACGTGTTTTCAGTTCAGTGACCAAAAATGCGTAGTCTTTTCTTTCTTTTAACATCTTGGGGGGGATCTCCTTCAATATCACCACATCTTGCCCATCTACGTTCAATTTCTTGTTATAGGATGTTGTAAGAATAAGATCTCGGAATCCCCTTGTTACAAAATAGATAACCACATCTCTAGGTATATTTCTTTGTCTTGCGATCCATGAATTAACTCTGTGGATTCTGTCAATTTGCCAAGAGAAATTTTTAGCCTCATCTTCTAGAAATTTTTTCAAGACTTTTTCAAAAATTCTTTTCAAATCTTCTTGCTTCTCATTTGGGACTTCTCTCAGTCCTCTGACCTTAATTGCTGTCATCATCTGGCGATATTGTATCATAATTGAGTGGTCCTGTACCTCACTTTTCATCTCAGCAAGTTGTCCCTCTACTTGTCTTTCAACCTCATCCATCTTTTCTTCAACGCCCTCCCAGACCCTCTTAAAAGTTTTCACAATATCTTCTCTCATTTTCTTACTGTGCGTTTGCATTGTTTCTTTGATTTGGTCTAAATCTTCAGTAACAGCTTTGCTTTGTTCTTCCATCTTCTTCTCCAATTCTTTGTTTTGTTCCTTCATCTTCTTTTCTAGTTCTTTGCCTTGTCTCTCCATCTTCTTATTCAATTCCTCAATCTTCTTTTCCACTGCCTCCATCTTTCTCTCCAGTTTTTCCATCCTTTTCTCAGAATTGTCATTTATTACTTCCAGCTTCCTCTCTATTTTTTCATACATTGCTGACATTGCATCCTTTAAATCTTTCACCAGATGCATTTCTGGAGAGGCTTGAGTAGACAGGGGGGCCTGGGATTCTGTAGATATGGAGGAAGATGGGGGGGCAGGAGAGTTGTTTACTGGTATTTTCAGGGGCTGGGCTGGGGAGGATGCTGCCACCTTTGATGGCATTATTTTGGACTGCCTAGTGGCCATTCTATATTCAGTCCACTGTTAGCAAAGCTTCTTTATGCAGAGGAAAAATCTTTACACCTATATTGCCAAGATGTATCCTCTTTTGGTCTTCCTTAGGTATACTTTGTAATGTTTTTAAGATGTGCGTCTGTCTTCTATCGCTCGCTCCCGCTTTGCTGTTCCACTTTCCACTTTCTCTTCCAGTCACTTTCTCTTTAAAGTAAAGGTGATCGCCATCTTGGATACATTTTGTTTATTGTGAAAGTAATTGATCAGAAGTAAACTATAGAAAATACTTGCATTTTAAGCTCCTGTGTTCAATCCGTCTGTCTCTGTCTCTCTTTAAAAAGTTTTTCTCGAGCGGAGGCTGGTCTCAGCGTCTGTGTCTGTCCGCAGACAGAAGCAGCTCCGGGCTGGAGCTTTTGCGAGTGCCCGGGGAGCCCTCTTTCTTTCCCCCTGAAAGTTTTTTCAGGGGGTTTTCAGAGGATCTCAACCCCCACTCGCAGCTCTTCACCCCTTCTCCGACCGAGGAGGGGTTTTTCCCGCCGTGAAAAACAGCTGTTATGTGCTGTTTTTGTGGCTTTACAAGCCCCGGAGCTCAGAGCCTCTGGATGAGGCTATATCAATGCTAAGGCAGCCACCAGAAGTCCTCCTTCTTTTTTAATTACTGACTTGAATATTGTTTCACTTTATTCCTTAATAGGAGTTTTATTGCTCTTATTGTACATCACCTTGGGAAACTTTGGCAAAAGATATGGCATATAAATACTTCTGATCATGATTATGATCACAAGGTAGCAGATTTTTACAAAGTCTTAACTGCCTTGAACCAAAATAATTCTCCCGGCTGCCCCATCCCCAAGTGAATTGCTGAAGTAAGATTGTTCAGGTGATGCGTTATTGTGTAATCTAGATAAGTCTCTGTCAAAGCAGGTCTGTCAGAGAAAGGATCTTGTTTGCATTACCGGTTTTTATGGCTTTCCCACAGCTCTGGCCTAAGCATTGGCCTCTCCATATTGTCAGCTCACGGGGAGCCCAATAAATCTTTCAAGCTGATAAGGGCCAGAGGATAATCAGGAAAGAAGATTCAGTTTCCTTAATTGGGATTATGGCCAGGAAAAATGGGATTGGGAATCCTAGAGAAAGAATAAGCAGAACTCCAGACTTTATTTATTAGTGAATTAGGATAAAATGGAGTTCTCTTACAGCATCTCCAGATGTTCCTACAGAGGTTGGTGCTGCCCGTGGTAATTATCCCAGGAGGCCAGCATCAGACACAAAAAAACTGCTGAGGCCCCAGAAAGAGTGCAGAGAAGAGCCACAAAGCTGGTAAGGGGTCTGGGGGAGACAAGATAACCATCCTCCGGTATAGGTAGTCCTTGACTTACGACCACAATTGAGCCCAAAATTTCGGTTGCTAAGTGTGAGATTTGTTAAGTGAATTTTGCCCCATTCCCGTCTTTGTTAAGTGAATCACCGCAGTTCTTAAATAAGTGACACGGTTGGTGAAGTGAGCCCAGCTTCCCCCATTGTCTTTGCTCATCAGAAGGTCGCAAAGGTGGTCACGTGACCTGAGGACACTGCGACCGTCATAACTAGGAATCAATTGCCAAGTGTCTGAATTTTGATCATGTGACCAAGGGGGCGCTGCCACAGTTGTAAATGTGAAAAAAAACCAGTCGTAAGTCATAAGTGCCATTGTAATTTCAAACGGTCACTAAATGAACTGTTGTAAGTCGAGGACTGCCTGTACTTGAGAGACTGTCACAGGGAAGAGGGTGTAAGATTTATTCTCCAAAGCGCCTGAAGGCAGGACAAGAAGCAACGAATGGAAACCAATCAAGGGGAGAAGCTACCTAGAACTAAGGAGAAACTTCCTGACAGTGAGAACAATTAACCAGTGGAACAGCCTGCCTCCAGAAGTGGTGAATGCTCCAACACTGGAAGTTTTTAAGAAGAGACAAAATTGTATAGGGTTTCCTGCCTGAGCAGGGGGTTGGACTCAATGACCTCCAAGGTCCCTTCCAACCATATTATTCTATCATTTGAATCAGCAAAGGAGTGGGAGACAGTAGCACACCAGGTAACTGCAGTCTTTGAATTGGACTCTGTTTTCTCTCAACTGAATTCACATTTTCACCTTAGCTCAACTAATCTTGAACTCCTACTAGGTTTTGCTTGGGGGAATCATCTCACTGTAACCTCCAATTCTGATATTCTACCTAATAATCCCTGATTTCTTTTTCTATACATAATTTTTAAAAAGAAAGGTAAAAATTAATACAAATTTTAATATAAGTTGAGGAAGAAAAAAGAAAAAGAAAACTATACGACAAAATGAGTTTTAATGTTGACAAAAACAAAGTTTTACATTTAGGCAGGAAAAACCAAAGGCACAAATACAGATTGGGTGAGACCTGGCTTAAAAACAGTCACTGCGAGAGGGACCTTGGAGTCCTAGTGGACGATCACTTGACCATGAGCCAGCAGTGTGTGCAGCAGCAGCCAAAAAAGCTAATACAGTCCTGGGTTGTATAAACAGAGGCATAGAATCAAGATCACGTGAAGTATTAGTACCGCTTTATAAAACTCTAGTAAGACCACAGCTGGAATACTACAGCCAATTTTGGTCACCATATCACAAAAAAGATGTTGAGAGTTTGGAAAAAATTCAGAGAAGAGTAACTAAGATGATCAAAAGCCTGGACACCAAAACATACGAAGAACGGCTGCAGGACTTGGGCTTGGCTAGTCTAAAGAAAAGAAGAAATAAGGGGGACATGATAGCAGTCTTCCAGTATTTGAGGGGCTGCCCCAAAGAAGAGGGGGTCATATTATTCACCAAAGCACCAGAGGGAAGGATGGTAAATAGTGGTTGGAAACTGACCAAAGAGAGAAGCAGTCTGGAATTGGGGAGAAACTTCCTGACAGTGAGGACAATTAACCAGTGGAACAGCTTTGCCTTCAGAAATTGTGGGCACCCCATCACTGGAGATTTTTAAGAAGAGACTAGACAATCACTTGTCTGAGATTGTATGGGTTCTCCTGCTTGAGCAAAAGGCTGGACTAGAAGACCTCCAAGGTCCCTTCCAGCTCTATTCTATTCTATTCTATTCTATTCTATTCTATTCTATTCTATTCTATTCTATTCTATTCTATTCTATTCTATTCTATATTTCTATTCTATATTCTATATTTTTATTCTGTTCTGTTCTATTCTATTCTATTCTATTCTATATTTCTATTCTATATTCTATATTTTTATTCTGTTCTGTTCTGTTCTATTCTATTCTATTCTATTTTATATTTTATTCTCTATTCTATTCCATTCCATTCCATTCCATTCCATTCCATTCCATTCTATTCTATTCTATTCTATTCTATTCTATTCTATTCTATTCTATTCTATTCTATTCTATTCTATTCTATTCTATTCTATTCTATATTTCTATTCTATATTCTATATTTCTATTCTGTTCTATTCTGTTCTATTCTATTCTATTCTAATTCTATTCTATTCTATTCTATTCTATTCTATTCTATTCCATTCCATTCCATTCCATTCCATTCCATTCCATTCCATTCCATTCCATTCTATTCTATTCTATTCTATTCTATTCTATTCTTCTAAGCAAAGAGAAAGCAAAAAGTGCAAGAAAAGAAAGCATTAAAGAGAAATCAAAAAGGAAGAAAAAAAGAAACAAAGTAGTGGCTTCCAATATTCTTCACAGCAGTTATAAATACAATTATGTTTTAACCTCTCTCTCTGAAGTTACATCATTAGGATAGCTGATCTGCTACCTAAGTGAAAGTATTCTATTATATTTGCTGTCAGATACTTGATTTTTTTTTTTTTAGAACTGGCTTGATTTTCATTTGTTTATCTTTAAGGTATTTTTTATAACTCCACATGAAATATTAGTGTTTTGTTTCGTTATCTACCTTGGGAAAACTACATTTTTAAAGGTAGCTGAGAGATAGATAAGTAAACAATTAAGCAACCCTGCAGTTGATTTGTAGCAAATTGTCTCATGGAAATCAAGATGAAGATGCACCAAACATGAAATGCAGTGATGAGTCTAAAAATGGCACGTGGCATCATTAAAACCTTTGCTGACTTGTCCTCAGATTCCCCTGATTCCCTGTGCATGTTGTTTTCTTGACTATGGTATGGAATTGGCCTTACACTCTTCCATGTACTCTATAACCCTAGCATTTTTAGTGGTCTTCTGCTAACTAGGCCAATACTGTGTTTCTTTGAAAGCTAAGACAATGTTGGCTGGGTGCTACCAATAATAATAATAATAATAATAATAATAATAGTAGTAGTAGTAGTAGTAGTAATAAAAACCAACTTTATTACGGTCGTAGACCAGCAATAGCCATTACTTTTTACAATATATTAAATAATAATAATAAAAATAAAAATAGTACTAACATTAATAGTAAATAATAACATCCCTGTTAAGAAAATACATGTTCTCAAAATGTTAGGGTCATTCCCTAATTTATGTGAATGGATAGCCGATTAATGTGTGAGTAAATATAATGTTCCAAACATAATTAGAGATATCTCCCAAAAGTTGGCACAAGTTGACGACTATAAATCTGTAACCAATTTTTTTCTGGTGCTACCAGAGTTGGCTAGTTAAGCTTGCAAATGCATATTCAAGTAGAATAGAGCCTTCTTTCTCAGTCTTGGTTGATGTCAGGCCCTGCCCAAGAAGGTCACAGAACAATCCAGCCCAAGTTTAGTTCTTTATTTATTTACATCCAATAGACAGAATCTTGCCAGACTAAACATTTCTTACTCTCACCCCAATGGATAAACCCTGAGAGATTCTGATCCAGTTCTAGGGTGTAACATAGAATAATACACTTGGAAGGAACCTTGGAAGTCTTCTAGTCCAACCCCCTGCTCAAGCAGGAGACCCTATGCCATTTCAGATAAATGATTGTCCAGTCTCTTTTTGAAAGCCTCCAGTGACGGAGCACCCACAACTTCTGAAGGCAAGATGTTCCACTGGTTGATTGTTCTCATTGTTAGGAAATTTCTCCTTCATTCTAGGTTGCTTCTCTCCTTGGTTAGTTTCCATCCGTTGTTTCTCATCTTGCCTTCTGGTGCTTTGGAAAATAGCTTCATTATAAGAGCCTCTCAAACATTGGAACACTGCTATCATGTATTGCCTCTTCTTTGGAAAGTGCTTCCTCCTTCCTAGGAAACTGCTGGTACATTGTAGAATATCGCCCCATTTCCCCCACTGTAGGCACCATCTCTCATTCACTTTTAAGACAGGTGGACTTCAAGTCCCAGAATTTCTCAGCCTGCCTTCTTGGCTGGGAAATTCTAGGAGTTGAAGCCCACAGATCTTAAAACTGCTAAGGTTGAGAAACACTGAACTAGAGTATTAGAGCCAGCTTGGACCCTGGGAAAGAAATCCTTATCACCTTCAGTGATCAGTCTGAAATACAAGACGGGAAGAAAGCTGCACCTGGTCCCTGCAGCTCACGATTTTGCTCTTCCATGAGCTTCTACTGTTTCTGACGGTCTTTGGGAATTGCATCCATCACTCAGGGCAGAACCTAGCTGGAATGTCCATAGGGGAAGAGACATCCCTCAGGTTTGCAGCAGAATTCCTTCCAGAGGAGAGATTTGTTCAAAAATCTGTATTATTGCTACCTTAAGAGAGGCTGCCACCAGGATGTGTATCAAGAGATTATCTCGTTCCAGGGTGCCAAAGGGCAAGAGCCCCCAAATTTAGAAGAATCATAATTTAGTTGCTGCTTTTGCAAAGTGCATTTGTTGCCTTGGAAACCCAGAAATGCAGTGAACAACTAAATAACATTTTTGAAGTTGTCATCAATGAATCTTGTTTATAAATATGCAATGAATATACTCACTTTGTTGTGCAATAGGCAGATGTGGTAGATGATCGTTATATAACCACTTTGGATAAATTTTTGCAAAATGGAAATGTGTTCTTTTGCAGCAGTGAAGTTTTTTCTTTAGTAGCTTTGGAGGAAAGCTGCTCTCTTGTTAAAAGCCCAAGCATCCCCCCAAAAAGCAGTTTCTTTTAGAGCAACCAAATAACTTCCCATTAAAACTCTTCCTGTAATTTGACAGGGAGGGGTGCAAGGTTCTCTGCTACCTTGATCTCCTTCTTAACTCAGGATATAACAGGAGACCCAGCATGGACACGAGAGAAATGGGGCAGAAAGTGACCCATTTTTTTTTTTTTTTTTTTGCTGTTCTGTTTCATTGCCAGGACCCATTTGAGATGGATCTGCTGGCTGGCGCACTATTTTTGTCCTGTCTCCTGCCAAAAATTGGCAGAAAATTGCACCTCTATTTTTCCAACAGCTTGCCCTCAATTTTTGGCAGTGTGATTTCTGGAAACTGCACAAAAGGATATTGGGAATTTGGTATGTCTGTGTGTGATGTGCTCAATATCCTGCTTAGCAGGCCCCGCTCCTGTCTGAATGCTTTCGGAGGCTGAGATGGATGCATAATGGTCTCTTCTACCCAAAACACAATTGGCAGCAGTGGGGCAGGTTTTCAGCACACAAATCTGCCAAATTTGTATTTATCGCTTCTCCATTATTGCATTTACATGCAGCCGTTTCTCTTGAAAGCTACAACGCTCTCTCTCTCTCTCTCTCTCTCTCTCTCTCTCTCTCTCTCTCTCTCTCTCTCTCATTCTCTCTCTGTGTGTGTGTGTGTCACACACACACACACACACACACACACACACACACACACACACACACACACACTGCTTTAAGCAAGTGACTGCCTTTGCTGAATGGAGAGTTGAACTGGAGTCTTCAGGTCCAAATTGAAATTGAACACATCAACATCTTAACTCTACCCATGGAGCCTCAATTGAGAGAACAAGGAACTCATAGATTTAATTAGAAATGCTGGGAATTTTCCTTCCGTTTTGCAACTAAGATTGGCAAATATTTACCTGCTCACTACTGTGGTCAAGACAGCATAATCCATCCATGTCCTGTCCAGGGACTTTCTCAGGCTGATACATGAACCCATAAGCTTTGCCACTATTTTGTAGCTAGGACGTAACCTTGGTTGAGTCATCTTTTTGGTCCTTAGGTTCACATCTGGGGCTGACTCAGAGGTCGAGAGCATCCAGTGAGTGACATTGCCTGATGCACCCCAAAATCATGTGATTTGTTTGGTTCTGAATTGGGGTGTTGTATGAACTTCACTGTTGGGGTTCTAGATTACTTTGGATGAGCATTACGTCGAAGCTCTCTTCTCCTGCATCTAATTTTGTTTAATCTAGTTTTAGTTTCTACTGCATTCAGGTTTGGTCACCATATCATAAAAAAGATGTTGAGAGTTTGGAAAAAATTCAGAGAAGAGCAACTAAGATGATCGAAGGCCTGGAGACTAAAACATATGAAGAACAGCTACAGGACTTGGGTCTGGCTAGTCTAAAGAAAAGAAGAAATAGGGGAGACATGATAGCAGTGTTCCAGTATTTGAGGGACTGCCACAAGGAAGAGGGGGTCAAATTATTCTCCAAAGCATCAGAGGGCAGGACCAGAAACAATGCTTGGAAACTGACCAAAGAGAGAAGCAACCTGGAATTAAGGAGAGACTTTCTGACAATGAGGACAATTAACCAGTGGAACAGCTTTGCCTTCAGACGTTGTAGGTGCTCCATCACTGGAGATTTTCAAGAAGAGACTGGACAACAACTTGTCCACAATGGTATAGGGTCTCCTGCTTGAGCAGGGGGTTGGACTAGAAGACCTCCAAAGTTCCTTCCTGCTCTATTCTGTTTCTGATTCCTCAATCTGTATGCATATTTGCTCGGTTGACACAGTCTTTGTATATTATGATTACTGTTTATTGAATTGTCCTCAAGTTACAACCATAATGGAGGTTGTAACTAAGTTGTGATGGTTGTAAAACAAGTTGTGATGGTTGTAAAACAAGTCACCCATGTTGACCAGCTTGATATTATGACTTTTTTTGTGGTTAAGTGATCACCATGATCTTCAAGTGACCCCTGCAGTCATTAAGTAAATCCAGTGCTCACTGTGGGACTATTTTTGCTGAAAACCAGAAGTAAATTCCAGTTTTCAGCAAAACACTGCAAATTGTAATCACCTGACTGCTGGTTGCTTTAAATGGCCATAAATGCAGGCTGGTTGCCGAGTGCTCGAATTTTGGTCACGTAAGGGCAGCCTTCAGAAATTCAGAATCGGGTCATAAGTACCTTTTAGGGGGATCCATCATAACTAAGTGACCAGTTTGTAAGTCGAAAACTATCTTCTTCTTGTTGTGCCATATCTGTTATCGGACATTGGCGATCATATTGGCGATCCTGTTTTTATCAGCAGCCGCACGAAAAAGTGCTGCTGAGTTTTGTCCAAACCAGTCCCTTAGATTTTGAAGCCAGGATGTTCTTCTTCTGCCTGGACCTCGTTTGCCTTCCATCTTTCCCTGGAGGATTAAATGGAGCATGCCGTGTTTTTCTGGGTGTCGCATCACATGTCCGAAATATTCTAATTTTCGTTTTTTAATTGTTTTGATGATTTCCCTTGGCTTTCCCAGGCGGCTGATCCCCTCCTCATTTCTGATCTTGTCAACCCAGCTTCTACGTAACAGCCGCCTGTCAGTCCACATTTCAGATGCTTCTAGTCTCTTCAGGTGGCCTTCTGTCAGAGACCAACTCTCTGCTCCACAGAGCAGGATAGGAAAAATATCGCATCTGACAAGCCTGATTTTCAGTCTTAGGCTTATGTTGTGACTGCAGAAGACCTTTTTCATTTTTCATTCCATCATAACTAAGTGACCGGTTCATAAGTCGAAAACTATCTGCATAGATGCATTCTGTTGGCCTTCTGGCTTCCAGAAAGGTGCTTTACAAATATTTTAATAAAACACTTCCTCTGGCAAGGCTTGTCACATTTGTTTCGGTAAATTAAAAGTGTTCATCGTTGCGGTCTGACAGATTGGGTCAGCAGCATTCAGTTGAGAATATTGTCCGAAATGTTCCCGTTCCATAACAACATACTCCAGTTTCTCCGGCATGAGTTTCCCATCCCGTAATAGGCCCAAATACTCGACCTATCCCAGATGGTCAGGCAGGGATTCAGAGAAGAGAGCCAGATCTGTGTAGGAAGATCCCTCTGTGTAAAATGCTGGTTGCAGAAAATCTGGACTGAGATGAGGAAGAAACTGGGTTGAGGATGGGAGAGTTGAGAATCTGCTCCTGCAGGAGATTTGAACGTCTGGGTTTATTGAAATTTTCCCATAAAGTTGGGACAAGTTCTCTAAATATTAATTCAGAACACCGCCTGTCAGGGGGGACCTGCAACATTTTCACTGCAATCTCCTCTCTTATTGAATGGATTCGTATCTTTGGATACATAGCGGGGGGAAAAAAACCTTCTTTCTGCTATGTATTCAAAATGGACTGTGATTGTGAAGTGTGTGTGTACAGGTAGTCCTCGACTTACAACAGTTCATTTAGTGACCATTCAAAGTTACAATGGCACTGAATAAAGTGACTTAGGACCGTTTTTCACACTTAGGACCGTTGCGGCATCCCCAAGTTTCACGTGATCAAAATTCAGATGATTGGCAACTGGTTTGTACTTATGACGGTTGCTATTTCAGGGGGGGTCACGTGATCCTTTTTTCTGACCTCCTGACAAGCAAAGTCAATGGGGAAGCCAGATTCCCTTAACAACTGGGTTACTAATTTATTCACTACAATGTGTCATGGTTCCGACAGGTGAATCTCTTCAAAATAACTTTGAGGTATTATTTTCCTTAAAGAATCTTTTATTCGAGAGACAAAGTATCGGCACTACATAGTTGAAGCCAAAAACTGAATTCCCCTTCCCTGGGCACAAAGTAGCAAAGCGCAATTCCCTCCTCCAATTAACAGTCATAAATCACATTCCCCAATTAGCTTGAAGCCGGGCTTTCTCCCCAGCTCTCCAGCCCACCAAAACTCTATCAGCTCTGGGCCCAATGACCTTGGGTTCCCACGGCTGAGTTATTATTATTATGACTAGCTGGACTCTCATCCACATTCCCCCTCCCAGCATCAACTAACTCTAAAAGCAATAGAGAATAGATGGGTACATTTCCATCTGTTGTCAAAGCAAGAACATCCAATGTTATATGTATATATTTGTGTGTGTGTGTGTGTGTGTGTGTGTGTGAATACATGTATATATATACGTATGTGTATGTATGTATATGTATGTATGTGTGTATTATTGTTTTGAGAGTGGCAATTGGAATTTCATTTTAATGAGTGCCATTGACAATAGTGACAATAAAGTTATCTATCTATTGCTCTCATCTCTCTTTAAGGTTGGATTTCTGCTCTTCAGAATGCATTTTGGATTCCTAGCAACTGGCAGGGTCTTCTGGTTTTCAATGGTTGAGGACCCTTCCACTGTCATAATAATAGCAAAAAGAGCCAAGATTGGGGTCAGCAGCAAATCCGGGTGTCTAGCATATTTATATAGCACAACCTTTGAATCTCTGGGCTACGAGGACAAGAACACAACCAAATGCAAAACATCAGTGGAATAACTCGGTGCTTCTCAAGCTTGGCAATTTGAAGCTGTGCGGATGTCAACTCCCAGAATTCCCCAGCCAGCACACAATTTCAAGTTGCTAAGGTTGAGAGACACTGGAATAATTATTTCAGATTTTGTGGAGGTATTATTAACCATTGTGCGAAGGTTAGCAGGAATCTTGCTTATATGGTAGAATGAACAGAATCAGGCACTTTCCACATGGGATAATTACGGTGCATTTTAATTTATTTTCACTAAGCCTATTTGGAATCTCATTTAAAATCAAATATAAATCTCACTTGAATCCAGATGCCAGCACTTTTCTCCTTCCAGTTCATATACCTTTGGGCAGCTTTGCCAGATCCTCTGTTTTTGCGCAGAAGTGCAGTTCTTTGCTTTGGTAGGTAGGTTTTCCACTGGAATGGATTCAGCTGTTTCCCCTTCCTCTTTATACACTAAAGCAGGGGTCTCAAATCTTGGCAATTTTAAGAGTTGTGGACGTCAACTCCCAAAATTCCCCAGCCAGCTATGGGGAAATCTGGCTGTGCTGACTGGGGAATTCTGGGAGTTGAAATCCATAGGTCTTGAAGTTGCCAAGATTGGAGACCCCTGAACTAAAGCAAGTAATTTGGAACAAAGGATACTGACTTACTTAACTAGATTAAATGAATTGTTGAATACAGACCATATATTTAAAAATGGTACCTATGTCTTTGTGTAGCATTGTAGGTGTATCATTGTAAATAGAACTCACTCTGTGTAGAATCTAGAATCCTAAGATTTGAAAAACTTAGGGAGTCTTCTAGTCCAATTTTCTGCCCAGTCAGGAATCCAAGACTCGTCCCAGACAAATGGCTGTTCAAGCTTTGCTTGAAAACCTTCAATCATGGAGCTCCTGACATCAAGAGACAAGCTGTCCCAAATGCCGAGGACCTCTTGCAGTCCAAAACTGCTCCTCAGTTCAAATTTGGATTTCTCCTGTAAAATTTCCATCCATTAGTTATTGTCCTACTCCCGGGCACTGTGGAGAATAAACCCCATTTGCCCTATGACCGCCCTCCAAATATTAGAATCTCCTCTCCAGATTCTTTTCCTTAGGCTAAACATGCCAGTTCTCTTAACTGCCCTTCATAGGATTTAATCTGTGAGCATGTATGCAGAATAACAGAGTTGAAGGAACCTTGGGAGTCTTCTAGTCTAACCCTCTGCTCAAGCATTTCAGACAGATGGCTGTCCATTCTCTTCTTAAAAACGTCCAGTGATGGAGCACCCACAACTTCTGGAGGCAATTCGTTCCACTGGTTGATTGTTCTGACTGTCAGGAAAATTCTCTTAGTTTTAGGATGGATTTTTCCTTGGTTAGTTTCCATCCATTTGTTTTTCGTCTTGCCTTCTGGTGCTTTGGAAAATAGGTTGACCCCGTCTTCTTTCTGGCAGCCCCTCAAATATTGGGACACTGCGATCATGTTGCCCCGGTCCTTCTTTTCACTAGACTAGACATATCCAATTCCTGCAACCGTTCTCCGTATATTTTAGCCTCCAGTCCCCTAATCATTCTTGTTGCTCTTCTCTGCCCTCTTTCCCAAGTCTCAATATTTTTTTTATATTGTGGTGACCAAAACTGGATGCCATATTTATTCTAAGTGTGGTCTTACCAAGGTTTTATAAAGTGGTATTAACACTTCATGTGATCCTGATTCTATCCCTCTGTTAATGCAGCCTGAATAAACCAATAAAAAGCATGCAGAAACAAAAGGGGAGAGATACCTATTTTAGCAGCTTCAGTCATCTTACCTTTGTCTCTTGCAAAAGTAGAATGAAGTTCAAACTCTGAATGTTTTTTAAGCCTCTGCTCTCTGGGGGAGGGTGTCTTTCATAACACTGGCAAGCTGGAGAACACTGCAGTAAATGAAATACACGGGCTGGATTAAAGGGTTATTTCCCCAGTGTGTCAAGATGACACAAGGCTGCTATAAAAACTCTGGTTGTTTTTGACTGGTCTATATCTGTCCGGAGTCACTGTCCTCCTTCACTGACATGGCTCTCTGTGTTCTTTGTGGGAGAGGCTGGCTTTGCAACAGAAAATGTGGAACAGTCTCATGCAGCAAGAAATCACAATTATGCAGCAGAATATTTGTGAAGGGGGAGAGTTTGAAGAGGTCTTCCATGCTGGAAGGAAATGGACGCAGCGTATCTATTCTGTTTCAACGTAATCGCAGAACAACTAGCTACCCACCTGCTTATTTGAATTAGCTTTGTGTATTGGGTAGGCCCTTCCAGAAAATCTGGGTGGAATTAAAAAAAAAAATGCCCCAGGACAGGAAAGGGGATTAAGCAAGAACTGAATAGCTTCCTTCTAGACTAATATTGTATTAAAGCAGATGTTGAATTGGATTAATACACTTATATTATGTTCTTCCAGATTGTGCCCAAAGCAGCTTGGAATAGTAGACGTTAAAAATGTGGGTGAACGCAAAATTAATAATATGTTTTGCTTAGCTGAATCGATCAACTAAAAAGTGGTCCAATTAATCCTGCAGTCGAATGCTTTAAACTATTTTTCATCCAGCCTCGGTAGATTGATTAGAGGAATTTTAGTAAAGCTCTTAGGAGTTTTCAGTTTCTTTATTGACTGCATTTCTACTTCAGTAAAAATACTCAAAATACATGCGCTGGTTTTGAGATTATGCACATATAAGTCTTAAGAGCCACTTTATTTATTTTGTTGTTATTCAACCGTTCATTAATTCATTTATTCATTCATTAAGTTCAGAGAGTTGCCCAACTCCACACCATCGTTGTGGGATGTAAAACAGTTAAAAACATCAGGAACTAATGGAATAAAAAAAAATGTCTAGTGGAGGAAACATTCAAACCTAATACTAGAAGACCTACAAAGAAGCGAGCTATCAACTCTAACCCAACAAATGGGGGGGGACACAAGTTTTCAAAGACTTTCTAAACATTGTCAGGGTGAGGAGCATAAGGATGCTGGTATGAGAGGAATATTTATTTTTGTTGGAAAGGGGAGGGAATGACTTTTTCAAAGACCCATAAAAGCTTTCCCCATCCAAGTATCAGAATGGTAGGACTCAGCTTGAATTAAACTATCAATCAGAATAGAGCTGGAAGGGACCTTGGAGGTCTTCTAGTCCAGGGCTTTTCAACCAGTGGTACGGGAACCACCTGTGGTCCATTGGCACCTGGCAGGTGGTACGCGACCATCCTAGAAAAGTGGCAGCAGGGGAGGGGAATGAGCTGAACCGGTGGCAGCACCGCAAAAGCCTGAGCGAGAGACGGCTGGAGCTGCAGGGCTGTCAGTGCCGCTTTCCAGCTGATTGGTGCTTTTTTGGGGCTGTCAGGGCTCAGCGGAAGTGCCAGGATCAGCGCCAGGCTCCAGCTGTAGCTCAGCATTGATCCTGGCGCTTCTGCTGAGCCCAGAAGAAGCGCCGATCAGCTGGAATGTTGCAGCCTCTCCAGGGTCTTGTGATTTACATTCAGATGCTTGGCAACTGATTCGTATTTATGACGGTCACAGTGTCCCAGGGTCATGTGAAGTGACCAAAACCTGCTGCAACCACCCAGCAGACGGGGGGGGGAATAAAAACCAAACACCTCCCACCCCCCCGCTGCCAATCCTCAACGGAAATGCTCACAACAATGAAAACCTCCGACAGGAGAAAGAGCACCACCGGGTGAGCAGGCAGGTGTCTTGCTCGGCTGTGGCTTGGGGAGCACTTTCTTCAGTGCCATTGTAACTTCGAACAGTCACTAAGCAAACTGTTGTAAGTCGAGGACTACCTGTACTTTATCCCTTTTTTCCTTTTTTTTTTTTTTGGTCATCAAGTTTTTGACACCTTGCTAGGCGACGGGTGGTACTCAAATATTGCCATATCCTAAAAGTGGTACAATGGGTGAAAAGCTTGAAAAGTCCTGTTCTAGTGCAACCCCCTGATCAAGCAGGAAGCCTGATACCATTCCAGACAAGTAGCTGTCCAGTCTCTTCTTAAAAACCGCCACTGATGAAGCACCTACAATTTCAGAAGGCAAGCTGTTCCACCGGTTGATTGTTCTCAATGTTAGGAAGTTTCTCTTTATTTATTTATTTATTTATTTTTCGGATTTGTATGCCGCTCCTCTCCGCAGACTCGGAGCGGCTCACAACATATTGTTTAATTCTTTAATTCCAGGTTGCTTCTCTCCTTGATTAGTTTTCATCCATTGTTTCTTGTCCTGTCTTCAGGTTGTAGAGAATAGATTGACCCCCATCTTTCTTTGTGGCAGCCCCTCAAATACTGGAATACTGCTATCATGTCCCCCCAAGTCCTTCTTTTCTCTAAACTAATCATACCCAATTCCTGCAACCGTTCTTCATAGGTTTTAGTCACCAGATCTTTTTTTTTAATTTTTTTATTATTAGAGATCCATTTGTACATGCAAACAAAGAAAAAATTCAAGTTAAAGCCATTCAGCTTAATACAATCATTTTAAATTTGTAGACCTTCTTCACTCCGTATATCAAAGTTTAACTATAAGCCAACTACATTTTATAAATTTTAAGTTTCACTTCTTTTCAAATCTATCCATTGTACATCAAACAAACAAGTCTTCTTATTAAAGTTAATAATTATCATGTCATTACACCCCTCCCTTCAACGCGTACTTTCTTAGTCTAGTTAATATATATCTTCCATTAATCACCCTCTCATGTCTCTTGCTCTTACACTTAGTCCTTAAATCAGTCCATAATTCTTTGCCTTTAATTCCTTGCATAAAATATTAAGTTTCTCTTCATTTCAGTCGAATTCTGGGTTTCTTCCTCTGCCAGGTGGATTTCCATAGCACAGCTTCCCTTCCAAGTAATAAGTCTCTCTTTATTGCTTGCAATGTCCCTTGGTTCCATATAAGCCATGCTCTATGGATTCTGTCAGTTTGCCAAGAGAAATTTTTAGCCTCCTCTCCTAGATATTTTCCCCATGCTTTTATAACAATTCTTTTCAAATCTTCTTGTCCTCTCCACCTCTTCCATCTTTTCTTCAACTCCTTCCCAGACCCTCTTCGAATTTCTCCCAGTATCTTCTCTCATTTCCCCACTGTGCGTTTCTCCGGTTTGATCCAAGTCCTCAATAACTGCTTTGCTTTGATTTTCCACCATCTTCTCCATTTCTCTGCTTTGTTCCACTGCCTCCATCGTCTCCACCCTTCCCTCCCATCTTTTTGCATACATGTCTATTATCATGTCCATCTTTCTCCTCATTTTTTCAAAAGTTGTTGATATTTCATCTTTTAATTCTTTCATCATCATTTCTGGGGACCTTGTATACATCCTTAGGTTTATTTTGCAAAATTTTTAAGTTATGCATCTCTGCTGCCCTCTAGAGGTCTCTTTCGCATTACAGTTTCTCTTCCTTAGGTTTATTTTGCAAAGTTTTTAAGTTATGCGTCTCTGCTGCCTTCTAGAGGTCTCTTTCGCATTACAGTTTCTCTTCTGCCTTTCTCTTCCAGTGCCTATCACTTTAAATTAAAAGTGGTCGCCATTTTGGGTGCCTTCTGGTTATTGTGAACGTATTTGATCCGAGGTAAAATATAAGAAATACTTGCTTTTTAACCTCCTGGGTTCAGTCTGTCAATCTCTGTGCTTCTTTGAGATGTGTTCCTTGGGTGGTGGCTGGTCTCAGCGTCTTGGTCTGTCAGCTGACAGATGCTGCTCCGGGCTGGAGCTATTGTGAGCACACGGGGAGTCTTCTTTCTTCCCCCCCAAATGTTTTTTCGGGGGGCTTTCAACCCACACTCACAGCTCTTCGCCCCTTCTCCTACCGAGGAGGGGTTTTTTTCACCACGAAAAACAGCTGGTTTGCACTGCTTTGGCGGCTTTACAGGTCCCATGTCGCAGAGCCTCCGAACAAGGCTATTTCGACCCTGAGGCAGCCACGCCCCTCCCCCGTTGCCAGATCTTTTTAATCAGCTTAGTTGCTCTTCTCTGCACTTTTTCCAAAGTCTCAACATCTTTTTTTGTAACGTGGTGACCAAAACTGGATACAGTATTCCTGGTGTGGTCTTACTAAGGTTTTATAAAATGGTACTAATACTTCACGTGATTTTGATTCTATGCCTCTGTTTATACAACTAAAGATTGTATTAGCTTTTTTTGGCTGCTGCCGCCCACTGCTAGTTCATATTTAAGCGATTGTTCAGAGAATCTATTTTGTTCAAGAGAGAAAGCCAAATTTCAAATTCTTCTGGCTTCAGAAGAATTTATTTAACAAACTGCTCAATGGCCCCAGTTACCTGGGCCATTTAGAAATCTCTTAAAATATATATAGCATAAAGCAAAATATCAGACAATGGAAACAGGAGCATCATAGAGATGAAAACAGCAAAAATCATGAATGAGTTTTAAAATGCAATAAATATGAATGAAGCTGCAATAAAATCTGCTTTTGGGAATGCCCAATGACTTTTGTGAATGCAGAATGGCCGAACTCGATTTCCAGCAGAAAAGACGCCCATCTCTGCAGCTTCACATTTGCTTTGCTTTTTCCGGACCTCAAAATGATATTCTAAATGATAAAAAACTGAAAAATAGAGGGTTAGATTATTCTGAATGAGAGCAATTGTGCAAATTACGATTGATGCAGAAACGAGCTTTTTCTCATTGTAGACATTCTCCTGTTGTTATTGTGGCTTTGTTTTTTGTTTTTTTTCCCCTGAGCAGAGACAATATCGCACGTGGCCCTGCCTAAATTTCTCAGAGCCATTTTGTCTCCAACAAACATTTCACAAAAGTCGGCTTCTAATGAGTCAGGGGCACTGGAAGTAAATTGAGAAACAAGGTTGGGCCTACAGAGAAGAGCAGCTTTCTCCAGCTGATGCTTGGCAGGGCAGGGCAGGGAGGCAGGAGGCAAAATGGCGAAGATGACTAGGTGCCTGAAGGCATCTCAGCTTGCCATGGAATCAGAAGCACCTGGTGTTCCACTGTCCTTGTCAGCAGAGTCGTCACATCCATGTCCAAAGATTTCGTGACAATTCGTTCTTGTCCATCTAGAAAGCCACCATTTAGGGCGCAAAACAGCCTGGTCATCATGGGTCTGGGGTCTGCATTGAACAGAAAGCCAGGGTCTTCCTTCCTTATCACCCACATGTGGGCTCATTGGGTTTTGAAACTGTCTTTCTTGGTTGAAGCTGCCTCATTAAAGGGGAGAGAGGAGGAGTAGGAAAAGGCGAGGAACCTGTCTTGGAATCTGCTTTGATGAGCTCTAAAAGTCCTTTTATAAAAGGGAGGTCTGAAAATAAATCTCTAGTTAATGTAATGCGTAATGCAAGGTAGATCCCTCAGGGTTCAATTCTCCCTCCACTGCTAAGGAACATCTACATCAGCGGTCCCCAACCTTTATGGCTTGGTGGCCTGGTGGGAGGGGGGGACACAGGGGAACCAGCTTGCCACTTGCGCAAGGTGAGCTGTGTGGGTGCGCATGTGCTGGCCAACTGTTTGTGCAGGCCAGTTCTGAGCAGGCCATAGCCCAGTAGCAGACCACCTAGGGTTGGGCGTTGGAGACACCTGATCTACATGAAACCACTGAGTAAGGTCACTCTACAGCATGAGGTTCTCCCCCCTCTGGGGTTCCTTCCCGCAGCCTGGAGACTGTGGGGACTTGAATGGAGGAGAACAGTTTTTGACTCAACTCTGGCAAAACTAGTTGGCTGGGGTGGGGTGGGGTTGGGCCCTCTGATTGTTGGGATTCTCTATTCTTGATGCTGGATAGGCTTGCCCTCCTCCAGACAGAACTGGTGGACAATATGCGGGTTCTCTCAGCTCCTCCTGGAAGAGCTGAAGGCACAGCCATGTCAAGAGCACCTTTGCACAAATCTATCTTGTGCCCCTGTTGCACTTATTTGTAATCACTTATACTCTGCTCATCTCCCATCTGGACTACGCAGGGCTTTCCATAGGGCAGTAGTCAAAATGTACATTGATTTTAAGGAGGACTGGCCTTAGAAACCACCTGGAAGGGTTATGTGATCTTCACATCACGAGCCGTAGTGGTGCAATGGTTAGAATGCAGTATTGCAGGCTAACTCTGCCTACAGCCAGGAGTTTGATCCTGACCAGCTCAAGGTTGATTCAGCCTTCCATCCTTCCGAGGTGGGTAAAATGAGGAGCCAGATTGTTGGGGGCCACATGCTGACTCTGTAAACCGCTTAGAGAGGGTTGTGAAACAATATGGAGTGGTATATAAGTCTAAGTGTCTGTGGAGATTCTCAGCCGTCCAGGTCCTGGTTGAACCAAAGGTGCTTTTTTCAAGAGGCAACTGGACTTTCTTGTTTTTCTTTGAAGATGTTTCACTTCTCATCCAAGAAGCTTCTTCAGCTCTTCAAAGAAAAACAAAGAAGTCCAGTTGCCTCTTGAAAAAGTACCCTTGGAATAAGTCTAAGCCACGGTGTCAAACTTGATCGTGTCATGTGACCTATTACAATGTTTCTTGCCTTTGCAGAGCCAGGTGGGCGTGGCCTGCTCGTGACGCACGTGGCCCGTGGGCTGCCAGTTTGACACCCCTGGTCTAAGTGCCATTGCTATTTGTGATCTTCTCAGCTGGCTTCTGCAAAGATTTGTTTAATGACAGCATGATTCACTTAAGACAGGGATGTCAAACTGCCAGCCTGCAGGCCGGATGTGTCACGCCGAAACTGCGCCCACCCCAAGCTCCGGCAATGGGGGAAAAGTCGTGATATGTCATGACATGTCACGTGATGTTGCGAGTTTGGCACCCCTTACCTAAGAATTTGTCTAATGACAGCATGATTCACTTAACAGCCAAGGTCGTAAAATTGGCTGTGACTCACTTAACAACCCTCTTGCTTAACAGTGAAAATTCTGCTTCCCATTGTGGTCATACACTCAGGACTACCTATATATTATCCTCGCTTGCTCCAGTTTGATTTTTTTCCTGTCAGTGTCAGCCCTTAATTGATCTGTTCCAGCTCTGATTCTAGGAAATCAAGTTTTACTTAGCATTACCTGTCAACCAGGAGCATTTGTTGGTTCCACTCCTAACAAGCTAAAATTGGAAGCCAACATTTATTATTGACTCCCAACCTGGAACCAGGAAATGGTTCCCAGTGACTTGCTGCACCTGCTGTGAGACCTCCCACAAGAAGGAACTTCCTAATTTGCTTAGTCATTCTGGTGAACAGGAAGAGAGGAGAATCAAGGCTCTCAACCATCTTGCAGCGATGATGATGATGATGATGATGATGATGATGATGATGATGATGATGATGATGATGATGATAAAGTTGGAAGGGGCCTTGGAGGTCATCTGGTCCAACCCCCTGCTCAGGCAGGAAACCCTTTACCATTTCAAACAAATGGCTGTCCAGTTTCTTCTTAAAAACTTCCCATGTTGGAGCATTCACCGCTTCTGGAGGCAGGTTGTTTTGAGAGCGCATGATGGATGTGCTCCCAAAATGGCAGGAAACCCTACACCATTTCAGACAAATGGCCTCCAATCTCTTCTTAAAAACTTCCCGTGTTGGAGCATTCACCACTTCTGGAGGCAGGTTGTTCCACTGGTTAATTGTTCTAACTGTCAGGAAGTTTCTCCTTAGTTCTAGGTTGCTTCTCTCCTTGGTTAGTTTCCATCCGTTGCTTCTTGTCCTGCCTTCAGGCGCTTTGGAGAATAGCTTGACTCCCTCTTCTTTGGGGCAGCCTCTGAGATACTGCTATCATGTCCCCCCTCGTCATTCTCTTCATTAAACTAGACATACCCAATTCCAGCAGCCATTCCTCATATGTTTTAGCCTCCAGTCCCCTAATCATCTTTGTTGCTCTTCTCTGTACTCTTTCTAGAGTCTGATGTCCCTTGCCAAACATTCAACATACCTCCAGATGGTAGATTGTGGAATGGATAGAAATAGTTAGTTCTGATTGGGCAGGGGTCTCCAAACTCAGCAACTTTAACACTTGTGGACTTCAACTCCCAGAATTCCTCAGTCAGCAAGGTGACTTTACCCTTAAGTCAGTGCACAAAATTCCCTTTCGCAAAAGTTGCCAATAATAGCAGCTCACATGCACTGCACTTTCTCTTTTGTTCCTGAGGTATTTCCCAGCTCTACTACCATATTTAAGCAACCTGGTTGTCTTTGCTTAGCCTTGACTTCCAAGTTTAGTTTCTCTCTTCGCTAAGTACTTCCAAAGTTGTACAAAGGTTCCTACTCAGCATCTTGCAGACTGATGCAATTGTCAGCCTTGCAGGCTGTCATTTCCTACTCTGTTTTTGCATAATTGAGCAGGTTGTCACTGTAGCCAGCATGGAGGACCTTATGCCATGCATTTGGAGCTGCAGTGGAAAGTAGTCTGGATTCCCAGGAGGGAGGGGCTGCTTTTCAGAGGGAAAAAGGCAGAAGAGCTTGGAAAGTTTGATTATCAGGGAAAGGGTTAAAACTCTCCCTAGCAGTTCCCCCCAGTATATCTGTAATTATGCAGATGGCTGCTTTAGTCTGGCAAGATTCTGTCTACAAGTGATGATTCTGTTTATTAAACTATTCTTAAGTAACTCCACGTGTTGTTCTTGGTTCTAGGGGGCTGACAGGAGCCCACAGCGCCTAGAGTGGAGAAATAGAAGGGTTACAAAGGGGGAGATTTCAAAGGTTTGAGAGAAGCTAACAGGGCAGGAATCTCTGGTTTGCATGGCAAAGAAATTGATCCTGTTTCCAGGATCCAAACTGTGTTGGTCACCTGGACCAGAGGTTGAGTCTTCTGAGATTTCGGACCCATGCTGGATCCCATCCTCAGGGAAACTTCTCTGTACCAGAATGTGTGCTTTGAGTTACTCTATGCATCGTATTTATGTGGTGCCTGGTTGGGTATGGCTTCTTATTGGGTAAAGAAACATCTGCTGGGAGCCTGACAAATCTCTCTTCCCCCCCCGCCCAAACCAGCTTGCACATTCACTAGACATGAGGTCAGCCAAAGTTAGAATTTCATTGGGAGCTGAAAAGAACAGCTTTCTGTGTTTGGGGGGCAGGCTTTTGTCCAAGACTCTGGGGCAGGGATTGGAGGATTCATAGTTTGGATCAAAGGAAGGAACTAACCCAGTGATGGCAAACCTTTTAGAGACCAAGTGCCCAAAAACTAGCCCGCCCCTGCCCCCTCATCCACCCTGCCCCCGCTCCTGCCCCCCTATCCACCCCCACCCCCTGCCCACCCACAGGGCCACTCACTGCCTCCACAACCCTCCAATCACCCAGGCAGTGCAGCAGCACCATGGCGGCAATGTCCTCCGCCCGTGCCCCACCGCATCAACTGCATGTGATGGGGCACAAGAGTGGAGTCTTGTTCCCACTGCCTGGCTGCCATGTCCTTGGCTGCACTGCTCCACGCGGACCACGCTCGGGGGTGACTCTCCTCTGGGGGAGCTGCTGGTGAGGAGGGGGCCGCAGCGGGAGGTGGGGCTGGGGCGATGGTGCACGTGCCCACAGAGAGGGTTCTGAGTGCTGCCTCTGGCACGCATGCCATAGGTTCGCCACCACTGAATTAACCAATTGAAATGAAAATTTGGACTAGCCGTCAGTCCACCAATATGACATGACACTAGCTTTGAAATTGATGGCTGGCTATTGGCTGCTGTTCCCTTGTGCTGCCAAGTCCTTGGCTCCTGATATGCAGGTGGTAAATCAGCATTCCTGTTGACTGACAAGGGGCCCATTTCCCAGGGTTCAATCATTTCACTGGCTATCTTTGTACCTGCTCGACCAACAATCTTAGTAATTGCAAAATTTAATGTTATCTGTTTCACCGTGAAAGATGGAGGTCAGAAACCTTCCAGCCTGGGAAATCAGCATCCATCCATATGAAAGTGCAGAAAGAAGCAAGGCAGGATTTAGACCTGAGGACTGAGTTTTGTAGGAAAGGCAGAATGGCAGGGTGCTCCTTAGACTGCAAATGTCCTCATCCCCACAGCATCCTAATTCTCTGCAATAAATCTACTTATGTAATTTTCTTCTGTTTTGGAGTGGGAGACAGTTTAATTGCCATGCCGGTAGCGTGTACTTTTCTGCTTCTTTTATGAAAAGGCAAGGAGTAAATCTTGCTGTAGATAAAAAAAAGATAGAAATTCTATCGGTCCCAAATCATAACACTGTCAAACACTGAAGGTGTGACCTCAAGCATTGATAAAAATGGCTTTCCAGGTGCGGAAAGCTTTATCGGTTTTAACTGATGATTCACAATCCTTACTATCTCATTTCTAATTCACAAAAGCTTGGGAAGTTTTGTCACATATGACTCAACTCCTCAAATAAATTCTCATTTGTCTAGATTATCTCTTTTCCGTGGCTAATTCACGTTGCCACCTCTCCGAAGTCCTTAAACTGATTTAAAAGATGCACATAATAATCAGTTATTTCCACGATTGATTTTAATAACAATTTTCCCCTTGTTATTTAGGTTTTCAGCCATTGTTCCTTTTATAAATTGATTGCCGAATGAGAGAATTTCTAATTCTGCATGTCAGTTTCATGCAGTCATTTTGTATCTCTGTGCAAAGAGACGTCTCTCCGTTCATCACAAAGGAGGCCAACCACTTTGTCTGTCTGAACTCTCTCCAGTTTGCAAGAAATAGAAGAGCTGCTTTCCATTCAAATATGGAAAGCCCAGTACAAAAGTCAATCCAGTTACAGCAGGGATCTAAGAATGAAAGTTTACAGAGCTTCAGATGTGATCTTGGGGTTTCCCAAAGAACGAAAGAACATTTTATGCATAGCTTGACACTGTGGTTTGTAAACCACGATTTCTCTCTTGCTGCATTGTTTGAACCTAGACAATTGAGGTTTATTCTGCAAATATTAGGCAAACTATAGTTACAACTGCAAACTGTATAGAGATTAGCTGGATCAGCCACTATCGTGTGGTTTCTTTGTCTTTGCTTTACTTGTCGCGACATCACAATTCTTCTAAATATATGATTTATGGCTTAGATTTTTTGTGAATGGGGGGGTCGATGGCTCAGTGGTTGAAGATGCTGAGTTTGTCAGCTGGAAAACTGACGACCTGGGTTCAAGACACGAGTTGCACCCAAGAGGTTAAGCTCCTGCTCCTTGCCCCAGCCCCTGCCCACCTAGCAGTCCAAAAGCGTGCAAATGCAAGTAGATTAATAGGCACCACTTGTGTGGGAAGGGAACAGCGTTCGGTGCACTGTTGGGCATGTAGCCATGCTGGTCACATGACCATGGAAATTGTCTTTGGACCAAGAAACAGAGATGAGCACCGCACCCTAGAGTCGGACACAACTGACAGGAAAAACTTTACCTTTTTTGTGTGTATGAATAAACCCAAACAAATGTGGTTTATTCTCTGGTTAAACTATCATTCAGTACGAGGTATATTCCTATCTGTACATAAGTGTCAGTGTTTATGGGAAGGAAGGAAGGGAGGGAGGGAGGGAGGGGAGGGAGGGAGGGAGGGAAGGAAGGAAGGAGGAACGCGAGGGAGGGAGGAAGGAAAGAAGGTGAGGGAGGGAGGGAGGCAGACAGGGGTAATGAGGGAGAGAGGAAGGAAGAAAGGAAGGCGAGGGAGGGAGGAAGGAAGGAAGGAAGGAAGGAAGGAAGGAAGGAAGGAAGGAAGGAAGGAAGGAAGGAAGGAAGGAAGGAAGGAAGGAAGGAAGGAAGGAAGGAAGGAAGGAAAGCACAGTGGAACATGTAAACTCCATATCAGGATGAGTTGTATTGTGCATCTAGTAAACATTTCTAAACTGCATTTCAGGATTAATCTTTGCAAGATGACATAACAGCAGCAAAGCAAATACAAAATAGATTCAGAAGTGTTATAAGCTGGGCATTCTCCTTATCACTAACTATGAATGGCCTCAAAGTCGAAGACCATTACAACATAGTCAGTTCTAGATATTACAAGCAGACCTTTGTGTCAGTGGCTCTTGACAAAGACACTTTGGGATGACTATAAACACATCTTATTCGGAATGATAGACTGAAATAAAGCATTATTGAAAGTCCTGTTAATCGTTTATCCATTTGTCCAGAATGGCGTAGATCATGTGTGTCCAACCTGCGGCTTGCAACCCTGGACAACAAGTTATACAGTCCCACAATAGCACTAGCAAATAGCAGTTAGATTTATATACCACTTTATAGTGCTTTACAAAACCCTCTCTAAGAGTTTACAAATGTCAGCATATTGCCCCCAACAATCTGGGTCCTCGTTTTATCAACTTTGGAAGGATGAAAGACTTCAGCTGGTCAGGTGATCGATTTAGCTGTAAATGCCCTGTTTTCAGTTATTATTTTCTAAAATAGAGAACTACAAAATCACAATAGCTTGACACAAGGGGTTGGACTAGAAGACCTTTAAGGTCCCTTCCAGCCCTATGATTCTGTGTTGAAGTCTGTGGCACATTTCTTAACTGTTAGGTCCTTTGTTGTTGGTAACCAATCGTAAAAGGCAGAATCTATCTAGCCTTGAGAGAGCTGCATTATCCATTCTATGGCTGATTGCTGTGTCTGTCCTTAGTTTGATCTACTTTATATTTAATTTTAGTTCCATTTTTTTACTTTGCTCCTTGACTTTCGTCGCTAAAGCTTGCAGATCTTTTGCATTTTCAACTGAATAGAATCATCGGTATAAAGCCAATTATCATTGTTCCTTGAAACTCTTATGTAAAAATTTTTATATAGAAGTATCAAAACCTGTTTTTTATAAATACATATTGTTGTGGAATAATTGTTTTGTTCTCATTGTTCTTTTTCTTTTTTTTCATTTCTTTTTTTCTTTTTTGTTTAATTAAGTCAGAAAACAAAATGAACAATGAGAATATTGAAAAGGGTGTATATTACTGTAATTACTGTATGATTATGACTGTTTCTGTGTTATATTTATTTTTGTGGGCAATATTATAAGTTATCTATTTATTCATTCATTTTGATAAATTGTATTTAAAATCTGGAATTCATCCAACCTCAAATAATTTCCATAAATCTTTTATCTAGAAAGAAGTGTGGTGAAAGTCTGAAACTGAATTTAGTGTCAGAAACCTTCTTTTAGGGAATGGTGATATCCGATGTCCTTTAGATTTCTCAGTGATGGTATATCTACACCTGATAACGGTAGCTGACATTTAACTTTGTTTGTTAGTTAAAAACATAATACCAATGAAGGAGAATATTTGTAGCTCAGTGTTGAAAAGAGGGATCCTTGGTGCTCTCTGAGCTTGCTTGTTTTCTTGCAGACGTTTCATTACCAAACTAGGTAACATCATCAGTGCTAGAATGGAATGAGGTTTGCAGGGAGGAGCAGGAGGAGGAGGAGGAGGAGGAGGAGGAGGAGGAAGACTGGAGTCCCTGATGCTCTCTGTGCTTGGTTGTTTTCTTGCAGACATTTCATTACCAAACTAGGTAACATCATCAGTGCTAGAAGGGAATGAGGTTTGCATAGAGGAGGAGGAGGAGGAGGAGGAGGAGGAGGAGGAGGAGGAGGAGAGACTGTGGGGCCCTTGGTGCTCTCTGAGTTTGCTGGTTTTCTTGCAGACGCTTCATTACCCAAACTAGGTAACATCATCAGGGCTACTAAGGAGTGCTGTTTGCTGTCAGTTTATATTCTGGTTTATATTATATTCACCAGAATATAAACTAACAGCACTCTTTACTGGCACTGATGATGTTACCTAGTTAGGGTGAGGAAACACCTGCAAGAAAACAAGCAAGCTCAGAGAGCACCAGGGACCCCTTACAAACATAACATTTAGCAGGATTTGATAGGCAGTATCCAGTATCAAAATGTGACAGACAATGTGGGAGGATATTTAGCATTTGACAATGCATTGAGTGTTCGATAGCTGCTAAAATCAAAACAGTCTGGAGAGATACTTGCTTTTCAGAGGTCCAGGTGAAAAGAATTTACATTGAAAGAGGGGGGAGGGAGGGAGGGAGGGAGGGAGAGAGAGAGAGAGAGAGAGAGAGAGAGAGAGAGAGAGAGAGAGAGAGAGAGAGAGAGAGAGAGAGAGAGAGAGAGAGAGAGAGAGAGAGAGAGAGAGAGAGAGAGAGAGAGAGCAGTTTGAATTTGAATGGTCTTTGGCAGTTCCTGTGAGGAACATAGCTGTTCAAACTTCAGGACAGTAAACATCCACAAATGTAATGGGTGTCTGAATATGAGCCACGAGGAGGAGGAAAGACAGAGAACAGATTGCAGTATGATGAAAAAACAAATTAGTAATTATATTCCTGAAGACTGTCTTGACCAAACTTGGCCCTTTTATGACTTGTGGACTTCAACTCCCAGAATTCCTCAGCCAGTGTTGCTGAGAGTTGAAGTCCATAAGTCATAAAAGGGCCAAGTTTGAAGACCCCTGGTCTTGACTGACTGGAGAACATTTGGCAGAAAGTGTTGGTCTGATTAAAAGGCTTACTGGAGAGAATGTAGCATGGGAATCCTTCAGGTTTCTTATAACAGCGGTTGGGCTATGCCCCCCAATCCCATTGTTAGGCTTCAGAAGACTCTTGGACCATGAGGCTGAATATTGATCTCCTTGCTGTTTTGAGGCAAGAAACATCAGGATAGGAGAGAGGCTTGAGCCTGACACGCAAGCAAACAAGGAAAAGCCACAATCGCCCCCTTTTGGAAGGAGATCATAGAACCATGGGCTGGAAGGGACCTTGGAGATCTTCTACTCCAAGGTCATGGCGGGAGATCTTATATCATCCCGGACAAACGGTTGTCCAATCTTTTCTTGAAAACCTCCAGTGATGGTGAACCTACAACAAATAAATGAGAAATGATAAAACGAGAAGTCATAGTCTGCCCCCAGGGGTGGCCAAACCCCACTGCTTTGTGCCATCCTCCTCCTGTTTGCACTTTTCATTGAGTCTTCTCCTAAAACTGTTGCTCACCAGCCTTATGGGATACATTTTGTGAACTCCTTGGAGCAACTGACCAGTTTTCTGAATAAATGAATTCATGTAAGTGTCAGACCTGCCAGCACTTAAACCTCTAAGTCAGTGGTGACGAACCTATGGCATGGGTGCCAGAGGTGGCACTCAGAGCCCTCTCTGCAGACACACATGCCGTTGCCCCAGCCTTGCCTCCCCCCACGACCCCCTCCTCTCCAGCAGCCCCCCTGAAGGAGAGTTGCCCCTGAAAGTGGCCCATGCGAAGCAGCGCAGCCAAGGACATGGCAGCCAGGTAGCATAGACAAGATTCTGACCTCACACCCCATCGTGCCCAGTTGATGCTGCAGGGCGCGGGCAGAGGGTGTGGCCACCATAGCGCTGCTGGGTTGCCTGGGCAATCTGTGGCAGGCCCTGGAGGCAGTGAGTGGCCCTGTGGGCAGGTGGGGTGGGCGATGGAGAGGTGGAGCGGGGGGCAGTGGGTGGAGCAGAGGTGGGGGCAGTTTTGGGCACTCGGTCTCTAAAAGGTTCGCCATTACTGCTCTAAATAGAGGTGATCCTTGGTTCCATTTGTTGAGAAAGGCATAGTTTTATTAGAAGTCAAATGTATTGCATAACCAGAACTGAGAATTGCAGGCCAAAATCCCTAAGTTCAACTTTTTCCTTCCTTAACTGCCTCCATTGCTGACACCCCCTCCATGACCAATCAGGTTCAAGCATGATGGTTTTAGAACAGTCATTATAAGCATAGGTTGGTATGCAGCTGCCTTCTTCTCCCAGCTGGGTGACCTTGAAGCAGCATCTCAGGTAGATGCAGAAATACTTTCGCTTTCCCCCAAGCATGGTAGACTGTCACAAGCAGGCGTGGGGTGGCAGCTGAAAGCAAGCAGCTATAACATGATTTTCTTCCCCAGGTGAAGGATCTGTTGATTCTGCTATCAGCTTATTCTGTTTTCTAAATGCTGAACATGGACCATATTCTTAGAACCCCACCCCAAAAGCACAAGGCCCTTTCATCTAGAATATTGTTTACAGTTTCCTTACTGCCTGCCTCTTGTGGTATTTCTAAGGGTTTCTGAAGAACTGAAGGATGCATTCTTTGAATATGGGCATGTGAACAGCAGTAGATCCATAGGTAGATGCCACTAATTTAATTTAACTTGCTATATAAGCAGAGAAAGGGCAATTTCCCACTAACTCACTTGCCTTTATTCTACAGTCACCTTCGGTGTCCTACATTAATAATTGAAAACGCTTCTGGTCTTCTCTTGGACTTGCACCGGGGAACACAACCTTGGGAGGAGAGGAACCAGCAAAACAGCTTGTGACACAACAGGAAAATGGTGCTGAAATCATCTTAAAAGGTAAGCAAAAGGGAAGATTGTTTCCTGCTGGAACGGCTGGGCAAGAGTGGTCGGTGAAGTGAGGAAAAGTCCATCCTCAAAGTTGGTGGGAACCTTCACTCGGCAAAAACCCACCCACCCTCTGGGAAGTGGGGAGTCAGGATTTCTCCAGCACCCTCTCCCTTTCTTTGGAGCGATTGGGATGGGTTGCACATTTGGGTCTGCATTGTGCTTGCCCACTCCTGCCTCCAGAACTGGGAGACTGTAATGGGAAGGGATGACTTGATTGTGCAACAGGAGATGTTGCCCGTCCTAGAAGCCGGCTGTTCTCGTTAGGAATATGAACTGCATTGCGCTTTGTGCTCAGAGGAAATATGAAGCAACAGTAGCAACAAAGGCCGTTTCATTTGGCTTGTCTAGTTTGAATCAATTTTCTGAACTGATAGACTTGAGGGCAATTACCTTTTGCAAAAAGGCCCCATCCAGATAGTCCCAAGGCTGCTTTTTCCAAAAGGCGACTGGACTTTCTTGAGGTTTTTTTCTTTGAAAATGTTTCGCTTCTCATCCAAGAAACTGAAGAACATCATTGGATGAGAAGAGAAATATTTTCAAGGAACAAAAACGTCAACAAAGTCCAGTCGCCTTTTGGAAAAAGCACCTTTGGGACAACCGTGACCTGGATGACGGAGAATCTCCACAGACATAAAGACAATCAAGTCCATTTTGGCCTTTCCTTAGGAGGGTCTTGTGAATGATCAGATTTGGTCTTCTCCAGCTGCCTGTTTCGGTGTCTCAACATGTCAGAATGTTGAGAAACAAAAAGGCTGTTTTTCTTCTTGCAGAACTTCTTGCAGAGTTTGAGGGAAAAACTATTTTCAGAACAAAGCAGAACTTGTTTGCCCAAATCTATGTTCTCCTTCCACCTTGGGAGATAGTCATACATTGCCTGCTCTTCCCAAGTGGAGGAGCTTTCAAGATACAGAACATTTTTCTCCCTTTGGCCTACAGCTTGCTCGGTTAGCAATTTGTGTTGAATGGTACTATTTGTGTTTAAGATGCAGCCGATCCTTTCCCCCCACCCCTGGTTTCCAGCTGTTCTTTCTTATTACCAGCCATCCTGAATTTTTGAAAGTAGCTATTAAATGCTTTTAAGGATAGTGAAATCTCTCTTGAATTTTACCCGTATTTTTATTTTTGTATCCTTGGGTAAATGTTGTGCAGATTTTGGTCAGTATTGCTTTGATACAGCTTTGTTTGTGCCCATATGTCCCTTTGCAGTATTTATTGGTTTCAGCTGCTTCTATATTCATTCTGCCAGACTTGCTTACCTTGCTTTGGCAACATGTGCTGGTTGATGCTCGGTGTTTTGGCCAATGTTTCTGGCTTTGTCAAATATTAAGAGCTTTTTTTTTTTTTGGTAACATTTTCTCATGAATGGATAGGAGTTGAGAGGCCTCTTTAATTTTTGTTCCTAAGCTGGAAGGGATGAACTAATAAAGCTGAGAAGTCAAGACGTGATTAGCAAAGAAATATAATTAATGAATTGACCCTCTTCTGGTGTGCCATCTGCAGCGTGGATTTTGATACCAAAATATTGTTTTTGTATCTTTGCACGGCATTCTGTTCTACTTATTGGGATGGCAGGAGGAAAATCAAGCGCTCGCTCCCTGGGATGCTATAAATTCAGGCATGAGAGGGTATTCCTGCTGTTGCTGGGCAAATGGGCACTTTTCACTTGATGTACTCGGAGCTACAGCAGCCAGTTGTACTTTTTAGTGTGTTTGATTGTAAACTACTCAGAGAGCTTCAGATATTCAACAGTTAAAAAAATAATAAGTTCGGATAAACCAGTTGATTGGAGTTAGCTAAATGGCTGATCATCATCATTCTAGCTAGCCATTGTGTATCCACTGCAGGAGGAAGGCCTCTTCTGCATGTTTCCAACCAAGACGGTCCTGGGCTTTCTTTTTTCAATTGGTCCTGCCATACTTGTGGATGTCGTCACTCCATCTTGTTTTAGTTCTCCTTCCTGGATGCTTTTGATCAAGTGGGACCCGTTCTATGGCTGACTTGGTCCACCTGCCCCCCGTTTTTCTTGCTATGTGACCAGCTCGTTCCTTTTTCAATGCTTTTACTGTTCCGATGGCCTCGTATACTTCTGTTTGTTCTCTAATCCATGTGCAGATCTTTCTATCTTGTCCTGTGATGCCGAGCATGTATCTTTCCATGGCTCTTTGCGCCACTCGTAGCTTTTGTATCGATTGTGAGGTTAGCGTTTGAAAGTATATTGAAAGAAGGGCTGATTATTGGGTAATAAGCTTTTGATGGTGCATATAAGATAATCAAAAGGGGGCACGATGGCTCAACGGTTAAAGATGCTGAGCTTGTCAGCTGCAACGCTGACAACCCAGGTTTGAGAACAGAGTGCTGTGCAACGGCGTGAGCTCCCGCTCCTTCTCCCAGATCCTGCCCATCTAGCAGTTCGAAAGCATCCAACTGCGAGTAGATGAACAGGAACCACTTCGGTGGGAAGGTAACGGCATCCCGTGCTCTTCTGTGTATAATCATGCTGGCCACGTGACCACAGATAATGTCTTTCTTTGGACAATGCTGGCTCCCTCAGCTAAGAAACGGACATGAGCATCACCTCTAGAATCGGACACCACTGGATAGGGGAAACCTTTATTTATTTATTTATTTATTTATTTATTTATTTATTTATTTATTTATTTATTTATTTATTTATTTATTTATTTATTTATTTATTTATTTATTTATTTATTTATTTATTTATTTATTTATTTATTTAGATTTCTATGCCGCCCTATTCCAAGAACTCAGGGCGGCTTACAACATGGATACTCACAAGAAATCTAGCATTAAAATACATTATAAAAACCCCTTAATTAAAAACCAATCATCCAAGACAGACATGCAAACAAACATACACTGGCTGGGGCAAGGTGTTTACCTTGCTCTTTACCTTTATAAGATAGTTCTTGACTTAGAAATGTAATTGGGACTGGAAATACAGTTGTAAATCGTTACGGTAATAACTTGAGGCATCTATATCAGAAATCCCCAACCTTTTGGCCACCAGGGACCGGTTCCGTGGACAGAGGTTTTTCCACGGACCGGAGAGTGCGTGGTTTTGTGTGCTGCCTGCCTCCCACGGATGGGGCTTTCCTTGTTTGTGCAGACCAGTTGCTGGCATCCCGTAGCCCGCTACCGGTCCACGGACCGGGAATTGGGGACCCCTGAGCTATATGGCCGGAAGTAATTTTATGGCCTTTTTTCATGGCAGCCAATAGGCAAATGCTGTGGTCGTTAAGTGAACTGATTCATTTGAATGGGCATTTCTAGTCAGAAACCGGCAAAATACATTGCGAATCAGAGTCACTGGACTGCCGAGTGCAGCAACCAGTCTCAAGCTGACCCAACTGCAGTGTGGCCTTTTGACAGCAGGGGGCGCAGTGTGACCATTTACAATGGTCATAAACCCCTGTTCTAAGGCTGTTATAACTTTGAAGGGTAATAACCAGGTCGTAAGTTGAGAACTACCTGTAGTTAACTTGCAGATTCTCCTTTGTTTGTTCCCAATGTTTACATCCTGTCCGAATCTGCAAAGTAACAATAAGATAAAACATGACATGCCAAATTGCACATGAATGGTCCTGTTCAGGGGTCTCCCCTCCTTGCAATGTTCCTAGACTGTGGAGGCTGTGGAGGAGGCAACAGGTCTTCTCAGTGGTGGCCCCCACTCTATGGAATACCCTTCCTCCAAGGTCTGCATGGCCTCAACTTTGCTTGTGTTTCACAAACATGTTAGAGCCATATTGTCTGCACATGCTTCTGGCCACTATCTGTCCTTGGAGACCTGGCGTATGGATTGCTAACTTCTTTGGGGGGGGGGCAGGTGGAATTTAGCATTTTTTTTAGTGGAAACAGACAGACGGGCAATCTGGGCTGAGCATTTGTAGACAGAGGGTACTAGCAACAAGATAGTCAGTGCTTCAGCAGCAGCCTTGGGTGCTTGCTACAGTGCACTTCCACTGCAACGTCCAGTGAACTAATCTTAGATTAACAGCTACCATCAGAGCCATGCTTGGGGGGGGGGGGAAGAATGGTTACAGAGGTTTTAAGTAAAACAGGCCTTGTTCCTTGAGCTAGGAATCAAAGAGTGCTGCTTTTAAGGTTTAAAATGCAAAGAATGGATCACTTGGGCTCTTTTACAGCTGCCACAAGCCACAGCTGGTGAGCTCAACCATGCTGATTGCACACACTCAGAAACCCTCCTATTGTACTTACTGCCCATGTGCCAATTTAGCTTGCTTTGAATTCTGCTTGTTTCCAACAAAAGGCATTTGCATTCAGGGCTGAAGTGTCCTTTTTCCAGAGCTATATTTTCTGAAGCCTTCTGGCTGAATGGAGACTTCAGAATAGCCTGCTCTGTTCCACCCCCTCCCTCTTCCTCACCATGCCCCCCAAAAACATGAACACTTCTTAGTTTTTTTAAAAAAAAATAACTTTGTTGATTTTCAAAAGCAGAACATTAAAATGATAAACAGACAAAAGGAGGGTTGAGAAAGAAGATCAAGGAAGAAAGAAGATAGGAGTGCAAAAAGAAAAGAAAAAAGCAAGAAGGATAGAAAAAGAACGAATGAATGAATATATGTATCTATGTATCTCAGGATAATGTTGCAGGAGCCAATCTGGGTCAATCACCGGGACCAAAGGTTTTCTCTTCCGAACTTTCGGATGTGTGCTGGAGCCCATCCTCAGAGAACGTCTCTCTAGCAGAGTGTGTGCAGCTACTAAGATTGTTGGATGAGCAGGCACAAAAACAGCCAGGGAAGTGATGGAAGCCTGGGAAACTGGCCCCTCGTCAATCAACAGGACTGCTGACTTACCACCAGCTTATCAAGCACTTAGAAGGTGAGGGCTGGGCTGCACAAGCAAATGATAGCCAGTGACTTAAAGGCCAGCCACCAACACACCCCAATCAACATCTAAAAAGCCACATACAACAGACACTATAAATATCGCACACAGAACAGCACGCACTCTGCTAGAGAGAAGTTCCCTGAAGATGGGGCTCCAGCACACATCCGAAAGCTCAGAAGACTAAACCTGAGCTTTGGATCCTGCAGAAAAAGAGTGACTTCTGCCTTTCTTTGTTACAGATATGAATTTTAAAACTTCATCTAACTCTTACTCTAAGGTTAACGTTTGTCTACACAAGGGGTAGGCAACCTTGGCTCTTTTATGACTTGTGGACTTCAACTCCCAGAATTCCTGAGCCAGCATGGCTCAGCTTGGAAACCTCTCCCTTTCCCCTCAGCGTGGCTGGCTCAGGAATTCTGGGAGTTGAAGTCCACCAGTCATAAAAGAGCCAAGGTTGCCTATCCCTGGTCTACACTATTTTTATAATCCCATATTAATTCCAATCTTTAGATCCCAAAATTACCTTGTCCTTTCTTTCAATGCCTTGCTAAAAATCCAAAAATCTTTCCCAAATAGAAATACAATTAGCCAACCTTTTTTTCTTTAATCAAAGCTGTCAATTTCACCAGCTTCACCAAATGGTTGTAAGTCAAGGACTACCTATACTCATGGACCCAGCTATTGTTTTTTAAAAAATTAATTTACCCATAAATATCCTTCAATATATCTGGAGAATCTCTTAACTATGAACAGAGTACCGAGACTTCACTTCTATAAAATCCACCCCAAGTTATATTTCTGGAGTCGCTCTATGACTTCAAACAACTCCAGTGTCTCTGGTCAAAGATTTAGCTCAATGTGAATATTGTAAAGCAGGAGGGGGATAACTTCAGCTTTCTTGCTTACATGTGGCTCCCCTTCCCCTTTTTGTCTGGTGATGGTAGAAGATTATGGGTTGGATTAGCGAGACCAGTCTCTCACACACACCCTTTCTTTCTTTCTTTCTTTCTTTCTTTCTTTCTTTCTTTCTTTCTTTCTTTCTTTCTTTCTTTCTTTCTTTCTTTCTTTCTTTCTTTATTTCTCTCTCTCTCTCTCTCTCTCTCTCTCTCTCTCTCTCTCTCTCTCTCTCTCTTTCTTTCTCTCTCTCTCTTTTTCTCTCTTTTCCCTCTCTCTCCCCCCTCTCTCTCCCTTCGTCTTTCTCTCTCTCAGTTCAACCCACCTCACAGCATTGTTTGGAGAAAATAGGAAGCAAGAACATTATGTACAAACTGTTACCTTGAGTTGCACAAAATGAAGATGGGAAACAAATCTAACACACGATTAGCTGTTTACAATCTGGATGGAAATACCAATAGCCCTCAACTTACAGAAGTTCATCTTTGAAGTTACAACGCCAGAGAAAAAAGTGACTGATGACCGTTTTTTCACACTTAACAACCGTTGTAGCATTCCCCTGGTCATGTGATCAAAATTCAGACACTTGGAACCTGGCTCCTATTTACGACAGGCACAGTGTTCCCGGGGTGTCACGTGATCCTCTTTTGCGACCTTCTGACAAGCAGGTTCACTTAACCCTGTTACTCCCTTATCAACTGCAGTGATTCACTTAACAAACGTGGCAAGAAAGGTTGCAAAGTGAGGCAAAACTCACTTAACAAATGTCTCAGTTAGCAACAGAATTTTTGTACTCATAAGTTGAGGACCACCTATAGGAAATTCCTAATGGAATGGAATTATGCAGTTCTATAGGAACCTTGCTTCTTCTCATTTATTTATTTATTTATTTATTTATTCGATTTCTATGCCGCCCTATTCCGGAGAACTCAGGGTGGCTCACAACACAGTAGAAATCAACATAAAAATACATATAAATATAAAACCTCTTAATTTTTTTTTTAAAAAAACCCAATCATTCAGCATACACACAGACATACACTGGCTTGGGGCAAGATGTTAACTACCCCAGGCCTGCCGGCAGAGGTGTGTTTTGAGTAATTTACGAAAGGCGGAGAGGGTGGGGGCGACACGGATCTCCGTGGGAAGTTGGTTCCAGAGGGCTGGGGCCGCAACAGAGAAGGCTCTTCCCCTAGGCCCTGCCAGGCGACACTGTCTGGCTGACGGGACCTGGAGAAGGCCGGCTCTGTGGGCCCTAACTGGCCGCTGGGATTCATGGGGCAGCAGACGGTCCCGTAAGTAACCTGGTCCGATGCCATGTAGGGCTTTATAGGTGATAACCAACACTTTGAATTGGGTTCGGAGACCAATTGGCAGCCAATGCAGCTCGCGGAGTGATGCCGAAATATGGGCATTTCTGGGCAAGCCCAACACTGCTCGCGCGGCTGCATTCTGCATTACCTGAAGTCTCCGAACATTTTTCAAAGGTAGCCCCATGTAGAGAGCATTGCAGTAGTCGAGCCTCGAGGTGATAAGGGCATGAGTGACTGTGAGAAGAGACTCCCGGTCCAAATAGGGCCGCAACTGGTGCACCAGGCGAACCTGGGCAAATGTCCTCCTCGCCACAGCCGAAAAATGATGTTCCAAATTTAGCTGTGGATCGAGGAGGACGCCCAAGTTGCGGACCTTCTCCGAGGGGGTCAAAAGCTCCCCCCCCAGGCTGATGGACGGATAGATTGAATTATCCTTGGGAGGCAGAACCCATAGCCACTCCGTCTTGTCAGGGTTGAGCTTGAGCCTGTTGGCAACCATCCAAACCCTAACAGCCTCCAGACATCGGCACATCACTTCCGCTGCTTCACTGAAATGACACGGGGTGGAGATGTAAAGCTGGGTATCATCAGCATACTGATGATATCTCACCCCGTGTTGTCGGATGATCTCACCCAGCGGTTTCATGTAGATATTAAACAGCAGAGGGGAGAGGACCGATCCCTGAGGGACCCCACAAGGGAGGAACCTAGGGGTTGACCTCTGACCCCCCGCCAACACCGACTGCGACCGACCAGTGAGGTAGGAGGTGAACCACTGCAAAACAGTTCCTCCAACCCCCAACCCCTCCAGTCGATGCAGAAGGATACCATGGTCAATGGTATCGAAAGCCGCTGAGAGGTCAAGTAGCACCAGGATAGTGGAAAATCCCTTATCCCGGGCCCGCCAGAGATCATCCATCAGCGCGACCAAAGCAGTTTCCGTGGAGTAGCCGAGCCTGAATCCTGACTGTTGAGGGCCCAGATAATCAGCCTCATCCAAGGACCGTTGGAGCTGGAGTGACACCACCTTCTCAACAACCTTCCCTATAAAGGGAAGATTGGAGACAGGACGGTAGTTGTTTAATACAGCTGGGTCCAGGGAAGGCTTCTTGAGGAGGGGGCGCACAATTGCCTCCTTGCAGGGAGCCGGAAAGGACCCCTCCCTCAAAGAAGCATTGACAATCTCCTGAACCCAGCCCCGCGTCACCTCCCTGCTGGCTGAAACCAGCCAGGAGGGGCACGGGTCCAATAAACAGGTGGCGGAACTCACAGCTCCAATGGCCTTGTCCACTTCATCGGGTGCCACAGGGTCAAAGTCCTCCCACACAACAGGATCAAGACGAGTCCCTGTCATCTCGACTGAATCATTATCAGCCGACACTGCATTCCAATTGGAGTCAAGGTCCATCCGAATCTGGGCGATTTTATCCGCGAAAAACTTATTAAAGTCCTCAGCACTACCCTGCAAGGGTGCATCAACCCCCCCCTGATTAAGGAGGGAGCGAGTTACCCCAAATAGGGCGGCTGGGCGGGATTCCGCAGATGCAATCAAGGCGGAATGATACGCGCATCTTGCCGCCTTGAGCGCCACCTGATAAGTCTTGATATAAGATCTTAAAAGTGTTCGGTCAGATATGGATTTACTTTTCCTCCATCGCTTCTCTAGACGTCTCTTCTGGCGCTTCATCCCCCTGAGTTCCTCAGTGAACCAAGGAGATCTCCTGGGTCTGCTACCACAGAGAGGTCGCAGCGGCGCGATCCGGTCAAGAGCCCCCTTCGCAGCCATATTCCAGGCCGTAACCAGGGACTCTGCTGAACCGAGAATGAGAGAATCCGGTATTTCCCCAAGCGTCCTCTGAAAGCTCTCTGGGTCCATCAGACGTCTGGGGCGGAACCACCTAATCGGTTCCACCTCCCTGCGGGGGAGGATTGGAGCCTTGAAAACAAGCCGCAACAGAAAATGGTCTGACCATGACACAGGCAAAATATCTAAGCCCCTTAAATTCAGATCATTGCTCAACTGTTCTGAGAGGAATACCATGTCGGGAGTGTGTCCCCTCTCGTGAGTCGGACCCTGAACTACCTGAGTCAGGTTCATGGTTGCCATGGTGGCCATGAACTCCTGCGCCAACCAAGAGGATTCGCCGAGCGATGGAAGATTTAAGTCCCCCAAGACAATAAGCCTGGGGAACTCAACCGCCAGCCCAGCAACCCCCTCAAGTAGCGCAGGCAGGGCTGTTGACACGCAGCTGGGAGGCAGGTACGCGAGCAACAAGCCCACCTGAACCCCTAGGTCCAACTTCACAAGGAGCAACTCACAACCCGCAATCTCAGAAACAGCGAGCCTGCGTAGGCTAAAAGTCTTCTTGGCTATAATAACCACTCCTCCCCCCCTTCCCTGGGGTCGTGGCTGGTGCCATACCTGAAACCCGGCTGGACACATCTCAGAGAGAGGAACTCCTCCCTCCGGGCCCAGCCAGGTCTCGGTCACACATGCGAGGTCGGCCTCCTCATCCAGGAGAAGATCATGGATGAGGGGAGCTTTATTTACAACCGACCTGGCATTGAGCAGCAGCAGCCTGAGCCCAGGGTCCGGATTTCGCCCATTACCAGTACTTCGGGTTGAACTCACAGGGTCGGAGCAAGGGATCGCTTTTAGACAGCGAGCTCTTGTTCCCCGAGAATGGCCTACCCTATGGCTCCCACCATATCTGCCTCTCCCCAGCAAGACCGGTATACTTTGGCCCTCTATCACCCCAGAGCCAGCATGAAATGTGGTGGAATTTAAAATGTGGTGGGAAAGCCTTGCCGTGATGGATTGCGCCTACAAAGGGGGATGTGGTATGGTGGACTTTAGTGAAGTGGTGCTTCCCAAGAAGGAGGGAGCACATTCCAAGGAGAGGGACGAGGCAAAAGGCAGCCCAGCCCAGAGGAAAAGAGTCAGGAACCTTGGTGGCGCAGGGGTGAGGATTCTGTAATTGCAGGCTAACTCTGCCCACTGCCGGGAGTTTGATCCTGACTGACTCAAGATTGACTCAGCCTTCCATCCTTCCGAGGTTGGTAAAATGAGGACCCAGATTGTTGGGGGGCAATAGGCTGATCCTGCAAACCGCTTAGAGAGGGCTCTGAAGCAGTATGTACAGGCACGTCTGAGTGCTGCTGCTATGTGCTGGAGCCATTCCCTAGAATCTCTCAGCCTGTATCTGTTGGGGTGAGAGTAGTGAAGGTTTAATCTGGCAAGATTCAGTCTGTTGGTGTGAGCAGATACAGATTTGGCTGGATTTTTCTCTGTTGTGCTTGGGCCAGGTCTGGCAGTTGTTGAAATTTAGAGAGAACCAAAGTTTGGAGAACACCTGTGAACCACTAGTGACATGGTTGACTCGGTTGTACAGCCACCCGGCTTCCGTATTATCAACTGACCAGAAAAGTTCAGCTCCCATCTGCTACTTCTATAACACCGAACGATTTGGCTCATTCTGTGGAACCTCTGACATGAAAAGATCTGACTTCACTACCTTGAGCGCTGTTAGGTTCAATTACTCATTTGACTGACACTGGGGGACTATATCTTTATTAGGGCTAGTGCAGCGGTGCAGAGAATTTCTCCTTCTAGCAATTCTGCTTCCGTTTGATAAAAGAGAATTTGCTTTTTAAGAATTTTTTTTCAAAGGAGAATATCATTTTGGCAATGTGGTTCAGTTTTCATCTGGCGCATTGAGTTATGGGGGTGCTTCTCCTGCTTTAACATTTCCTTCAAATGGCATTCTCAAGGCATCGTTTCATTGACAGTAAAAAGGAGCACGGCGGCTTGAGTAGTTGGGACACTGGGCAGGAGGTTAGCAAGCCCACGTTTGAGACCCAGGAGCCGCCGTGGGGCAGGGTGGAGCTCCTGTCCCTCACTCTAACTCCTGCTGGGGACATGAAAGATAAAGATAACCTTTATTGTCATTTTTTACTGTGGGCATACTGGCACACATTAAAACTGAAATTCTGTTGCCTGCTCTCAAAAGTGTACACATACATAACTCGCATATAGACATGCTACATACATACATATACATATACATATACATATACATATACATATACATATACATATACATATACATATACATATACATATACATATACATATACATATACATATACATATACATATACATATACATATACATATACATATACATATACATATACATATACATATACATATACATATACATATACATATACATATACATATACATATACATATACATATACATATATATATGTCAAGTGGTTATTTTTTAGATTGCACCCTGTAAACCCAAATATGGGAGGAAGGAATCATTCTTTCCTTTTGCTTGTTTCAGCTCAACCCAGAGCCATCTTGCAAGCACAAATATATATATGTTGTTTAAAATTGTTGACAAAGAAATAAGGGATTTCTGATATAGCCATTTCGAGTTTCTTAACTCTCTTCAGTCAGAACTCACCCTTCCGGGATTCGAACCTGCATGCTAAGCAGATGCTTTAACCTATTGAGCCACAAGTTCTACTGACAAAGCGGGAGAGAACTTGTGGCTCAATAGGTTAAAGCATCTGCTTAGCATGCAGACTGCCCAGGTTCAAATCCCGGAAGGGTGAGTTCTGACTGAAGAGAGTTAAGAAACTCGAAATGGCTATATCAGAAATCCCTTATTTCTTTGTCAACAATTTTAAATCTTAAATTTTAAATTTATATCTGCACCCTTACATATAAACAACATATGAATATTAATCACTGTCTATTTTGAATACGTAGCGGAAAGAGGAAATTTGAGAGTTCACAAGGTTGATACTGTGACTGAATCTGGATGTTCATCTTCGGATACCACAGAGCCCCCTCCTCCCGGAAGGTAACAAGGAAAACAGGTCACGAAGAGGATGTGTTGTGTCCCAGATAATCTTGCGGACCCTGCTCAAGCAACGCTTCGGTGCCATGTCCTGGATTGGATGGGAGGGAGGGAACTGCCAATAATCTTTCCTGCCATCCTCACCACTCTCTGCACCACCTTCCTGTCTGGAGGAGCCCTCAACTGGGTGTCCCATGGGCAATGGTGATGTCACTGTCTAATCCTTTCAATCGAGAAGCACCTCGGTGTTTCAACTAGTGAAGCCAGTCAGGGCATGGCTGGCTGGGGAATTCTGGGTGATGAAGTCCACATGTCTTAAGTTGCCAAAGCTGGGAAAAGTTAGGGACAGCCCATTGCCAGCAATAGGTGGTGGAAGCTATGATGAAAAATGGGGCATTGTGGAAATATGGGTGCTACTTCCATTTCTTTGAATCTCATTTTTGCAGACACTGTGAGAATTTTGTTGAAATGTCTTAAGCCTCCTCTAGGCTTTTCAAACTTTTCTTGTGTTTCCTTCTCACAATGAGGAACTATATTTTCCGTGAGAAAAGTCAGAGGTTCCATGTCTGCCATCTCCAGGAAAGAACTGAGGTGAGGACCCCAAATCTGAAAACTGCATTTGTTTAGTTTAGAGAGCACTGAGAGCAAGAAATAGAATAGAATAGAGCTGGAAGGGACCATGGAGGTCTCCTGCTCAAACAGGAGAACCTATACCTATACCATCTCAGACAAGTGACTGTCCAGTCTCTTCTTAAAAACCTCCAGTGATGGAGCGCCAGCGATTTCTGAAGGCAAAGCTGTTCCACTGGTTGATTGTCCTCACTGTCAGGAAGTTTCTCCTCAATTCCAGGTTGCTTCTCTCTTTGGTCAGTTTCCAAGCATTGTTTCTGGTCCTGCCCTCTGGTGCTTTGGAGAATAATTTGACCCCCTCTTCCTTGGGGCAGCCCCTCAAATACTGAAATACTGCTATCATGTCTCCCCTATTTCTTCTTTTCTGTAAACTAGCCAAACCCAAGTCCTGCAGCCATTCTTCATATGTATTGATCTCCAGGCCTGTGATCATCTTAGTTGCTCTTCTCTGAACTTTTTCAAGGTCTCAACATCTTTTTTGTAGTATGGTGACCAAAATTGGCTGCAGTATTCCAGGAGTGGTCTTACTAGGGTTTTATAAAGCGGTACTAATACTTTGCGTGATCTTGATTCTATGCCTCTGTTTAAACAACCCCTGGCTGTATTAGCATTTTTGGCTGCTACTGCACATGACTGGCTCATATTCATAATGTAAAAGCTTTCTGCATTACTTTTGGTATGTGCTAAAAAAGCATCTTCAGTGTATTTGCTTATTAATTGTCGGCCTTCAGATTTAGGCAAGAATTGAAGACCTTCACCATGCCTGCTTCTTTCAAAAGGCGCATGATTCACAAGCCTCTTGGATGGCTTCCACGCCTTTTTTTACTTTGGATTCCAGAGCAATCTGTCACAAACGTCGAAAGGTGACAGGTTCTTGAATCCCAGCCATGCCAGAGGACACATGCCAGTGGCTCAGTCTTTGCAGAAGAACCAAGCGGGAAGAACCGGCTGCCAGGGAGACGTTAGAAAATCTAAGTGATGGGCCTGACTGTGTGACTAAAGCCTGGAAACCTCTCCCTTTCCCCTCAGCATGGCTAGCTCAGGAATTCTGGGAGTTGAAGTCCACGAGTCATAAAAGAGCCAAGGTTGCCTACCCCTGACCTAGAGGAACATATGAAAGCATAATTAATGTAAATTAATGTAGACTTTATTAGTTTAGAGGAGGGGTAGGCAACCTTGGCTCTTGTATGACTCGTGGACTTCAACTCCCAGAATTCCTGAGCCAGCCATGCTGAGGGGAAAGGGAGAGGTTTCCAAGCTGAGCCATGCTGGCTCAGGAATTCTGGGAGTTGAAGTCCACGAGTCATAAAAGAGCCAAGGTGGCCTACCACTGGACTAGGGCAATGTTTCCCAGCCGTGGCAACTTCTAGATAGGTGGACTTCAACACCCAGGATTCTCAGGGAAGGGAAGGTGGCAAATGGCAAACATGTGATGGGGGGGGAGGGAGCATTGCAGCCGGTCGTAAGTGCAAACCAGTTGCTAAGCACCCAGATCGCGACCATGTGACTGTGGAAGTGCTGGAATGACTAGAACTCTGAGGAACAGCTGTAATCACTATCATTCATTCAGCACCATTGTAACTTTGAATGCTCCCTGGATAAAAAATGGCCATGAACTGAGGACTATCTGTATTGGCCCTCCAAGATCTTAAAAGGCAGAGTTGGTGCACATTGGTATAGGCCTTAGAACTAGGACTAGGCCTGACATGATTGCACTGTTCCAATATTTGAGGGGCTTCTACAAAGAAGAGAGGGGGGTCAATCTATTTTCCAAAGCACCAAAAGGCAAGACGAGAAACAACCGGTTGGAAACTAATCAAGGAGAGAAGCAGCCTAGAATTAGGGAGAAACTTCCTAACAGTGAGAACAATCAACCAGTGGAACAGCTTTGCCTTCAGAAATTGTGGGGGCTCCATCACTGAAGGCTTTCAAAAAGAGACTGGACAACCATCTGTCTGAAATAGTATAGGGTCCCTTGTTCGAGCAGGGGGCTGGACTAGAAGACCTCTGAGGTCCTTTCCAACTCTTATTCTTCTACATTTTATGTTCATTTGAGAGTCCAAAGCTAAACACTTTGCTCCCCGTTAAAAACAAAAGCAGATGGAGGTGTAGTATGAGTGTAGATTCTGAAAATCCATATTCAGGCAGGAGCCCCAACCTTTTGGACACCAGGGACTGGTTCCACGGAGAGAAGTTTTTCCCATGGACCGGAGAGTCCGTGGTTTTGTGTGCTGCCTGCATCCCATGGATGGGACTTCGCTTGTTTGCACGGCCTGGTTTCTGGCATGCCATGGCCTGGTGCTGGGTCACAGACCAAGGGTTGGGGACCCCTGCCTTAAGGCATAAACGATTAAGGAAGATGGTGAAAATGCTGTAAAGCCCATCAGCGTCAACTGCCTGTAGACACAGGCAATACCCCCCTCGAAGGATTAAGAAGGGTGTGGTGCAAAATTGGTCCTTTCCCAGCAGATTCCAAGGGATGAGCATGATTGGCAGGCTTCCCATCTCGATTATTCTTACATTGCCCTGTAGGACGAGAGGAGAAGTACCAGCGCTAGGAGAAGAATACTTTGCTTTTGGCCATCCACCCAGTGAGAACTGGCACCAAAGAGAAGATTTGCACTGGAGAGTCTCTCGCCACTGCATTGCACCAGCCCTCCCTTTGAAGTATTTTTAAACTGCTCAGCAGCTGTTCTGCCACTCAGGCGAAGCATTTGCTTAGCACACAAGCCATGTGCTGGCAGGCGTAGCCCAGAAGGCGAAAGTCAACTTGTACCTCTCTGGAGCCTTTTATTCACCCATCTGGGTTTGAATCCCTCTTGATCAAGTCTGCTTTGGAACATGATTTAAACCTTTCCTGGATGTTTCTGAGTTTGTTTTGTTTTTAGAGAAGAAAGGGCCCTTTCCCATTTTCTCCCACCGGAGAGTAGAGTAAGTGTAACTGATGCAAAAACCTCAGATGCTATACTGTAAAACGGTGCAATTAACGTTTTCCTTTTCCAAAGAAGCGCTCTTTTTGAAGGCCAAGCAAGGTGATAATTGCATCCCACATGACCAGAGCAGTTGAGGGGACGGTGGCTTTAAAGAGGGTTGTGCTGCTGGTGGCACTGAGCCATGAGGGAAGCACAGGCAAGAACGATGCTCTGGAAGAGGTAGGAAGGGTAGAGGAGGGAAGGGTAATGGTATGTGGGAAAGACCTTGGGAGGCTGGATGAAGAGTTGCTGCCTACGGATTGGTCAGATTAGAGGGAGCGGAGACTGCAGGAGACTGCAAGAGGCTCAGGAGGGACCGTCCCTAAGTGAATGGGTTGTAAAAGCAGGAGAACTTTACTTTCAGACTTGCAAGATTCTGTTAATGTAGCCTATCAGTAAGGTAGACTTAGCTCATCTGAATAAGAAAAGAACACAGTTGGAAGGGTCCTTGGATCTCTTCAAGTCCAACCCTCTACTCAAGCAGGAAACTCTACACCAGAGGTCCCCAACCTTTTGGGCACCAGGGTCCGGTTCCATGGAGAGAGATTTTTCCATAGACTGGAGGGTGTGTGCTGCCTGCATCCCACGAATAGGGCTTTGCTTGTTTTTGCAGACTGGTTGCTGGCATGCTATGGCCCGGTACCGGTCCATAGACCGGGGGTTGGGGACCCCTGCTCTATAGCATTCCAGACAAATAGCTGTCCAGTCTCTTCCTAAAAACCTCCAGTGATGGAGCACCGGCAGCTTCTGAAGGTAACCCATTCCACTGACCAGGAAATTTCTCCTTAGTTCTAGGCTGCTTCTCTCCTTGATTCATTTTCATCCATTGCTTCTTTTCTTGCCTTCTGGTGCTCTGGAAAATAGGTTGACCCCTCTTCTTTGGGGCAGCCCCTCAAATACTGGAACACTGCTATCATGTCACCCCTATTTCTTCTTTCTACTAGACTAGACATAGCCAGTTCCTGCAACTGTTCTTCATATGTTTCGGCCTTTAGTCCGCTAATCCCCTTTGTTGCTCTTCTCTGCACTCTTTCTAGAGTCTCGACCCTGTCTCTTCTACCTGAGAAAGCTGACAACAGTCTTGCAAGTCTGAAAGTACAACCTCCCCCACCCCTATTTGCTTTATAGCCTGAAAGGAAGGTTCCTTTCCTCTGCCCATTATGCACCTGTAGGCTATGCTCCTTCTTATCTCATGTTCTCTAGGCAGCATCTCCTCATTGTGCCTCCAAGGTCATTCCCACATACCGTTATATCCGGTCAGACAAAAAAGAACTTAATCCATCTTGCAGTAACCCAACTTAGACCCTTCTCCCTTACTTTTCTTTCAGAATAACAGAGTTGGAAGTGGCCTTGGAGGTCTTCTAGTCCAACCCCCTATACAATTTCAAATTGGTTGTCCAGTCTCTTCTTGAAAGCCTCCAGTGATGAAGCACCAACAACGTTTGAAGGCAGATTGTTCCATTAGTTGATTCTTCTCACTGTCAGGAAATTTCTCCTTGTTTCCAGGTTGAATCTCTCCGTTATCCATTTCCATCTGTGATTCCTTGTCCTGCCTTCTAGTGCTTTGGAGAATAGGTTGACCCCCTCATCTCTGTGGCAACCCTTTAGATATTAGAAGACTGCTATCATGTCTCCCCTGGTCCTTCTCTTCACTAGCCATGTCCAGTTCCTGCAACCGTTCTTCATGTGTTTTAGCTTCCAGTCCCTTAATCACCTTTGTTGCTCTTCTCTGCACTTTCTCTAGAGCAGCGGTTCTCAACCTTTTTCAGGCTGCGACCCTGACCTGCGCCTCGCATGCACGGTGCGACGGCCCGCATCTGCATGCCCAGTGCGATGGCCTGCATTGCGCATGCACGGCGTGATGGCCTGCATGCATAGCGCGGTGCGACGGCCCGCATCACGCATGCGCAGCGCAACGGCCCGCATCACACATGCGCAGCGCGGCACGATGGCCCGCATCGTGCATGCACGGTGCTGCCCCCTGCGCCAGCCGAGGGGAAAAAATGGCAGACTGCGTTGTTTGGCGACCCCTGTGAAATGGTCGTTCGACCCCTAATGGGGTCGCGACCCACAGGTTGAGAACCGCTGCTCTAGAGCATCAACATCTTTTTTATAGTGTGGAGACCAAAATTGGTTGCAGTGTTCTAGGTGTGGTCTTACTAAGGCTTTATAGAAGGTAGGACGCTACTGGGGAAAAAAGGGACTTATGAGCATTTTTCACACTTATGACCATTGTAGCCTCCCCTTGGTCATGTGATCACAATTTGGACGCTTGGCAACTGGCTCACCTGGCGCTCACGTGAGGATTGCCTGTATATGCTACAATATATATTTCTGGGACTCTTTATCCGGTTCTGGTCCAAAGGATTTACTGCTGGAAACTACTTGGATGATTCTAAAATATGCCAGAGGATCATCAGTATGGTCCTAAAAGAAACAAAACGTTCTGCAAATTATCTGCAAAGTATTTAATTTTGTACTAAATAGTTTCAGCCAGTGCAATTTCCAATGCTTTGACATCCCATTGATCCAGATAAAAACATATTTTAATTTTTCAGTGCAAGTTTTTCAGTTTGTAATAGCAAATCTGATTATTTTACAGGGAAAAAAACTACCCCAATTAATGGTAGCAATGGCAATTAAGTCTTGGGTAATAGGGGCAATATTTTCCAAGATATAAAATAGAAATAATGAGCAGGATCATTAAGCAATATTTTCACTTTCCTCAAAAATATTTAACCAAAACGAATAACTGCATTATCAACTGGCAATCAGAAATATAATGTTTCCAAGCCTGGAGATATACCAGCGTATAGTAACCATCTTCTGATATCCATTTTCTCCATGAAATGTGTTTAGTCCTCTTTTAATGGAACTTAAATGATCATTAGCCATCATAACATCTTAGGGGAGCGAGTTCTATGGTTTAACTATGAATGAGGTGAAGTACTTCCTTTAATGCTCCTGACGTTACCTTCTATTAATTCAGATTAATACCTCCCCTCCCTCTGTAACCTGCCCATCTATCTACTTCTCATATTTCTGAACTAAAAAACTACCAATTTTATTGATTTTTCACAAGAGAGAATCATGGGGTTCCATTCCTGGCAAGCCCAGAATTTGATTTTTATTGAATACAGAAAGTCCTCGACTTACCACAGCAATGGAGCCCAACATTTCTGTGGCTAAGCAAGAGAGTTGTTGAGTGAATTTGGCCCCATTTTATGACCTTTCTTCCCACCTTAGTAAGGTGGTTGTTAAGTGAATCTGGCTTCTCCATTGACTCTGCTTGTCAAAAGGTCGCCAAAGGAGGGAATCACGTGCGACTGTCATAAATATGGGTCAGTTGCCAAGTGTCTGAATGTTGATCACGGGATACTGCAAAGGTCGTAATTGTGAAAAAGTCATAAGTCTCTCTTTTCGGGTGTAACTTCAGTCACTAAATGAACTGTTGTTAGTCGAGGACAAGCTGTGTAGACAGTTTTGTTTTCCATTCTGCTTATAACAGTCTCCGATGGGGAATTGGTCTTTTTTTAAAAGGCCTCCCTCACGCAGTCATCTACAGCGCTAGGCTGCGTTAACAGAGGGATGGAATCAAGATCACGTGAAGCGTTAATACCACTTTACAATGCCTTGGTAAGGCCACACTTGGAATACTGCATCCAGTTTTGGCCTCCTGGAGGTTCACCTGTGTCCTCAGGGTCACCTGAGTGGTGTAAATGGGGGTGGCGCCTTCTTGGAACTGCTGAAAGGACTGTGTGGTAGACTGGAGACAGATAGGTGATGTTGTATCCCTCCCCCTCTGTTGAGAGAGGGCGGTTCAGTTTTGACCTAGATGGCTCTTGGACCCCTCTTTCAAACCAGCTGTCCTCTCTGTCCAAAATGTGGACTTTGCTGTCTTCAAAAGAGCGGCCTTGGACAGTGCAGATGGACGGCTGAATCTTGTTCTGATGGGTTTGTTCTCCGATGTTGTGCCAGGCGTTTGTGAAGTGGTTGTTTTGTTTCCCCAATGTACAGATCTACATTGTACTGCATATACCACGTTGCTCAGTTTGTGTCTGGGTGTTTTACCCTTGGGGTGGACAAGCTTCTGCCTTAGTGTATTCTTGGATTTGAAATGTCCATAGATATTTACCTATGATGATACAGTAACTGGGCCTACCAAAGTTCGCCCAAGGATACCTTGCCAACTCTGTCCATAAAGACAATAAAGAAGTTAGCATTTGAAAGCCTACATTAAATCTTGAGTTAATGACCACAGGGTGTACCAACATTTCTCTTGCTGTTCAAGGTGGTTGTTTAAGCGAGAAGTAGCGTCACGTGGCCATAAGGATGGTGCAACGGTCGTAAGTGTGAAAAACAGTTGTAAGTCCCTTTTTTTCAGTGCTGCTGTAACTTCAAACAGTCACTAAACGAACTGTTGTAAGTTGAGGACTACCTGTATGTGGAATTGTAGGGAGGATTTGCATCTGGCCCCTGTGCCAGGCATCTCCCTCAGCAGGAGATTGGAACTAAGAGCAATGTGATTGATGGATGGATGGATTGATTGATTGCTTTGTTTACTAGAGCTTGCATGCTGCTCCAGCCCAACTCATCTGAGTGCCTTGAGTTCCAGCAATGCAGTCATAGCATTAAAAAACCTAATGAAATCACAGATCCCCAGATTTCAGGAGCAATCAACAATCGCATCATCCTTCCTAAGATCCTCCAGCTGTTAACCACCTTCTGGACTACACCCAAAGCCAGGTTGTCATTCTCCTTTTCCAACAGCCATGTGAGCGCATCCATTTTTTGGCAGCTAGAACAAAGAGTCAGCCTCCTTGTCAAAAATGCAACCATCAGTCGGGAAACGTACGAAAGCCTAGCCTGTGTGCCTGCAGCGCCGTGTGGTGCATTTGCCCCTTGGCTCCTGTGCAGAGAAAGCAGCCAGCCTCGCATGCATTGCTGAGCAAAAGCTGGGGAGAGAAAGCAGCCAGCCTCACATGTGGAGGGAAGGCGGCGTCATGCTCGGCTCGCTTTTGCTTTCCGAGAAGAAAAAAGATGTTTCTTCTTCCAGGCTCTGCTCAACCTCATGACTGTGCAGACCTGTGGCCTTGGGCGTAGAGAAGGAGCTTCTCAGGGGCTGATATGTCTATGGAGATTGCCAGTCGTCCAGGTCACGGTTGTCCCAAAGGTGCTTTTTCAAGACGCAACTGGATTTCCCTTTTCTCTCTCTCTCTCTCTCTGAAGATGTTTCGCTTCTCATCCAAGAAGCTTTTTCAGCTCTGACTGGATGGTGGGGAATGGAAGGGTTTATACTCCTTGCAGACAGCTGGTCATTTGCCTTCAGGCCGTTTGGAGGTTTTCTGTGTCCTCAGGGACACCTGAGTAGTGCAAATGAGCGTGGAGCCTTCTTGTCTGCAGGAAGTTTTCTGCCCTGTTCCTATAGTCTGCAATGTTTTCTGGAAATCGGTTCATACTCCCGCACCATTCGAAGGGTATCAAAGTAGCTGGCTAAACGTCTATGGAGATTCTCGGTCATCCAGTCTCCAGAAAGCATTGCAGGCTACAGGAAGTGGACAGAAAACATCCTGCAACCAGGAAGTTGCACTGCTCAGGTGACCCTGAGGACACCTCCAAATGGCAAACTGTTAAAAAATAACGTCACAAACCGTGGTCACGTGACCATGGCACATTGCAACCAGTTGTAAATGGAATCCAGGTGCCAAACACCTGGAATGTGATCACATAATTGGGGAAGACAGCTGTTGTAACTTCAAGGATCTTGGTAGTTAGCTTTTTTGAAGTCCATCATAACTTTGAACAGCTGTTAAATGGATGGTCATAACCTGAGGACTACTTATGTGTAATAAGGCTGAGTCTTTGATCTAATCTCCAGTGGGTTTTTTTTTTAATACTGGTAATATGACATCTGTCTCACTCATGTGTCACCAGTGATTCCTCAAACCATTTACTTTTGCAAGATCAAATCTGGGTCGGTCAGCTGGACCAGAGGTTTAGTCTTCCGAGCTTTCGAACTCGTGTTGAAGCCCATCCTCAGGGAACTTCTCTCTCACACAAGAATGTGTGCTTTGCACTATTCTGTGCATCATATTTGTATGGTGCCTTCCTATTGGTTGATTGGTGTGTTGATGGCTGACGATTGGCTGTTGCTTTCTTTCCTTATTGGCAATGAGAATAATCAGTGGATAAGTGTCAGATCCTCAGTTCAGTTTTTCATCTACCAAAACAGCCAGGGTAATGATTGGTCTGGGAAGTTGGCCTCTCGTCAGTCAACAGGAAGGCTGATTCACCACCAGCTTATCAGGTACTTAGGAGCCAAGGGCTTGGCAGCACAAGGAAACAACAGCCAATCACTGGCCATTAACACACCAATCAAACAATAGGAAGGCACCAAATAAATACAACACATAGAACAGCCCAAAGCAGACATTCTGGTGAGAGAGAAGTTCCCCGAGGATGGGCTCTAGCTTGAGTCCGGATGCCCAGAAGACTAAACCTCTGGTCTGGGGGGCCAACCCAGATTAGATCCTGCAACATTATCCTGGGACACGTATAGTTGCCTTCATTCATTTAATAATAATAATAATAAAGTTGGAAGGGATCTTGGAGGTCATCTGGTCCAACCCCCTGCTCAGGCAGGAAACCCTATACCATTTCAGATAAATGGCTGTCCAGTCTCTTCTTTTTTTTTTTTTTAAATGTTTAAAGGTTTTTTATTACAATAGATATATTCACTTGTCTTCTGGTTTATTGAAGCAGTATGTCAAACAGCACTTGCCACAATAATGTCTATCAAAGTGGCTAGCCATGAACACTCCGGCCCCACATTCTTCAGATGGACACTCACGACGTAAACGGCTGATTTTGCCATTCTCATCCACCTTGTAGTATTTAAGGACAGCGAGTTTCACCTTCTTTCTCTTATGTTTATTCTTCTTAGGAGTGGTGTAAGACTTCTTCTTTCTTTTCTTTGCCCCACCACGAAGTCTCAGCACAAGATGAAGGGTCGATTCCTTTTGGATGTTGTAATCAGACAGAGTACGTCCATCCTCCAATTGTTTGCCAGCAAAAATTAAACGCTGTTGGTCAGGAGGAATCCCTTCTTTATCCTGGATCTTGGCTTTGACATTTTCTATAGTATCAGATGGTTCAACCTCGAGGGTAATGGTTTTCCCCGTTAGGGTCTTCACGAAGATCTGCATGGCGGCGGTAGAGCGCCTAGTGATGGTTCTACCCACCACCCGCTCTCAGAATGGCCGACGCCAGAAAGAGCGTCCAGTCTCTTCTTAAACACTTCCCATGTTGGAGCATTCACCACTTCTGGAGGCAGGTTGTTCCACTGGTTAATTGTTCTAACTGTCAGGAAGTTTCTCCTTAGTTCTAGGTTGCTTCTCTCTTTGGTTAGTTTCCCTCCATTGCTTCTTGTCCTGCCTTCAGGCGACTTGGAAAATAGCTTGACTCCCTCTTCTTTGGGGCAGCCCCTGAGATATTGGAAGTCTGCTATCATGTCCCCCCTCGTCCTTCTCTTCATTAAACTAGACACACCCAATTCCAGCAACTGTCCTTTATATGTTTTAGCCTTCAGTCCCCTGATCATCTTTGTTGCTCTTCTCTGCACTTTTTCTAGAGCCTCAACATCTTTTTTACATCATGGCGACCAAAACTGGATGCAGTATTCCAAGTGTGGCCTTACCAAGGCATCGTAAAGTGGTATTAACACTTCACGTGATCTTAATTCTATCCCTCTGTTAATGCAGCCCAGCACTGTGTTGGCTTTTTTGGCAGCTGCAGCACACGGCTTGCTCACATTGAAGTGATTGTCCACTAGGACTCCGAGATCCCTTTCACAGTTATTACTATTGAGCAAGGTATCCCCTATACTATACCTGTATATTTGGTTTTTCTTGCCTAAATGTAGAACCTTGCTTTTTTCACCCTTGAATTTCATTTTGTTAGATAGCGCCCTGTGTTCAAGTCTGTTTAATATTGATCCTTTTTTTAATTCTATGATTGTGGTTACTGTGAATTCTATGAATTTTCCAGTTGGCCTGTGTAGAATTTCTAAATATTTCTACCCACTCCTTTAACTTCTGGCAGGAAGAGATGACAGGAAAATCCTTGGAAGCTGTTTTTAACCGTCTTCCTGTAGAACTGTGAATAATCTTTTAAACTTACATTTCCCCCAGAAATCCATACATAGCCAGAAGGTTTATTATTTTTTTTAATCTGAAGTGGCAACACGACCTTGCAGTTCTCATACAATTGTTTGCTACATTGCGGCTTTTTCTACGCATTGGCACTCTGAACACTTCCTACTGTTGCTGAAGTTACAGCAATGGTGGCATTGAGTTGCATTGTAAACGCAGCAGATTCTGCCGAGTCTTTGCCAATATTTGCTCTCCAGGGAGCAGCTGCCTTTGAAGAAGATGTTTGCCACCATAAATGCAAGAGCAATTTGGAGACGCTGCACTGGTGAAGGCTGCATGTGAGCTTTTGCAGATAATGCCCCAGACATGCTAGGCCTCAGTTTCACAGCTCTGAAAATTGCCGTAGATACCGGTATTATTAGTAAGGTTTTATACCTCCCTGATATATCAGTTTTCACCATGACAGCACGCTGAAGCCTCTTTTAATAGTGTTTTTACTTGGACTAAATTTGGCCCTTGAGAATGTCACTTACCAGACCCTGGAAAAGATGAATAACAACATCCCTTACATAATTATCCTTAATGACCTATTCCAGGGTCCCCAACCCCCGGGCTGGGCCACTGCCCGTTTGGAACCAGGCCACACAAGAGACATGTTCGTGTATGTAAAGCTCCATTTGCACTTGTGTATGTGTTTGTGTGCAGCTCCATTTGTGCGAGTGGCAGGCGCTTCTACTCACACGGAACCATTCTCTCCCCTCCCCCCCCCACCGGTCTACAAAGCCAGACTTTCTCAACCTTGACAGCTTTAAGATGTCTGGGACTTCAACTCCCAGAATTCCGCAGCCGACATAATCAAAAGAAGACCTTTTTTTTTACCCTTCAACTGGTGTTCTTACAGTGTCTACATAGGGGAGTCATTCAGATGTGTTTGCATTGCATACATGTATGTACAGGAAGTTTAGCTCAAAAATTGGTGGTTTTACAACTATGTAGTTAAGACAGCCACAGAACAGGTGCTTTGCGGTCTATAAAGCCCCCCTGGTCACTATAAATGGTCGTGCCACTCACGGGGTCACATGACTGCATGTTGGGTGGTTCAGCTTCATGATTGGCTGTGGCATTCTGTGATCACATGACTGCAATTCGTAATGTTTTTGGGGGGGGGTTGTTTAACAAAAGACGTGCTTGCTTAACTGCTGGATTGCTTAACAATCACCACCCACAAAAGCCAAAAATCACTTCTGGTCATATGTGCTTACGACTTACAACCCTAATGACTTACCACGTAATTCTAAGCTCTGTTACGGACAGACATCAAGGATTCCAGCTTTTATGATCCTGTCTTTGCTGTGGACTGGAAACCAGAAATGCTGCCCTGCATACAGGAAGGCCCAGCCCAGAAGAAAGATGCTCTCTTTGAAAGCATCTGTGAAGAGACTGGATGGGATCACAGCTGCAGCAGCCAGATGTTGGAACGGCTGTGCTGACCCTTCCAGGAGCACAGAAGGATCAGAGGGCCGAGCAGATTATGCAGGAGAGGCAAAAGTCTGCATGTTGCTTAATTAATTTCACCTCCAGCTTGTCTTTATTTATTCATAATGAAGCCGAGGACATTCTGGATGGGTGCAGGATCCCCATGGAGTCCTGAACTCAACCAGCAGCCTTCCTTCCTTCCTTCCTTCCTTCCTTCCTTCCTTCCTTCCTTCCTTCCTTCCTTCCTTCCTTTCCCCTTCAATCTCCTTCCTTCTCCATCTCCTTCCTTTCCCCTTCGATCTTCCTTCCTTCCTTCCTTCCTCCCTCCCTCCCTCCCTCCCTCCCTCCCTCCCTCCCTTCCTTCCTTCCTTCCTTCCTTCTCCATTCATCTCTTGATGACAGGGTTCAGTTAGAGTCATAAATGTACAGGTAGACCTCGACTTACTTAACAAGTTACTAACTTAACAACTGTAGTGATTCACAACAACTTTGGCAAGAAGAGTCGTAAAATGCGGCAAAACTCACTTAAGAAATGTCTTGCTTGGCAACAGAAATCTTGAGCTCAAATGTGATCGTAAGGTGAGGACTGCCTGGATTTGTCTTGTCCCAGGGCCAGGCCATGGGAATATATGGGTAAGGCAGCCCTGTCCTTGTAGATCTGATGCCCTTGATTCAGTGCTGAGTGTCTCCAGCCTTCCAGATATATTGGACTGCAATTTGTCGTTGTTTTCATACCTTGTGCACATTGTGGATGGTGGAAGTTGTAATTAACACATTGAGAGAACACCAATGTGGGGATGTCTGGGTGGCTGGATTATGTGCTGTGCTCTGCCTCTTCCAACACCAGATGTTGACATCTGGTCATGCGATGCCCTGTTGCCAGCCAGCAGATTCCACCCTGCTCTACACTCCTTCCCTGCGCAAGATGAAGAATTAATTTTATTGCCTTGTCTCTTTTGATTATTCTTGGTTTCTCTCCTGTGCCAGCACATTCCTTCCCACAAGGTGCAGGCTGACAGAAATAGCTTTTTCTTTCTCCAAAATGTCCAGAGATCATGCGTCTTATTTTTGGTGATGACTGAAAAGCTCTTCAGCCTGCAAGATGCAAGGGTTTGTTAATTTACAAGGCAGCATGAAAATGCCAAATTGCTAGGCAGAGCCACTGCTGATTTTAAAAAGCAGCTAATGCTATCCCTGTGCCAAGAGCCAGCAGAGTGTCTTCTACAGATGGAAAAGCTGAAAATTTTGGAAGGCGTCCAAAGACTTAATCAGATTCAGTTTTCTCTACTGTAGAATCCTCTGGGGGATGAGAGTTGAAATAGTGGACGGTTCCACTTATTTTGGAAACAAAGGGGTCTGGGAAAAGCTATCAGAGGAAAATAAATGTGGTTTTCCTTGCGCAAAATTGTGTGTCAGAGAGTGCAAGGGCCACTGACTGGGTAACATGTATGACACCTGATGATTTGGGGTGAGAAAGCTCACTCCGTGTTATAAAAAGGGGGGGTTTAATGGGAGAGCAAAGGGGTCTATTTCGGATTGCCCATCTAGAATGGTAAAAGGGGTTTTAATTGCATTCCGCATTAATTGAATACAAATTCACGATAACCAGGAGGAGAATGAGAGAAAACTCAGAAGATGCATCCTAATTAATTTTAAAATGTCATCTTCATAGAAAATGATAATGAATCATCCCACTATTGTATATTGCAGAGTATCTCAATCTTGGGCACTTGATGATGTGTGGACTTTGTTTTCCAGAATTCTGAGAATTGGAGTCCACACATCTTCAAGTACCCATGTTGAGAAATACTGCTATATAGGATCAAAACATTTTTCTAAAAAATGTGTACAGATAGTACTGTTAAAAATAGACCCTACTTTTTAACAATCAGAAGGAAGGGACCTTGGAGGTCTTCTAGTTCAACCTGTTGTTCAAGCAGGAGACCCTAGACCATTTCAGACAAGTGACTATCCAGTCTCTTCTTAAAAACCTCCAGTGATGAAACACCCACAACTTCTGGAGGCAAGCTGCTCCACTGGTTAATTGTCCTCACTTTTGGGAACTTTCTCATTTCTAGGTTGCTTCTCTCCTTGATTAGTTTCCATCCGTTGCTTCTTGTCCTGCCTTCTGGTGCTTTGGAAAATAAGTTGACCATCTTCTTCTTTGTGGCAGCCCCTCAGATATTGGAAGACTGCTATCATGCCACCCCACCCCAGTCCTTCTTTTTACTAGACTACACGTGCCCAATTCCTGCAACCATTCTTCGTATGTTTTAGCCTCCAGCCCCCAGTCATCCTTGTTGCTCTTCTCTGCACTCTTTCCAGAGTCTCAACATCTTTTTTCTATCTGTCAAGATCTTTTTGGATCCTGAGCTTGTCCTCTGGGGTGTTGGAGATTACTGCCAGGTTAGTGTCATCTGCAAATTTGATGAGTTCCCTTCTATTCCCTCATCTAAGTCGTTTATGAAGATATTGAAGAGTGCTGGGCCTAAGATGGAACCTTGTGGTACCGCACGGCTTCCTTCCTTCCATGTTGATGTAGTACCATTAAGGACTACTCCTTGAATATGGATTGTCAGCCAGTTGCAAATCCATATGGTGGTGATGCTGTCTGTCCCACATTTTTCTAATTTACCAAGAAGTAGGTTGTGGTCTACTTTGTCGAATATCTAAGTGTACTATGACCACAGCATTTCAATGGTCTACTATTTTAGTCATTCTGTCAAAGAATAAAATAAAATTGGTTTGGCATGATCTGTTTTTAACAAACGTTACTTGTTTCTAGATGTTCACAATTCTGGGTTTTTTTAAATTATTTTTTCCAGTATCTCCCCAGGTATTGATGTTAGGATTTTCTCAGGACGATACAATTGAGACCCTTCCCCACTCACATTGCCACTTTATCCCTGTGCCCAGAAGATGTCACCAGTTTTGGAGATTTATTTTAACTGCCTTGCTTAGCGACCAAAATTCTGGTCTCACTGGTGGCCATAATTCAAGCATTACCTGTATTTCTATACCTTTAACCTCAGTAAATCTGGTTAAAGAAATGTACAGGTAATCCTTGATTAACAACCACTCATTCAACAACATTTTGAAGTTATGACACTGAACCACTGGTACTTACGACCAGTCCTCAAAGTTCTGGCTGTTTCAGCGCTCTTGAGATCACACGATCATGATTCTGGAGCTTGGCAACTGGCTCACACTTAGGATAGTTGTAGTGTCATGTAATTATCATTTGCACTCTTCCCTGCCAGCTTCCTCACTATAGGGACAGTGCTGTGGCTAAGCAGTTAAGACGCTGGGACAGCTGGCTGGAAAGCCGGCAGCCCAGGTTCAAGACACAAGTGCCACACAACAGGGTGAGCTCACGTCATTGCCCCAGCTCCTGCCCACTCAAAAGCATGCAAATGTGAGTAGATAAATAGGTACCACTTTGATAGGAAGGTAACAGCGCTTCATGATATGCTGGCCACATGACTGTGGAAATGTCTTTGGATAGCACTGGCTCCATGGCCTTGAAACAGAGATGAGCAGCGCCCCTTATAGTCAGCAATGACTAGTGCAGGGGTAGGCAACCTTGGCTCTTTTATGACTCGTGAACTCCAACTCCCAGAATTCTTGAGCCAGCCATGCTGAGGGGAAAGGGAGAGGCTTCCAAACTGAGCCAGGCTGGCTCAGGAATTCTGGAAGTTGAAGTCCACGAGTCAGAAAGGGGCCTAGGCCTAGGCCAGGGGTAGGCAACCTTGGCTCTTTTATGACTTGTGGATTTCAACTCCCAGAATTCCTGAGCCAGCCATGCTGAGGAGAAAGGGAGAGGTTTCCAAGCTGAGCCAAGCTGGCTTAGGAATTCTGGGAGTTGAAGTCCACACTTCATAAAAGAGCCAAGGTTGCCTACCCCTGGACTAGTGGAATAAAACCCATAGGGACTCTTTTAGCTTTACCTTTTGCTGCCAACTTCCCACAAGCAAAGGCAATGGGGAAGCAACAAGGAAGGTCGCAAGTCACTCCTGTAAGTTGCTTCTGCCTCTGCTTCTTTTTTTTCCCCTGAGGAACACGGCTCTGTAAGATATGGCCCCCTGCAACACTATCACACACACGCTCTGGCTATCTGGCCAAGCTTTTGTCAAGCCATAGCACCCTCCCATACCCCTACATGCCCTCCTTATACACCATCTACCTGCAGTCCCACCAGGACGCAACCCCTTCCCCTGCATCTGCCCATCCTCCGTAGCTACCTCTTACCAGCCAGCCACACTCAGACTGGGTCACAGCACCTGATGCTTGCAAATGCCCAAGGAAAGGCTTGCTGTGATTGGGACTTGAAACATCCTGCCGGTTTTCCCAGTGACTTTGCTTAGTGGAAGCCAGCAGGAAGTTGCAAATCCCTGTCATGTGAGAGTTTCGTTTAATGACACATAATCCTTACTTAATGACAGCAAGGAGTCTTGTCGCTAAACAACGTGGACACATCAGGTCACTCTTTTCAACTGCATTGATTAGTGATGGAAATTCCAATCCTAATTAACACTTGTTAAACGAGAACTACGTGTAGTGAGAATCTCGATTGAATTAACTGTACACATCAGTTGAATTGGGGCCAAGAATGTAACCAAGGTACTGGTGAGGACGGGGTGAGGACAAGGTCATGCACCAATTTTTGCAATTTTTGCACTGGCCAACTTCAGAGACATCTTTTTTCCACAGCAATAGAGAGGATGTTTGAGAGGCAAACATACTGGCTATGTGGCTGTCTTCTATGCAGTATATAAAATACCCCTCTTAATTTCTTAGAATCTCATGCTACATGTGAAGCCAAGGATTGATTGGTTGATTATGTGCCATCAAATCATTTTCGACTGCTAACAACCACATAGATGGATTTTATCCTTAATGATCCATTTCAAAACCTAGTCCTTCGGTTCTTCCAATGGAGCATTCATCGCCACTGTCCATCCACCAGGTTGCTGGTCTTCCTCTTCTTGTTCCTTCCACCTTGCCCAGCATTGGTGCCTTCTGCAGAGACTGGGTCTCCATATAGGGTCTCCAAAGTAGGATAATTGGAGCCTAGTCACTTGTGTCTCAGGTTAGATCTCTGGGTTAATTTGTTGGATGATCCATTGGGTGGTTTTCTTGGCTATCCATAGTATTCTCGGGAGTGTTCTCCAGTCACTAAGTCATCAATACTCTTCGTCTCCTGCTTCTTCAAAATCCAACTTTTGCTTCCATAGAGTGTCCCTGGGAATGCCATGCTTTGCACCATCCAAGTACAGGTAGTCCTCAACGTACGACCACAATTGAGCCCAATTTTTTTTTGCTAAGTGAAACAGTTGTTAAGTGAGTTTTGCCTCATTTTATGACCTTTCTTGCCACAATTGCTAAGAGAATCACTGCAATTGTTAAGTTAGTAACAGGGCAGTTAAGTAAATCTGGCTTCCCCATTGACTTTGCTTGTCATAAGGTGGCAAAAGGTGACCACGTGATCTTGGGACACAGCAAGTCATAAATATGAACCAGTTGCCAGTATCTGAATTGTGGTCACATGACTATGGGGATGCTGCAATGGTCGTGAGAGTGAAAAGCGGTCATAAGTCATTTTTTTTCAGTGCTGTTGTAACTTTGAATGGTCAAAAAATGAATGATTGTTAAGTCAAGGACTACCTGTACATCCACACAATTTTCTTCCCTCTTGCAAAAAAAAAAAAAAAGTAATTCTCTGCAATTTTTTTGCCCGTGAATACAATCTCTGGAGAGCTTACAAGTATTTAGAACACATTTTCTCCCATAATAACCCCTGAATTAAAAGTGATGGAAGACAGCAGGCATTTAATTTACATTTCCGTCTTGATCTGCTTTAAAGCCACAGTGCAGTTGGCTGCAATAATATTCGCCTTCTTTAATAAAACCTCAGATCTCGCTGTGGTAAAATGTCTCTGCCTTGTCAGGAAGCCCGTTCAATTCTCAGGTGACTTGCAGATTTCAGATTGTTTGTGTAAGACTGTATAAAAGTGGAGAGGAATCTCAGTGGCTGCACGGGCCTCTCGCACCTTGTAGGTAGCCCAGAAGATGCCAAGATCCCGCCTCAAAAATTCCATGGCTGAATTTCAATTGTATTTCTTTCAGAGAAAACCCATTAAAATACGGTCCAGGACCTCCTAAAAGTGAAAAGGTAAAGGGGTCCCTGCAGATTTTATTCCAATAGTCATTGCCAACTATGGAGGGCAGTGCTTGTCTCCGTTTCACAAGGCCATTGAGCCAGCCCTGTCCGAAGACATTTCCCTGGTCATGTGGCCAGCATGATGTCACGGAATGCTGTTACCTTCCCACCGAAGTGGTACCTGTTTATCTACTCGCAGTTGCATGCTTTCGAACGGCAGGAGCTGAGACAAGTAGCGGGAGCTCACCCCATTGCATGGTGCTCAGGCCTCAAATCTGGGCTGCTGCCTTTCCACCTGACAAGTCCAACATCTTAACCGCTGAGCCACCATGCTCCCCCGCCCACAGGACTTCCATAACACTCTAAAATTCCTTACACAAAGAGGCCTGGATATTGGGGTCTATCTTCTCCAGACTGATCATCTTGTCACTTGAAGGTCTCCTGCAACAGCTGTCTGCTTAGATGTGGCACTCAGCTTGGAAAATGTTGCCCGTCCAAAATATTTGGCAGCAGAATTTCTGTTGTCAAGCAGGTTGTTGTGAGTCATCCCCTATTTTGCCACGGTTGTTAAGTGAAACACTCAGTTAAGTGAATCATGTGATCATTAAGCAAATCTGGGCTTCCTCCATTGGCTTTGCTTGTCAGAAACTGGCTGGGGAAGCCACGAATGGTGATTACATTACCTTGGGTGCTGCAGCCATCATAAATATGTGCTGGTTGCTAAGTGCCCAAATTTTGATCACGTGACCGTGGAGATGCTGTGATGGTTGTAAGTGCAAGGACCGTTTGTAAGTTGCTTTTTTCAGTGCTGTTACAATTTTGGCGTGCGTGGGGCCCGGCGGGTGGCTTACCTCTCTTGGGCTGGGCCAGCTGGTGGCCCAGCCGGTGGTCGCCCTTTCGCCGTCGCTGCCGCGGCCACCCAGGATCACCTGGGCCTGCCTGCCACCGCCCCAAATGGGCGGCAGCGAAGGCAAGGGTAGCGGGGCAGCGGCGGGTGCAGGGAAGGTTTTTGGCGTGCATGGGGCCCGGCGGGTGGCTTACCTCCCTTGAGCTGGGCCAGCCTGGTGGCCCAGCCTGTGGTCGCCCTGCGCCGTCACTGTCGCGGCCACCCAGGAGCACCTGGGCCTGCCTGCCACCGCCCCAAATGGGCGGCAGCGAAGGCAAGGGTAGCGGGGCAGTGGTGGGCGCATGGAGGGTTTTTGGCGCGCATGGGGCCCGGCGGGTGTCTTACCTCCCTTGGGCTGGGCCAGCCTGGTGGCCCAGCCCGTGGTCTCCCTGCACGGTCACTGCCGTGGCCGCCCAGGAGCACCAGTGCACCTGGGCCTGCCTGCCGCTGCCCCGAACGGGCACCAGCCTACCCCTCGGCCAGCGCAGGGGGCAGCACCGCGCATGCGTGAGGTAGTGCCGCGCATGTGCGGGGTAGGTCGGGGTCGCAGCCAGAAAAAGGTTGAGAACCACTGCTTTAGGGTAAATGTGGCATTATGGCGACCAACAGCCCTTTAGAGTGCCCCTGAGGATATCTTTGGAGCAAAAAGTACCTGGGCGTAACATTTTCACTAAAACAGTGGCACGTGGAAAGAAACACAGTGAGGTTTCTTAACACAGCAGCCCCAACCTTTTGAGCACCAGGAACCAGCTCTTTAGAAAAAAGTTTTTCCATGGATCAGGGGGAGGCATGGTTTTTGTGTGCTACCTAGAACCTCCACAGGCGCAAATGAAGTATCACTCACTTGCACAGACTGCTTCCTAACAGGTTGCAGACCAGTACCTGAATTGAGGACTTCTTTCTTAAAAGCTGGCAATATATTTCAGCTCAGAGGTAGTCAACTAATTTTCCTAGGGCCCCACATGAGAAAATGGGACTGTTGTGGAGGGCTGAACCAGTAGAGCTGTGAAGATGCATAGGCACATACAGACAAACATGCCTGTGTAAATTTTAAAAAATTGCAGTCGCCTTCAAAACAAAAGCAGTGCAAACCATTGTGTGCACGGCATAGCCTTACTTACATTTGATTTCTAATTTCCAATGACCTCACACAGACAGGACAGGGACAGCCAAAGGGCCGGACCTGGCCTGGGGGGGGGGCATGAAATGCCCAGGTCTGTTCCAGATTGCGATTGGGGCCCAGTTTTCTATATAGGCAGCTGGAATCTTTCATATTCTTTGTCGGGGGGGCGGTGTCTCAAAAATCAACGATCCTTCTAGAAAACCAAACCCCATTTTCCAGAAGTGTGGACCTCTCAGGAACCTGGTAGTCAGAGCATTTAACAGAACAGAAGACTGGTGAACATGAGCATTTAATGGAATAACAGAGTTGGAAGGGACCTTGGAGGTCATCTAGTCCAACTGCCTGCTCAAGCAGGAGACCCTATTCCATTCCACACAAAGGGCTGTCCAGTCTCTTCTTAAAGCCTCCAGTGGTGGAGCAGCCACAACTTCTGGAGGCAAGCCGTTCCCCTGGCTAATTGTCCTCATTTTAGGAAGTGTGTTTATGTGGGGCTAGCCTAGGGGTGCAAACTCACTGGTCATCAAAAAAAGTTGGGGGATGAAGACTGTAGCCCTTTCTGGAAATGACAGGGGCTGAAATCCAGCATCTCTAAAGGCATCAGGCCAGCGTGAGGGAGGGAAGCAGGGAAGGCTGATTAACTGTTTTCATTTCAGTCAGTAAATAAATTGGCATGTTTTCAAAATGGTTAACAATTGGCATCCACAGAGACACAAGGAGGGCATCAAATAAGGCAGAAACACAAATGCAGGGTCTGATTGGCCCTGTGCCAGCCACTTCATGCTTTGAAGCACATCCAATTCAATACACTTATGCAAGAAGGAGACTATTAGCGACATGCAATATTAAAACAATTGTAATTGAGTTAATTTGCTATGATATTATCTGCCCCTGCTCTGCTCTACAGCTGTTTGCTTTGATCATCTTAAGGGATTCAGCTTGACTTTGTCATGTAGGAAGAAGGTGCCTTGAGATCGCCGAATCTCCGGTTCAAGTCATTCTTGGAGGCCCAAAGACCAATTTTCGAATGTGATCAGGTTAGATTTCGGTTAAGCATCATCTGTCCCTCCCTTCTCACAAAGTTGTGAGAGTGATTTCTCCTTCTGCTAAACGAAACCTGAGTTCCCAAAACAAGTACCCAAAACAAGTAGTTCTTGAGTTATGACCACAATTGGAATCAAAATTTCCACTGTGGGTCATTGCAGTTGTAAATTGGGTCATCGCAGCACCAGACCCAATTTTGCACTTGGCAAATAGTCTCCTGGGGTCAAGTGATTGCCATTTGTGGCCTTCCCAGCTGGCCTACAACAAGTAAAGTCAATGGGGGAAGCTGGATTCTCTTCACACGTGTTATGTGCTCCTGGCCACTTCCCTTCGTGACCAGAGGCAACTTCGCCTGACCAATAACCAGCCAAGACACAGTGAAGGCCTTTTGTTTCGTTTATTGCAATAAGTGGGGAGAGAAGCTATCAAAGCTTGGTTCTCTCCAAACTTCCAACCCAAAATATTCCCTTCCTTATACAACCCTGTCCAGGCTGCCACATTCCTTCTCGTTCCCCATTGGCTGAGGTACTGTGAGGTTACACTCTTCCAGACCGCCTCCTACCTATTTCCTGCTAACCTCCTTAAACATACTGAATCGTATTTCCCATGTACATTAATAATATAAGATATTAGACATATTCAATTGTTTATTTTGAGTTCTGGGGATATTTTGTGGCTTCTTAGAACAATAGGTTCTTTCCTGTTTTTCAGTTCAATTAATTTTTCCTGGCTAGCCATTTCCTCTTGCAACTGCTTTTACAGCTTGTGTTCTTCCTTTTCTCACTCTGAAGACCAAGATCATTTTTGCCTGTTTATCTTACATCCTCCCTTTATGTTACCCTTTCCTGGTTCCCCATTGTAGTATTTATTATTTATTTATTTATTAGTTGGATTTCTATGCCGCCCTATTCCAGGAACTCAGGGCGGCTTTGAGAGGCTTGTTTGTCTATTCAGTAAGTTTCCACTACACAGCAGATTCAATTTTTTTAAAAAAAATTCTTTCAATATTAAATTCTGAAGACCATTCACTTAATCCTATCACATGTGACTCACTTAATAGCTGAAATGATTCGCTTAACAACCATGGTTAAAAAAAAGCTTGTAAAACTGGGCATAATTCACTTAACCTAGCAATGGAAATTCTGGTTCCAAATGTGGTCGTAATTTGAGGACAATCTAGGTCAGTGATGGCGAACCTTTTAGAGATCGAGTGCCCAAACTGCAACCCAAAACCCACTTATGTATCATTGGGTGCCGGGTGGGTGAGGCCCATTGGGTGGGCGTGGCCCATTGGGTGGGCATGGTTGTGGTGGTAACGGCAGACTGGGTGAGACTCAAAAGTTCAATCAATCAATTCCATCTTTTCGAGATTTTTTTTTCCCGTGAAAAGCTGAAATTGATTGATTGAACTTTTTTTTTGGCACATGGCGGCGGAGGCTTAAAGCAAAAAGGTTTTATAAAACCCAGCTGAAGGCCTGGGACTGGGGCTAGGGCACGCTTGCCCACAGAGAGGGCTCTGAGTGCCGCCTCTGGCACCCGTGCCATAGGTTCGCCACCACGGATCTAGGTGAACAGCTGCCTAGAGGCACCAGCTAGGGGTCTGTCAGAAACCATTTATATTATCTTTGCGAAATCCCAGGGACTGGATGAAGTGATGAATGTCCCTTTCATTAACAAAGGAGGAAAAGAAAATCTAGAAAACTTCAGGTTAGTCTGTCTGTCCTTCATTCTGAGGATGTTTCTGGAACCAGTCAGGTTGCTTTCAAGGTGTTTCCAGATGATTCTTACAGAGATTCTACAGCAGATCATGAAGAGATCAGTCTGTTAGCGTCTTGAAAATAATTCAGCTTAGATTTGCAAAATAAAAACCTCTTTGCCAAACTAATCCTATTGTTTTAATAAGGTAACTTGATCCGCGGCAGTTGGATGGATCTAATACAGTGTTTCTCAACCTTGACAATTTTAAGGCATGTGGACTTCAACTCCCAGAATTCCACAGCCAGCATTGCTGGCTGTGGAATTCTTGGAATTGAAGTCCACATGCCTTAAAATTGTCAAGGTTGAGAAACACTGATGTAATATATCTTGACTTCAGTAATGGGTTTGACAAGTGCTATGGAGAAATTCTGAAAGGAACTGAGTATGTTGAGGAAAAAAACACAGTATTTTTATAAATCTGAAATAATGCCATAAAGGAATCAGATTAGCAAACTTTGGTCTGGTTGCCATGATTTAACCTTTTTAGATACTTTTGCCCTGGGTGATTGAGTCTTCATTGACATATTGAAATACATTTTGGGGAGAAGTTGGTGTGGCAAGAGTTGGTACATTTCCAACAACTCTCTGACTCTCTGTCTAACTAATTCTTTATTTTGACTGATGAATTTATTTGGATGAGTAACAAAACGTCTCAGATTAACAAACTTTGGTCCTGTTGCCACGATTTCACCTTTTGAGATGCCAGAAAGGAAGAAAGGGAAGACTAGAGTCGCAAGGGGCAAAGTTGTGCACAACTGTCTCCAAAGCATTGTGGATTCTGATAGGAAAAATAGATGGTGTTCGTTTTAATCGCAGGGTTTCTCAACCTTGAAGAAGTGTGGACTTCAACTCCCAGAATTCCCCAGCTAGCAGTAGCTGGCTGGGGAATGCTGGGAGTTGAAGTCCACACTTCTTCAAGCTGCCAAGGTTGAGAAACAGTATTCTAATGTAATAGACTCCCTCCCTAAAAAAGTAAACAGTAACATTCTCGACAATTCATCTTACAATGAAATTGAGAGGACGTCATGCAGAGCTCTGTTGATGAGCAAGTTTTCAGCGCACCAAGGATATCAATTTGGAGGCACTGCAGCAGATAGACAAAACACCTAAATTCCCCCAAGCAGCCTTTCTGCCTTTCATTCTGCCTTTGGGTATAAACCTGGATGAGTCCCTTGGCATTTCCTGGGGGCAAAGAGATCTGATGCGACTGAGGATAAAAACCAAATGATTGGTTTGCATTTCATTTAGGCCTGGCCTAAATTACAGCAAAGGCCAATTCTCTGGTCGGAGGCCCGCCATTTCCCTTCCCAATTTCCTTTGGCTTGGTAGCCTCCCAGCAAGGGTCCCTTCCACTGGACATTTTTGTTTGGGAAGCTGCCCCAGCGCAGAAGGGATCCATTGGCAAAGTAGAACGGACTTGAGAGCAAATTCCCAGGGATCTTCTCCAGATGAGACATTTTAAGTTGGTGATTCAGGGGATCGGTCTGGGTGAAAGGGAGAAATCTGCCCAGATGTTTCATAAAAGAGGGTGTTTCATGAGATGGTGTAGGTTCTCCTGCTTCAATGGGAGGCTGGACTAGAAGACCTCCAAGGTCTCTTCCAGCTCTATTTTATTCTGTTCTAAAACGAACCACGGAGGGGATGAGCAGAAAGCAAACAAAATAGTGCAAGTGAAATGGATGTCATATTACAGCTACTCCCTGGCTCACCATCACAACTGAGCCCAAAATTTCCATCGCTAAGTGAGACAGTTGTTAAGTGATTTTTGCCCCATTTTACGACCCTTTTCTGCCCGTGGATCTCTGCAGTTGCTACATTAGTAACACGGTTGGTAAGGGAATCTGGCTTCCCCATGGACTTTGCTTGTCAGAAGTTCGCAAAAAGTTAATCCCAGAACACGGCCACCGTCATAAATACAAGTCAGTTGCCAAGCATCCAGATTTTGATCACGTGGCCATGGGGGTGTTGCAATAGTCACAAGTGTGAAAAATGGCCATAAGTCACTTTTTTCAATACTGTTGTAACTTTGAACCATCACTAAACAATCTGTTGTAAGTCAAGGACTGCTGGTAGTTGTCGCTAAAATCCCAAACACGTTTTTAGATTATTTTTTGGATTCTTTTCAGATTATTCTCCTGTAGAAATTGAGATACTTGTCTCCATATCTCCCTAGCCATGTTCGCAATAATTTATACAAGGACTCCTCGGTTTATGACCACAATGGGGACCAGAACTTCCGTTGCTAAATAGGTTGGTTGTTAAGTGAGTCGCACCCAACTAAATGACCTTCCTTGTCACCGATCTTAAGCGAATCACGGCAGTTGTTAAGCCAATCATGTGGTCATTAACCGAATCCAGCTCCCCCACTGACTTTCCTTGTCAGAAGCTGACCGGGAAGGTTGCAATGAAGATCTCGTGACCCCAGGACAGTGCAAACATTGCAAATGCATGCCAATTGCCAGGCCCCCAAATTTGGATCATGGGACTATGGGCATGCTGCGATGGCCGTAAGTGGGAGGGCCCGTCATAAGTCACTTTTTTCAGTATCGTTATAACTTCAATGAGCCCTAGTGGCCCAGTGGTTGGAATGCAGTATTGCAGGCTGACTCTGCCCACTGCTAGCAGTTTGATTCTCTCAGCTCAAGGTTGACTCAGCCTTCCATCCTTCCGAGGTCGCTAAAATTAGGACCCAGATAGTGGGGGGGGGCAATAGGCTGACTCTGAAAACTGCTTAGAGGGGGCTGCAAAGCTCTGTGAAGGAGTACATAAGTCTAAGTGCTATTGCTATTGCTGTAACTGATTGGAGGTTGCATTAGGAGCTGTGGTGGTGCAGTGGTTAGAATGCAGCATTGCAGGGAAACTCACTGCCAGGAGTTCGATCCTGACAGGCTCAAGGTTGATTTCAGTCTTCCAAGCTTCCGATGTCAGTAAAACGATGACCCAGATTGTTGAGGGCAATACCCTGACTATGTAAAGCACTACAAAGCGATATATAAGTCTAAGTGCTATTGCTACTGCTCTTACTATTCGAACAGCCACTAAATGAATGGTTGTAAGTTGAGGACTACCTGTAATGTATTTTGTATTTTTTTAAATATATTTTTAGACTTTAGGGAGAAAAACTGTTATCTCTTAATATTATCATCGTTCTAGCCTTTATCTATCCACTGCAGGTTGAAGGCTTCTTCCACATGTTTCGAACCAAGACGATCCTGAGTTTTCTTTTGTCAATTGGGCCCACAATACTTGCTGATGTCATCAATCCAGCTTGTTTTAGGTCTCCTTCCTGGACACTTTAATAATAATAATAAAGTTGGAAGGGACCTTGGTCATCTAGTCCAACCCCCTGCTCAGGCAGGAAACCCTATACCATTTCGGACAAATGCTGTCCAGTCTCTTCTTAAAAACTTACAGAAGCATTCACCGCTTCTGGAGGCAGGTTGTTCCACTGGTTAATTGTTCTCACTGTCAGGAAGTTTCTCCTTAATTCCAGGTTGCTTCTCTCCTTGATTAGTTTCCATCCGTTGCTTCTTGTCCTGCCTTCAGGCACTTTGGAGAATAGCTTGACACCCTCTTCTTTGGGGCAGCCCCTGAGATATTGGAAGACTGCTACCATGTCCCCCCTCGTCCTTCTCTTCGTTAAACTAGACATACCCAATTCCAGCAACCGTTCCTTATATGCTTTAGCCTCCAGTCCCCTAATCATCTTTGTTGCTCTTCTCTGTATGCTTTCTAGAATCTCAACATCTTTTTTACATCGTGGTGACCAAAACTAGATGCAGTATTCCAAGTGTGGCCTTACCAAGGCCTTGTAAAGTGGTATTAACACTTTACGTGATCTTGATTCTATCCCTCTATTAATGCTGCCCAGCATTGTGTTGGCTTTTTTGGTAGCTGCAGCACACTGCTGGCTCATATTTAAGTGATTGTCCACTAGGACTCTGAGGTCCCTCTCACAGTTACTACTATTGAGCAAGGATCCCACTTTTGATCAAGTGGGATCCGTTCTATGACTGCCTTGGTCCACCTGCCATCCGTCCTTCTTGCTATGTGACCAACCCATTCCCTTTTCTATGCTTTTACTCTCTTAATAGCCTCATATACTTTCATCTCTCTAATCCATCGACAGGTCTTTCTGTCTTGTCTTGTGATGCTGAGTGTGTATCTTTCCATGGCTGTTAATCTCTTATATATCTCTTAATATATAAACAAGCATCCTGTAAAAATAATGTATCTCTAAGGACCTGGTTATGTAGAATTTGATAATAAGTGGCATGCATTTAACAACCAAAGCTTTAAACGGTGATTCTGAAAAGAATATTAAATTAGTTCTGATTTTCTTCAGTTAGGAGGGAAGAAAAGATTTTGCCCCAAACTAGCTTTGCTTTTCAGCTGAATGGTGGACTCCATGTCTTAAAACAGATTCATGTAGGGCTGGGTCCAAGTAACACCAAGCCATGATTAGCTTAACCCTAGTTCATTGAACAAAACCACTCTTGATCAGCCTTACACAATATGCTTAATGTTTTATGAGCCACAGTGGTGGGATTCATATAAACTTTGCAGATAGAAAAACCTTAATATTGTACCGTTAAAACTTACCAAGAAACACTCCAAAATTAATATTCAAGCTTCTTAGTCAAAATACCGGTAGTCCTTGATTTATGACCAGAACTGAGCCCAAAGTTTCCATCGCTAAGTGAGACAGTTGTTAAGTGAGTTTTGCCTCATTTTATGACCTTTCTTGCCATCGTTGTTAAGTGAATCATTGCAGTTCTTAAGTTAGTCACACAGTTGAATCCCCGTTGACTTTGCTTGTCGGAAGGTCACAAAAGGGGATCACACGATTCCCCGGGACGCTGCAACCATCATAAATATGAATCAGTTGCCAAGTATCCAAATTTTGATCACGTGACCATGGGGATGCTGCGATGCTCGTGTGAAAGACGGTCATAAGTCACTTTTTTCAGTGCTGTTGTAACTTGGAACGGTCACTAAACAAACTGTTATAAATCAAGGACTACCTTACAATTCCTTGTTTGCATAATGTCAGTATGGTCCACTGGGCTGTCTATTGAAACTGGGGTCCATGGTGCTCTGGGAGCTTGGTGGTTTTCTTGCAGATGTTTCATTACCAAACTAGGTAACATCATCAGGGCTGGAAAGGACTAGGGTTTGAGGAGAGGAGGAGGAGGAGGAGGAGGAGGAGGAGGAGGAGGAGGAGGAGGAGGAGGAGAAGGAGAAGGAGAAGGAGAAGGAGAAGGAGAAGGAGGACTGTGGGGTCCTTGGTGCTCTCTGAGCTTGATTGTTTTCTTGCAGATGTTTCATTACCCAACTAGGTAACATCATCAGGGCTGGAAAGGACTAGGGTTTGAGGAGAGGAGGAGGAGGAGGAGGAGGAGAAGGAGAAGGAGAAAGAGAAGGAGAAGGAGAAGGAGGAGAAGGAGAAGGAGAAGGAGAAGGAGAAGGAGAAGGAGAAGGAGAAGGAGAAGGAGAAGGAGAAGGAGAAGGAGAAGGAGAAGGAGAAGGAGGTCCTTGGTGCTCTCTGAGCTTGATTGTTTTCTTGCAGATGTTTCATTACCCAACTAGGTAACATCATCAGTGTTAGAAGGGCATGGGGTTTGTGGAGGAGAAGGAGAAGGAGGACTGCAGAGTCTGTGGTGCTCTCTGAGCTTGGTGGTTTTCTTGCAGATGTTTCATTACCAAACTAGGTAACAACTGTGCTAAGAAAGGTTGTAAAATGGGGCAAATCTCACTTAACAATTGTCTCACTTAACAACGGATTTTTTGAGCTCCATTGTGATCGTAAGTCGAGGCCTACCTGAATATAAAAGTTTATTTCTGCTGTGAATTGTTAGGGTGTTTATGAGCCGGAAGCAAACTGCATTGAAGGGAAACGCTGAAATCAATTGCCTAATGGCATCTGTGCAATTAAGGATATAATCCATGCATGCTACTTATAATGAGCAAATGCCATTCAAAATGGCACCACATCAAATGGAAATCAATCGGATTTACTCCATAAATAACATAAGTCTGCAGATCTGCGATGGTGCCGGGGCCATCCAGCGTGAATGTTATTTCTGATCTTTTCCAATTGTGCAAAAAATCTTGTGACAGAGATAGCAGCATCTTACAGCAAAGTCTCTTTGCTTTTCTTTTTACATGACCAGCTCTTTTTGGTCTTCTTCAAATGCAGGAATAGAATAGAATAGAGCTGGAAGGGACCTTGGAGGTCTTCTAGTCCAGCCCCCTGCTTGAACAGGAGAACCTATACCATCTCAGACAGGTCACTGTCTAGCCCAACGGTTCTCAACCTTTTTCAGGCCGAGACCCCACCTGCGCCGCCCATGCACGGCGCGACGGCCTGAACCGCGCCTGCGCGGCGCGATGGCCCAAACCGCACCTGCGCGGCACGCGCGCAACAGCCCGAACCGTGCATGCGCGGCATGATGGCCTGAACCACGCATGTGTGGCGCACGCGTGACAGCCTGAACCGCGCATGCGTGGTGCGACGGACCGGATTGCGCATGCGTGGCGCACGCACGATGGGCCGAATCACGCATGCGCAGCGCGCACGCGATGGCCCGAACCGCGCATGTGTGGTGTGACGGGCCGAACTGCACATGCGTGGCGCGACAGGCCGAATTGCGCATGCGTGGCGCGCGCGCGCGACGGCCCAAATCGCGTATGTGCGGCGCGACGGCCCGAACCGCGCATGCACGGCGTGATGGGCCGAACCACGCATGTGTGGCGCGCGCGCGACAGCCCGAACCGCGCATGCGTGGTGCGACGGACCGGATTGCGCATGCATGGCGCACGCACGATGGGCCGAATCACGCATGTGCCGCGCGCACGTGATGGCCCGAACCGCGCATGCGTGGCGCGACAGCCCGAACCGCGCATGCATGGTGCGACGGACCGGATTGCGCATGCATGGCGCACGCACGATGGGCCGAATCACGCATGCGCAGCGCGCACGCGATAGCCCAAACCGCGCATGCGTGGCACGACAGGCCGAATTGCGCATGCGTGGCGCGCGCGCGCGACGGCCCAAATCGCGTATGTGCGGCGCGACGGCCCGAACCGCGCATGCACGGCGTGATGGGCCAAATCGCGCATGCACGGCGCGCACGTGATGGCCGAGGGGAAATGGGGGGAAAAGGGGTGGAAGGGGAAAAAAATGGCGGACTGCCATGTTTGGCGACCCCCGTGAAACAGTCGTTCGACCCCAAATGGGGCCGCGACCCACAGGTTGAGAACCGCTGGTCTAGCCTCTTCTTAAAAACCTCCAGTAATGGAGAACCCATGATTTCTGGAGGCCAGCTGTTCTACTGGTTAATTGTCCTCACAGTCAGGAAGTTTCTCCTTAATTCCAGGTTCCAGGACTGTTCAACCATTAGCCACTAACCGCCCAACGATTTAGCGGCTTAAAATATGGGATATTTTTACCAGGTGGATGCTGCAAACGTCATAACTGTGAAAAACAGTCATACATCTCATTTTTCCGTACTGTTGTAACCTTCAACAGTCACTAAATGAACAATAGTAAGTGGAGGACTACTGTATCAGTGCCTTGGGAAGTTGCTATGTACTGTTGGACATGGCTTTTTTCCACCATTAAATGATGGTTGCATTTGTTTGAGTTGGCATCTGAAATGAAGACATCAAATGTCATTGAAGTTTGCTAATAATGAGGTGAAAACGAAGAACATTGTCTTCAGGTTATGACCACAGTTGAGCCCAAAATGTCCGTTGTTAAGTGAGAAAATTGTTAAGTGAATTTTGCTCTAGTACATTTAAGTAGAATTCATTTACTCCTGGAGGTTGATGCTCAGATTCTAACTGCCTTGTATTTTAGGCGGGCTTCAAGCATTTTATCTATTGTTTCACTTAACAACATTAAATCTAGTTTGGGATATAACCGACACTAGCTAAAATTGTGTTTTCTTGACTTCTGTCAATAGTTTTCAGCAATTGCAGCCTCGGATTGCCGAAAAGGGAGGTGAGGTCCCATGTGGCCCACCCAGAGTTTACAGCTGAATGCCGTGGCCCCTTTGGCCTTGTTCCACAAACTATTGTTAAAACAAAGCATGGCTTCTCTCAGTGTGTGAATTCAGCCACTGTTTCCAAATGACAACGTTACAAAGGTCTTTTGCTTTGCATTCCTTTATCTTCCCTAAGAAGGAATGTCAGAAGAGGACAATGCTGTGTTTTTTTCATTCCCTGTTCTTCCCCCCCCCCTCCAAATGCATCTCCTTTCATCCCCACCAGGGCTGCTTAAAAACGTGCTTCCCTCACTGGAGAGCCTTGAATGAGAAAAACGTGTTGGAGGCAACTGATTTCCCAGAGCGAAGACATGTGCTCATCCGTGCACCCCAGGGAGCTGGGTGGTTATGCATACATAATTCTTCTCCTTGAGCACTGCTCCTTTCCACCGCAGAACTCTTTCCTGTTCATCTTAATAAGGTCCTCCTGACATAAGAGGCAAGTGCTTGGCTTTCAAGTTTCCCCTTTGCCCCTCTGTCACCCATCAGGACAAAAAACAAATAGTCCCTGTCCTCGTTTTGTGCTTTGCAAGGGTGACCTAAGTAAACAAAGGGGCCTGGGGCAGGGGTGGGATTCCAATATGGGAACAACCGGTTCTCTGCGTGGATGCCGCTTCCGGAAGTCCATTCTGGGCCTGGGCAACAAAATAATTAGCTACTGGTTCTGTCGAAGTGGTGGGAACAGGCTGAATCCCACCACTGGCCTGGGGCAACATCTGGATGGTCCTGCCAGGAGTGGCTTCACTTGTTCCTCAAAGTTTGGAGATAAACAGACCTATGTGGCTGTTTCATGGATGCTTTTTATCAAGTGGGATCCATTCTAGCATCCATGATAAAGACCTAAAACAAGATGGAGCAACAACATAACGCAAGTATTGCAGGCCCAGTTGGCAAAAGGAAGGGCCATCCTGGTTGGAAACATGCGGAAGAGGCCTTCATCCTACAGTGGATAGACCATGGCTAGAATGAGGAGGAGGAGGAGGAGGAGGAGGAGGCTGTTTAATTGCTCTCCCTCCTCATGCATTTTTAATATAAATCTTGGTGTTAAAGAAATTGATCTCAGAGTTTTATATTACTTTATGCTTTCAGTAACTATAAATAAGATTTGGATTCTGTGCCAAAAAGTGTGCCAGTAACAGCAACAGTATAACAGAATTGGAAGGGACCTTGGAGGTCATCCAATCCAACAGTTTCTGTGAGGATGTCACAGCTAACAAGTCAAGGGTTTGGTAATTGTGGGGGGCATAAAGGCAAGCAGAGGTCCCCGTAGCTTTAAAAAAAAACCCAAAGTGGTTATTACATGTAATTTTGATTATTTAGGACATGGTAAAACCCGATGGACTTGCCAAACCAAAAAAAGTGAGAACCACATGGATTTCAGAGTGCTAGTAAAACCATCTTGAAAATTGTAAGAGTTGTATAAGGAATCATGTCAGGTGGAGTGTCTTTGAGACGCATCCTTCCCACGCCTCCCACATCTCGGTTGTGTTGCTGCTCCTGGCACAAATGGAGCCTCCGTCCCACAGTCTCTCACAGCATATAACTGTGCAATCTATACAATAGCCATATTTCATATGAAGAGATACTGACTGAAATAAGAATTCTTTTTTGGCCTGCTGCCAACCACTGATTTTTGTAGGGAGCTCCATGGGGTCAGTAAGAGTCGACAATGACTTGATGGCTAATAATAATAAATACATAATACCACCCAAAACAAGGTTTTTTCCTTTTAATGTTACCTTCTGCTGTATTCCTTTACCATTAATGACCTGTCTTAACAGGGTATGAGATTTTTACAAGCTACTTTTCACCACGAGTTGGTTTGAATTGTTGAGTTCTGGAAGACAAACTCTTATAGGCCTACCCACATTTAACAAGGCTTTCTCTCCATTTAACATGTTATGGCTGTGACAGACGTGCTGATTTACAAGGGAACAAGGATCTTTTTTCTATCATCTTCCTGCAGCTTTGCCACTACTCGGTCAGTGTTATAAATGAATGTGTGAATCAGCTTCTTCCTAAGCTGCGGAACACTGTAAGCAGAGTGGTGGGAATTGTTGACCTGTCAAAGAGACATGTCGTCACTTTTCTGAAGCCAGAGAAAATGGCTTCCTGGGTCTGCAATACATTCCGGGAACTAGAGAGAGTGAGCCCTTTTACATTTTCCAAAGCACCTGAAGGCCAGACAAGGCATAACGGAGGGAAACTGATCAAGGAGAGATTCAATCTGGAAATAAGGAGAAATTTCCTGACAGTGAGAACAATCAACCAATGGAACAGAAGTTGCCTTCAGAAGTTGTGGGAGCTTCACCACTGGAGGCTTTCAAGAAGAGACTGGACAGTCACTTGTCTGAAATGGTCTAGGTCAGAGATGGCAAACCTTTTAGAGACCGAATGCTCAAACCACAACCCAAGACCCACTTATGTATTGTCGGGTGCTGGGTGGGCATGGCCCATTGGGTGGGTGTGGCCAGTTGAGTGGGCGTGGCCCACTGGGTGGGCATGGCTGCAGTGGTAACAGCAGTCTTGGTGGGACTAAAAAGTTCAATCAGTCAATTCCAACTTTGTGAGATCCTTTTTTTTTTCCACGAGAAGTTGAAATTGATTGATTGAACCCTCTCTTTTTTTGCACATGGTGGAGGAGGCCTAAAGCGAAAAGGTTTTATAAAAGCCAGCTGAAGGTCTAGGACTGGGGTGACTGCGTGCGTGCCCACAAAGAGGGCTCTGCGTGCCACCTGTGGCACCTGTGCCATAGGTTTGCCAGCATGGGTGTAGGGTCTCCTGTTTGGGAGACTAGATGACCTAAAAGGTCCTTTCCAACTCTGTTATTTTATTTTATTATTGGATGTTTGATCTCATCTCTTCTGACTGCCTTTCTGGAATGTGTAGGCCCTGCTGTACTCTAGATTGGCCAGAGTGTAGACAAAAGCCACTTTTGAGAAATCAGAGACTAGGAAAATAGAACATAGGATAATAGGGCTGGAAAGGATTTTGGAGACCTTCTAGTTCAAAAACCTTGGTTAAGGCAAGATACTTTATACCATCCTAGTCAAATGGTTTTCCAGTCTAGTTTTGAAAACCTCCAATTATAGAATACCCACAGCTCTGGGAAGCAAGCTGTTCCATTGCTTATTCGTTCTCACTGCCAGGAAATTTCTCCTTAGTTCCGGGTGGGATCTCTTTTTAATGACCTTCCACCCGTTGCTTCTTGTCCTACCCTCAGGTGCTTTGGAGAATAGATACCGTCTTCCCTGTGATAGCCTTCCAAGTACTGGAAAACAGTTATCATGGTCACCACATGATAAGCTTATTCACTTCGAAAGGGTAGGCATGGGTAGCTCCCTCAACCACTCATCATATGATTTAGCCTCCAGACCCCTTATTATTTTATTTGTTCTTCTCTGCACACTTTCCAGGGTCTCCATGCTGGGTGGGAGCTTGTCAAAGAGATGCAACCTGGTTTTTTGGCAGTGAGAGTAATTCATCAGTGGAATGACTTGACTCCAGAAATAGAGGGTGCTCCATCACTGGAGGTTTTCAAGAATAAACTGGACTAGCATCTGACTGTATAAGATAGTATAAGGTCCCCTGCTTTGGGCAGCAGATTGGACTAGAAGACCTCTGAAGCTAGAAGACTAGATTGTACTAGAAGACCTTCCAGCCGTATAATTCGATGACTTTAATGTTTTATTTGTAACCCACTATTGGTCCTGCGCAAGGTAGGAAAGAAATACCCTGGACTCCATTTGGTTAAAGTGATAGGTTCTTTTCCTAAAGCAGCGGTTCTCAACCTTTTCCGGGGCTTGACCCGCATCGCATCGCAAAGGGGAAAAAAATGGCCAACCAAAAAAAATGGCCGACCAAAAAAAATAAATAATGGGGGACTGGGGTGTTTGGCGACCCCTGTGAAATGGTCGTTCGACCCCAAATGGGGTCACGACCCACAGGTTGAGAACCGCTGTCCTAAAGGTTCCTGGCTGCAGCAAAGTCAGGCTAGAACTAAGTTTCCCATCCCTATTTCCTGTCACTTCCCTATACAGGTTTATTGCCCATTTGTTCCCCTCCTCATGTCCCCTTCTTCCTAGCCTTTGATGGCAGAATGTCAGCAAGGTGCCAAGCTGAAGATGGCAGACCAGACATCCACCCATGAACATGCAGGAGTGTTGAACAGGATAGACAGATAGATAGATAGATAGATAGATAGATAGATAGATAGATAGATAGATAGATAGATAGATAGATAGATAGATAGATAGATAGATAGATAGATAATAAATAAATATTTTTTTATTGAGGTTAAGGTGGTCTCAAGCCCAATTGTTCCCTTTTCTTTGATATTTTTTTTCCTTTGTAATACTTTTTCAATTGTCAGCTATTGCCCAGTCATTGAAAAGTCAGGTGGGTTTGTAATCAAAATATTAGATCAAATTAAAAACAGGCATTTGATATCAATACAGAAATATACTTTAAACTCAATGTGCAGTCATAGTAAATTAAACAGCAGTGGCATAAAATATTAAAACAGCACATGGACTAATACCTAAGGAATCATAAAATAGTACCCATGTAAGAAACCTTTACAGTTATGAAAAGGCAGCTATAAACAGATATGTTTTCAGGGGCCATTTAAAAGGCTGTAATGGTGGACCCTGTTGAATCCTGATGAAAACAGTTACACAAATTGTATAGATGCATTACACTTTCAGGATCCCGATAATCACTGTTCTCTGCAAACTGGATGTTTTTTTTGTTTTTTGTTTAAACAAGCTAGTAAAGTATTATAAAAGAAACAGGTTTGGGGGAAAAATAACAAAAACAACGCATAATAAACCAAAATAAAATTGGCATGCTTAATAGCCTCATAGCACCTACAGTCAAAATCCAGGCTCAGAATAGAAGTATAGGAAGACGCCTTTGGCTCTAAGAGCCTTTTTTAAATACATGGATGGATAAAAAGGGTTTACCTTGGAGCAGAAGGACTACAGTAACATAGGCCTGCTGACACTCTGTTCCTTTTTACTAAGCTCCTACAAGATTTCCCTCTAGCTCAACCAAAGCTGGGCCACTTTTGAAAAAGCTGTAGGTGACCTCTTCCAACTTCCATTCACAAGCAGTTTTTCAAGATTGCGGCGTGAGGGGCGTGTCTTTATTTAATTCAAAAAGCAGATATTGAAAAATTAAAAAAGGAAGTGGAGTAAAAAAAAGTAGGAGGGCTTCACATACATACATACATACATACATATATGTAGGTCTTTGGTTATTCGGGTTTTCTCCCACGTAAAATTGGAAGTGTCTTGGCGACGTTTCGACGAAGTCCCATTCGTCATCTTCAGGCTGGTGTTTTCGGCTTCGTGCTTCTAGGAGCAATGTGCTCCTAGCAGCACGAAGCCGAAAACACCAGCCTGAAGATGACGAATGGAACTTGGTCGAAACGTCGCCAAGACACTTCCAATTTTACGTGGGAGAAAACCCGAATAACCAAAGACCTACATACAAACACTCGCGAAAACCTCAGAAAACACACACACACACACACACACACACACACACACACATAACTGTGATGATGACTCTCCCAGACTCTTCCTCAGATACCTTTCCTGATGTCAGCTCGGAGGAAGATGAACCAATTCCGGCCATGTCAGGAGGGGAATTGGTCAACACAGAGCTGCAGCAGGACAGCCCTGAGGTTTGCAATCAGCAGTGAAGAAGAGGAACTGCCTTTTGCACCTGATCCACAAACACGTAGGGCAGAGAAAAGGCAGGAGCAGAGAAGGTCAGCCAGATTACTTGTGAGGAGGCAGCCTCACCCTTCTGGATGGGCTGCACCAGAAGTTGGCTATTTAGCAGAGCAGAGAGATGGATATGATGCTGGAAACAACCTACCAATATTTGTTCTTGCCTTGAGCTTTAAATCATGTCTCCTCAGCTGTTTCCTTTGCATTGCCTTGTCTTGGAACTTGCCTTTGCCTAGTGGACTGGACGTGCCTTGCCTTGAGGACTAGTGTTGGCTTCATTTGAGTAACCTGTGGAATTCATTGGATCTGAGCTGGTGCTGGCACAGGGAATTGTTGGGGAATACCAATTCAGGCTTGGAATAACTGTGGTGTGTGTGTGTGTGTGTGTGTGTGTGTGTTGTGCATGCGTGTGTGTGTTGTGCACAAGAACACAGAATATCAGAGTTGGAAGGGACCTTGGAGGTCTTCCAGTCCAACCCCCTGCTCAAGCAAGAGACCCTATACCATTTCAGACAAATGGCTGTCCAGTCTTTTCTTAAAAGCCTCCAGTGATGGAGCACCCACAACTCTGAGAGGCAAGCTATTCCATTGGTTGATTGCTCTCAGGGATACAAAATTTCTCCTTAGTTCTAGGTTGCTTCTCTCATTAGTTAGCTGTCATCCATTGTTTCTTGTCTGGCCTTTTGGCACCATGGAAAATAATTTAACCCACTCGTCTTTGTAGGAGCCCCTCAAATAATGCAGCTGAGGATTGCATTGGCTTTCTTGGCTGCTGCCACACACTATTGGCTCATATTTAAGTAATTCTCTCGTATTTAAGTTATATCAGTTAGGGTCTTGGTGTTCTCAGAGTTTGCTTCTTTTCCTGTTGACATCTCATTACCAGGTTAGATAACATCATCAGTGTGAGAGGAAGTGAGTTTTATGGATGATATAATTCAGAGTTCCCCAACCTTTCCGGCTTGGCAGCTTGGAAAGAAGGGGAGCAGCAGGGTAATGTGCGCATGCATGGTTCTGTTCGTGCATGCGCAAATGGGCACATGCACGATGGCGGTACTAGCAGGCACGTGCATGCACAAGTGGGCTGTGTGTTCCTATGGAGTGCGTGCTGGTGCCTGAGTGCATGTGCAAATGAGCTTCAAATTTTCAAACAAGCCGCTGGCGCCTGCATGACATTGGCGGTGCTAGCATCCCTGTGCATGCACAAATGGGGCCACTAGTGCCCGCGTGGCAGTGCTACCGTGAGTGGGGCGGGGCTTGCCAGCTATTCCCAGGGCCCGATGGCCAACAGGCCGCCACACAGTACCAGGCCACGTACCACAAGTTGGGGACCCCTGATATAATCTAATCTAGATGACATGGAATCAGGGCTGGAAGGGACTTTGCAGGCCTTCTACATGCCTTATATTCTCTTCTACAGGATTTTTACAAGTATATAAAGATTTATGTAGCAGTTTTAATAGAGTGTGGCTGTATTTCATTATAATCACTACAATAAGCAGCCTGTTCAGGTAGCATCAGGTTTGTGGAGAAACTGAAGTCATAAATTTCTCTCTCCAGTGTTGCAAGACGAGTCCATTAGCTATGAGAAAGAGAATCCACTTCTATTGCCCCGCCATCAATTCCCATGAACGTACCGGTATTGAACTTTAAAAAGGCTCACTGTCTCTTTAAGCTCCAGTCTGCAAATGGCAATAAATGCATTTGGTGAAGATAGGGCTGGCATGTTTTGATTGCCTTTTAGCCAGGCAGCTGTTAAAAGCAGACCCCCTCTGCTGCTGCTTCTCCTTGAAATAAACCAGGGTATGAATTCAGCTCTGCTTAGTAGGAAGAAATGTCTTTATGCTGAGTTCAACCATCCCAGATCTTTCTCCCCATATAAATAAAGACGCCACCACTTACCAAAATAAATATCACCATAACACTAAACAGAAAGGTCAGCATGAAATAAAAATGCAGATTTACGAGGGCTGTTAGAGACCAACAGTCATTTAGAAATGTAATCTTGGAATCATTGTAATGGTTTCAGTCATCTTTTGGATTTATTAAATTAGAATGGGCCAAATAGTAAGTAAGCCATCAGTGGGATAATAAGAAATTCTTGCAGGGGATCTTCATTTATCCCAGCCTGTTTCATCTCCGCTCTCAGTTTAGCATAACGATCTCAGATTTCTGGAAGGGCCAAGGACAATATGGCTCCCTTATCAAGTAACATTATAAGTACCGTTTCCTGCATCAGAATAATAGGATAACATAATAACACCGTTGGAGGGACCTTAGAGGTCTTTTATCCACTCCTGTCCTCAAGCAGGAAACCCTATAACAGTGGTGGCAAACCTATGGCACGGGTGCCAGAGACGGCACTCGGAGCCCTCTCTGTGGACACATGTGCCGTTGCCCCAGCCTTGCCTCCCCCCGTGACCCCCTCCTCATCAGCAGCCCCCCTGGAGGAGAGTCACCCCTGAGCGTGGCCCACATAGAGCAGCGCAGCTAGGGACATGGCAGCCAGGCAGCGTAGACAAGACTCTGCCCTCACACCCCATCCTGCACAGTTGATGCTGCGGGGTGTAGGCAGAGGGCGTGGCCCCCATGGCGCTGCTGGGCTGCCTGGACGATCTGCGGCGGACCCTGGAGGCAGTGAATGGCCCTGTGGGCAGGCGGGGTGGGGGACAGGGTGGGGGCGGGGTAGGGGATGGAGCAGGGGCAGAGCCAGTTTTGGGGCACTCGGTCTCTAAAAGGTTCGCCATCACTGCCCTATACCATTTCAGACAAATAGTTGTCCAATCTCTTCTAAAAAACCTCCAGTGTTGTAGCACCCACAACTTCTGGAGGCAAGTCGTTAGTTGTTCTAACGGTCAGGAAATTTCTCCTTATTTCTAGATTGGTTGTCCCCTTGTATAGTCTCCAACTATTGCTTCTTTTTCTCTTTCTGCCTTCAGGTGCTTTGTAGAATAGCTTGACTTCCCTCTTCTTTCTGGCAATCCCTGAGATATTGGAACACTGCTATCATGTTCCCCCCTCGTCCTTCTCTTCATTAAACTAGGCATACCCAATTCCCACAATCGTTTTTCTGATGTTTTAGCCTTCGGGTCCCCTAAACATCTTTGTTGCTCTTCCCTGTGTTCTTTCCAGAGTCTCAACATCTTTTTTCATATCGTGGCAACCAAAACTGGATGCAGCATTTCACATGTGGTCTTATCCAGGCCTTATAAAGTGGTGCTAATACTTCATGTGATCTTGATTCTATCCCTCTATTAATGAAGCCTTGGGCTGTGTTGGCTTTTTTGGCAGCTGCAGCACACGGCTGTCTCAACTTGTTTTTCTTTTTATTTATTTTTCAACAACAACAGGAATGTCTACAAACTGTGGTTAGAAAAGTTAAGCTGTGATGGTGTGATCAAAGCTCCACCTGTTTTTACATGCAACACAATTTGCACAATTCTGCCCTCTACCTTTTTGATCTCCCTATAGATGTTCCCATCGGTACATTTGTTCTCTCCCAATTCTGCATGGACCTATTTCAAATCCATATGAGAATCTACGTACAGATAATCCTTGACGTACAACGGTTCATTTAGTGACTGTTCATAGTTACAACGGAACTGAAAAAAGCGACTTGTGAGCATTTTTCACACTTACGACCGTTGCAGCCTCCCCCGTGATCATGTGACCAACATTCAGATACTTGGCAACTGATTCACATTTATGACTGTTGCAGTGTCCCAGAGTCACGTGACTTTCTCTTTTGTGACTTTCTGACAAGCAAAGCCAAAGGGGGAGCCGTATTCGCTTAACAACCACGTTACTCACTTAACTGCAGCGATTCACTTAACAGCGGTGGCAAGAAAGGCCATAAAATGGGGCAAAACTCACTGAACAAATATTTCACTAAGCAACATAAATTGGGGGCTCAACTGTGGCCGTAAGTCGAGGACTACCTGGGTCGTGGAACACATCTCTTGAGTTGCTATCTAAATTTTTCAGAAATTCTGGTAAGGAATTATGTCTGAAAGGGTGCCCCAGTGGGTCATGTGTTGTCTAGTTGACATTTAAAACCCCGTTTTTCCTAAAGTTGTCCCAAATGCCAGCCAATGTGAAGGTCACTTTAACACTGACTTCAAGAACATGAGAGAAGACATTTCCTAAAATCAAGAATATTAGAATATTCCTTATTGGCCGTTTATTGTGATTGGACACGCAAGGAATTTGTCTCCAGGCCATAAGCTCTCGGTGTACACGCAAAACAACAAAGTAATAATAATCATAAGACGCCAATAGGAGAAGGTAGTAGAAAAGAGAAGGATAATAATAATAATAATAATAATAACAATAATAATAACAATAACAATAACAATAACAATAATAATAATAATAATAATAATAATAATAATAATAATAATAATAATAATAATAATAATAATAATAATAATAATAATAATAATAATAATAATAAAGCTCTACTACATGGGTAAATATCCTTAGACATAAGGCAGGGCTTTGGAAATTAAATATTCAGCAGAGTGATAGCAAAAGGGAAAAAACTGTGTCTGGTTATTTTTGCATGCAGTGCCCTGCAGCAGCGTCCCAAGGGGTGTTTGGGGGGGGGAACAGTTTTTGTCCAGGATGTCTAGAGAAAAGAAGGACCAGGGGTGACATGACAGCCATGTTCCAATATTTGAGGGGCTGCCAGAAAGAAGAGGGGGGTCAATATATTCTCCAAAGCGCCTGAAGGCAGAACAAGAAGCAGTGGGTGGAGACTAATCAAGGAGAGAAACAACCTAAAACTAAGGAGAAACTTCCTCATAGTGAGGACAATTAACCAGTGGAACGGCTTCTCTCCAGAGGTTGTGGGTGCTTCATCATTGGAGGTTTTTAAGAAGAGGCTGGACAGGCACTTGTCTGAAATGCTATAGGGCAGGGCTTTTCAACCAGTGGTATGGGTACCACCTGTGGTACATTGGCACCTGGCAGGTGGTACGCGACCATCCTAGAAAAGTGGTAGTGGGGGAGGGAAATGAGCTGAACCGGTGGCAGCACCGCACAAGCCTGAGCGAAAGACGGCTGGAGCTGCAGGGCTGTCAGGGCTCAGCGGAAGCTCCAGGATCAGTGCCGCTTTCCAGCTGATTGGCGCTTCTTCGGGGCTGTTGGCTCAGTAAAAGCGCCAGGATCAGTGCCAGGTTCCAGCTGGAGCTCAGCACTGATCCTGGCGTTTCCACTGAGCCCAGAAGAAGCGCCGATCAGCTGGAATGTTGCAGCCTCTCCAGGGTCTTGTGATTTACATTCAGATGCTTGGCAACTGATTCATATTTATGACGGTCACAGTGTCCCAGGGTCATGTGAAGGGACCAAAACCTGCTGCAACCACCCAGCCAGACGGGGGGAATAAAAACCAAACACCCCCCACTCCACCCCCGCTGCCAATCCTCAACAGAAATGCTCACAACAATGAAAACCTCGGACAGGAGGAAGAGCGCCGCTGGGTCGGCAGGCAGGTGTCTTGCTCGGCTGTGGCTTGGGGGGCACTTTTTTCAGTGCCATTGTAACTTCGAACAGTCACTAAGTGAACTGTTGTAAGTCGAGGACTACCTGTACTTTATCACTCTTTTCTTTTTTCTTTTTGTCATCAAGTTTTTGACACCTTGCTAGCCGACTGGTGGTACTCGGATGTTGCTGTATCTTAAAAGTGGTACAATGGGTGAAAAGGTTGAAAAGCCCTGTTCTAAGAGGTGCTGTCCAGGGTACCACTTTGGTAATTATTGTATGTCCTTGCAATACCTAGAAAACCTGCCCTTTTTATGTGCATTGCTTCATCTTGACCTCCATTTTGACCCACTGGAGTGGTACAATGGGTGAAAAGGTTGAAAAGCCCTGCTATAGGGCTTCCTGCCTAAGCAAGGGGTTGGACTAGAAGACCTCCAAGGTCCCTTCCAACTTTGTTATTCTATTCGGCCGCCCTTTGGATTCAGAAGAAAGAAAGCCAGTGTGAGGGCCTTGGTGCTTTCTGAACTTGGTGGTTTTCTCTGCAGAAGTTTTATTACCCAACTAGGTGACATCATCAGGGCTAGAAGGGAGTGACTTTGCTCTTTGTTTAAATACAAGTGGCTTGCCCTGTCAGTATTGGTGTCTGGATGTCCTTGGTAGTTCCTTGATTAGGCTGTTTACTGTTGATTGTTTGTCTGAGTTGGCAGTTCCTTGATTGGGGTAGTTTTTATTACTTGATTTTTGGTCTGCTGTTAATCTTGGCATTAATCTTTGCTTATCTGGGTATTGATTGCTGGTGAGGAGGTATTTTGGTCTTTTTGTGTTTATTTTAGCTTTTTGGTTATCTCTTTTGAATGGTAGATAGATGTTGTTTATCTCTATGTGCCTGTTGATGGCTGATAAATGGTTCAACCCTGAGCTACAATGATTCTCTTCCATTGGTTAAGATATCCAACCTAGATATAGGTAGAACTCTTTGATTAGATCTCAGAAGAAGAATGCAAAACAACAACATCCAGCGGCGTAAGAGATCTTACATTCTTTTTCTGAGGCTGTGCCCTAATCAATTAAAAATGCTGCTAATTTAAAAATCTACGTACCTTGAGAAGTTTTTTTTTTTTAAAGAAACCAGAAACTCTAATTTATTTCTCACCTCCGAGGCTGATAGATTACTTTTTCCACTTTGCTGGTTTTGGAAAATGAATATAGCACTGCTTCTTCAGTTTTGGATGCTTGTCCATTCCTGCTACTATCACTTTGTTGCACCGGCATGTAATTTGAACTTTTGAAACTGCAGAAAATTAATTGGGGGATTGATGGGGTTGCGTGGAACTGAGATGGAGGGGGGACGGGGGGCAGGTGCTGTTGCTTTGCACTTTGAAATCTAATGAATTCAGCTTGAAAGTCTGAGGTTGGAGTTTTCTTTCTTTCTTTATTTTCTTTATTAGTACTTTTTACCCCATCTTTGTTACTTTATAAGTAATTCAGGGCAGTGAGCATACCTAAAATTCCTTCCTCCTCTTATTTTCCCCACAACGACGACCCTGTGAAGTGGGTGGGGCTCAGAGAGAGTGACTGGCCCAAAGTCACCCAGCCCCTTTCATGTCTAAAGCAGGACTAGAACTCACCACTTCCTGGTGATTGCTCCAAAAGTCACCCAGCTGCCAGTCATGCCAAAGGAGGTACTAGAATCGCTGCACCAAATCAGCTTTCCTGCTCTTGAGATAGGTCAGCCTTGAGCAGGGATGGTGAAGCTTTTAGAGACCGAGTGCCCAAACTGCAACCCAAAACCCACTTATTTATCGCCGGGTGCCAGGTGGGCGTGGCCCACTGGGTGGGCATGGCTGTGGTGGTCATGGCAGATTGGGTGGGTGTGGCCAAGGTGGGCGTAATCAACTCGATGTTGCTCGTGGGGAGGGACGCCTGTGGGGGCCGGGCAGGGTTGGGGGAGATCCAGGGGGTCTCTGCCAGGTGGGGCGGTGGGCAGGAGGCTCGTCCTGCGGGGTTAGGCAAGGCAGGGTGGGGGTGACATCGTCACAGGGCAAGGTCTGGCAGGGGCCGGGGCGGCTGCTGCCTGACACCATCGACCCCCGCACACAGAGGCCAGCGAGCGCATGGGTGCTGGGATGCAAATGGCCATGTGGGACCTCGGTGAGTTAGCGGGCAGCTGGCTGAAGAGGGACGGTTGCCATCTCCGGGGCATGGCGCGCGTGCCCACAGAGAGGGCTCTGAGTGCCGCCTCTGGCACGCATGCCATAGGTTCGCCACCACTGTCCTTGAGTGTCTTCGGCAAAACCAGCTGAGATCACACAAGCCAAATATGCACCTTTCTTGTGCCTGGAGGTGAGGCTCACTTTTATGAAAAAATTGGACAGGGGCGTCAAGATGGCTTAGTGACCATTTTTAAAACTGCCCTAGTTTTGTTGCCCCAAAGGGGACAATCCATTTGGGTATGGAGGAATCACAGAAATGTACAGAGTGGCTTTGAACCAATCCCAAATTCCTGGAAAATACTGGATGGGGCAGTTTAAGCCCCACCCACCATGGAACTTGATCCTGGCTTGTACTTTCATTATGTATGGTGCGTTCAACCATAATTTATTGAACAAATCTTTTGGTTTTTTTTTCATCTAAGGAAGCTTGGTTCATATGCCCTCTTAAAAACAGAAGGGCTTTTTTGAGACTCATTTAGTATAGAACATAGGACAACAGAGTTGGAAGGGTATCTTGGAGGTCTTCTAGTCCAACCCCTGCTCAAGCAAATGTAAACCAAGATATAGCTTGTAAAACACAATTCGTACCTCTCCAGCCAGTTGGAGGTCTGCTCAATAAATCACAGTTCAATAAAACTTGAGTTTAGAGCATGAATAAGCCAGTCAATCATGTTCAAGCAAAAACTGATTTGGACAAATGGTCTTTCCAAAGAAGGGGGCCCTTCCGTTATTTGTGATTATATTGTGGTTGAGTTAGAAACTATTCAAGGCTGGGTAGTCTCAGAAGATCTGACACAGTTAGACCAGTGTCTCTCAACCTTAGCAACTTTAAGAGGGGTGGACCTCAATTCCCAGAATTCCCCAGTCAGCACAGCACAATTCTGAGAGTGGAAGGCCACTCCTCTTACAGTTGCTAAGGTTGAGAGACACTGTGCTAGACACAAGTGGACATTTCAGGATGGTAGGTGATGCAGTCAATTAGTAAATATCAACCTCCTGGTGAACGTTCCAAAGCAGGTGTTGTTAGTATGTGGGCGTCTGTTCAGCTTGTACAAGTGCTTTCTGATATAAAAATGTGGCGTACGTGATTCTGCCGTTTGTTCTCAGAACTTATGCACAGCCAAAATCTGTTTATGCAACCGGGGTGGGGGTGGAGGTGGGGGGGATTAGCATCCCAACGTCTTCATGCAGTAAAAAAAAAAAATAATAATCAAAAACAGCAGGACGCTGTGAAAACAAACCCTATTTTCTTACAGTGCAAGAGAGAACAGAGATGGTTTGATAGGTGAAGTCCACAATGAAATTGATGTTTCTGAAATGCTGGGAGTGGTCTCCCTGCCCTCCTCTCCTTCCTCCGTTTGTCTCCCTCACAGGGTCACGGCGGTTTAAGAACATGATTAAATATTGACTGTATTTTATCAGCAATGTGTTTAAAGGCATTAAATTGCACAAACATTGTTGGGTCTTGGGCTTTGTTATGTAGAACAGAGAATAAATAGGGTTGAAAGGGACCTTGGAAAGTTCTACTTCAACTCCCAACTCAAGGCAAGAGACCTGATACCATCCGGGTCAAATCTTGACCAGTCTCTTCTTAAAAACTTCCACTGATGGAGCACTCACGACTCCGGAAAGCAAGCAATTCCACTGATTAATTGTTCTCACTATCAGGAAATTTCTCCTTAGTTCTAGGTTGGCTCTCTCTTTAATGATGTAAGGATCATAACTTTAATGATCTTCCATTGGACAATAGGTTGACCCCCTTTTCTCTCTTATAGCTCCTCAAGTACTGCAAGATGCTATCATATCATCCCTCGTCCTTCTCTTCATTAAACTGGACATACCCAATTCCTGCAACCGTTCTTCATATATTTTCGCCTCCAGTCCCCTGATCCCCTTTGTTGCTCCTCTCTGCACTCTTTCTAGAGTCGCAGTATCTTTTTTTGTATCCTGGTGACCAGAACTGGACACAATGTTCCAAGTGTGGTTTCACACGATTTACTTCAGTGCTTTATCTGTGGTAGATTTTCACCACAGATATGGCCTAGGAAAGTGTGTTTGGCTAGTCTAAAGAAAAGAAGAAATAGGGGAGACATGATAGCAGTCTTCCAGTATTTGAGGGGCTGCCACCAAGAAGAGGGGGTCAACTTATTTTCCAAAGCACCAGAAGGCAGGACAAGAAACAATGGTTGGAAACTGATCAAGGAGAGAACCAACCTGGAATTCAGGAGAAACTTCGTGACAGTGAGGACAATTAACCAATGGAACAGCTTTGCCTTCAGAAGTTGTAGGTGCTCCATCACTGGAGCCTTTTAAGAAGAGACTGGACAGTCACCTGCCTGAGATGGTGCAGATTCTCCTGCTTGAGTGGGGGGCTGGACTAGAAGATCTCCAAGGTCCCTTCCAGATTCTATTCTATTCTATTCTATTCTATTCTATTCTATTCTATTCTATTCTATTCTATTCTATTCTATTCTATTCTATTCTATTCTATTCTATTCTATTCCATTCCATTCCATACTATAATCTGTCTATTCTATTCTGTTCTATTCTATTCTATTCTAGTCTAGTCTAGTCTATTCTATTCTATTCCATTCCATTCCATTCCATTCCATTCCATTCCATTCCATTCCATACTATAATCTGTCTATTCTATTCTATTCTATTCTATTCTATTCTATTCTATTCTATTCTATTCTATTCTATTCTATTCTATTCTATTCTATTCTATTCTATTCTATTCCATTCTATTCCATTCCATTCCATTCCATATTCTATTCTATTCCATTCAATTCCATTCCATTCCATATTTTCTATTCTATTCTATTCTATTCTATTCTATTCTATTCTATTCTATTCTATTCTATTCTATTCTATTCTATTCTATTCTATTCTATTTTCCCTTTTCTATTCTATTCTATTCTATTCTATTCTATTCTATTCTATTCTATTCTATTCTATTCTATTCTATTCTATTCTATTCTATTCTATTCTATTCTATTTTCCCTTTTCTATTCTATTCTATTCTATTCTATTCTATTCTATTCTATTCTATTCTATTCTATTCTATTCTATTCTATTCTATTCTATTCTATTCTATTCTATTCTATTCTATTCTATTCTATTCTATTCTATTCTATTCTATTCCATTCCATTCCATTCTATTCTATTCATATCAGACTGCTGATCCTAGTCCTGTAGCCTTTGGGCCACTGCTTGGGTGGGCGCCAATGTCCCCTACCCAAGACCAGACGTGTGCTTCTACTGCTGGCAAGTGATCCTGAATACCCCTCCCTGGGAACTTTTTCTGATTCAGATCCCTTCCATAGCCCAGGGAAAGTGTATTGATTTTTGGTCTAGTGCAGGGGTAGGCAACCTTGGCTCTTTTATGACTCGTGGACTTCAACTCCCATGGCATGGCTGGCTCAGGAATTCTGGGAGTTGAAGTCCACAAGTCATAAAAGGACTGTGGTTCCCTACTCTTGCCATAGATGTACAACAGGAAGAGCAAGAAACTCAGAAGGGAAGGTTCCCTACTGAACCTACCAGGAGTTGGAAGTCCACACGTCTTAAAGGCTGTGAGATTGAGAAGCGCTGCTTTGGAGCAAAAGAGATTGCCTGATGGAAAGCTATTAACTTTGCAAACTGCTTTGGCCTGCCCTCTTTCTCCTCAGCCTATCCCAAGATTGTAATCCAGAGTCCCTCCTGGGTGTAGTTCTAATGTGCAAAAACACCAACCATGTTTTCCAATAACAGAAGCAGGACCCGGCATTTCAGCAGAAGAGTAACGCACACACAAATATTTTTTTTCTCATTTCTGCCCCCCCCCCCCACCACCACCATGGACTCCCCAGTGTAAAGTAGATAATGTGGAAGTTTATTTCCAGCTCAGATGATAAACCCAAGACCCTGGTCGCTTGCAACAGTTCCTGTGAAATGCAGCGTGGGTTGGCAATTCCTTGGCTGCCCTTCTTTTATTCCTTCTCCGCTTTCTCTCGCCAGCAGGAAGAGCTCGGGAATATTTGCAGCACTATTGAGACTGGTGTGTGTGTGTGTGTGTGTGTGGGTTTCATTGTGATAGAAAAGAGGAAGAAGCAAACGGGTGTTTTTTTTTTTCTGGGCAATCACATCGATTTCAGTAAATATAAAATGAAAAAAATAAATAAATCTGGACACTGCCGTAGCTGGAAGATGCCAGTGGCGTTTGCATCGGGGTCCTCCTTTTTTTATCGCAATACTCTTTGATTAAAAACATTGCAGTAACTAGTAGCAACACTTCAGTTAATCTCGAGATGGCAGCTCTATTTGGTTGGGCTGCCGCTCTGCTCAAGCTGTCAGTTGTGATTCTGTGGCAAATACCCGCCTTGCAGCCGTCGCGGTTCTTAAGAGCGCACGGATCTTAATCTTAATCTGCTAGATAAAACCAAAGGGCCGCCAGGTTCTTCGGAGAGGCCAGCATCGAAGGGAGGAAGAAGACTCATCGGCAATTGGCACAGTAAGATATACTTCTCCTGCTCCTGGAGGTACAGATAGTCCTCAACATGCAACAGTTCATTTGGTGACCATTTGAAGTTACAACGGCACTGAAAAAAAAGAGCTATGACTGTTTTTCACCTTTATGACCGTTGCAGCACCCCACAGTCACGTGATCAAAAGTCAGACGCTTGGCATCTGACTCACATTTACGACGGTTGTAATGTCCTGGGGCCGTGTGATCCCCGTGTGATCCCCTTCTGACAAGCAAAATCAATGGAGAAGCCGGATTCACTTAACAACTGTGTTACTAACATAACCACTGCAGTGATTCACTTAATAACTGTGGCAAGAAAGGTCGTAAATTGGGGCAAAACTCACTTAACAGTGGAAATGTTGGGCTCAGTTTGTGATTGTAAGTCCCCATGCAGCCACCATCCCTAACAGCCCCCGGGTCTTGTCCTGAGAGAATTGCTGCCAAACTTTTAAACTTTAAAGTGTCGCTGCAACTCACGGCAGTAAAATTCATTGTTGAAATGGTTGCCTTTCAGAGTGAGCTAGGAGGCCTATAAATTTAATAAATAATTCGTTCATTGAGTGATGCCTTCCCACTGATCTCTAAATCTTCACTTTAAGCACGAGTCAGTGAAAAAGCGGGAGAAAACGTTTCCTGCATCCACTTATCCCATCCATCCATTCACCCTGAATTATATTTATAAAATGATTTTTCCCCTGGATTGGCAATGCTCCTCTTGAAGTGTGATGGCTGGCTTTCAACCGTAGAGAGACCGTGGGTGGGGGGCTATTTAGTCTTGGGCAGAATATTTTATAACTTATATTTTATTTTTTAAATTCAGAGAGCCACCCATCTACTCCTAGTGGCTCTGGTACACAATAAAGTGGCCCAAACACCTAAAAGCCCTTAAAAAGCAGCCAATTTAAATTCAGAAGATAAAAAATACATTTGCTCTGCTCTGACGTTGCTCCTTCATGAGGGGAGCACAGGAAAGTTCCTGGTTTGCAATTCAGGGTAAGAGGGAGAAAAAGAAAGTGCCTTTTATGGCGGATTATTTTAATTTTTAAAAAAGCCTTTGATTTGCAAATAAGTACAAGGGCTTGGTGTTTCACTCTTCCCATTTACCACAGGCAGTCCTCAACTTACGACCATAATCGAGCCTGGAGTTACACTTTGTGCCAGTTGTAAAGTGACTGACCATGTAACTGTGCCCACTTTAACAACTTCTTCTGCCAGTTCTTAAGCAAATGCCACGATTGTCCAGTGAACACCCAGGTGGTTAAGTGAACAAGGTGGCCATTTAATTGAATCCATTGTTTTGCTGAAAACCAGAAGTAGACACTGGTTTCTGGTAAACAAAGATCGTAAATCGTAAACTGCTGCAATCACACGACCACAAGGAGGAGCAGCTGTCATAACTTTGAATAGACACTAAATGACTGGTTGTAAATCAAGGACTACCTGTAAATAGAACACAGAACGTAGAATTATAGAATTTGAAGGGACCTTGGAGGTCTTCTAGTCCACCCCCCAACTCTTTTGGAGCACCCACAACTTGTGAAAGCGAGCCATTCTGCTGGTTGATTATTCTCAACTGTCAAGAAGTTTCTCCTTAGTTCTAGGTTGCTTCTCTCCTTGGTTAGTTCCCATCCATTGTTTCTTGCCTTGCCTTCTGCTGCTTTAGAGAATAGTTTGACCCCCTTCATCTTTGTAGGAGCACCTCAAATATTGGAAGGCTGCTATCATGTCACCTCTGGTCCTTCTTTTCATTAGACTGGACCAGAGGTAGGGAACCTTGGTTCTTTTATGGCTTGTGGACTTCAATACCCAGAATTCCCGAACCAGTTGTGCTGTCTCAGGAATTCTGGGTGTTGAAGTCCACAAGTCATAAAAGAGCCAAGGTTCCCTACCCCTGGACTAGACATACCCAGTTCCTGCAACGGTTCTTTGTACGTTTTAGCCTCCAGCCCCCTAATCGTTTTTGTTGCTCTTCTCTGCAGTCTTTCCAGAGTGTCAGCATCTTTTTTATATTGTGGTGACCAGAACTGGATGTGGTATTCCTAGTGTGGCCTTACTAAGGCTTTGTAAAGCTGTACTAGAACTACACATAATGATTGGGCATCACACACAATGGAGAATTTTTATGTCATGTCAGGTGATCACCGCTTGGTTGAAAAAAATATTTTCTCCCCTCTGCCCAGATTCCAGGTTTATTTGGGCACATGTTTATCCAGGTGAGCTACAACATCTGCAGATGACTTTCTGCTTAGCTGGTGTTCCCTGGTCTGTTCGGACTTATTCCTGTATAGAAGCCCACCCGTGACATAGGGTTAAAACACCCTCTGCAGACCACCCCCAGCTTCAAAGGGCTTGTGACATTGCCATGCTGGCTGGGGAATTCTGGGAGTTGAAGTCCAAATGCCTTAAAGTTGCTGGATTGAGAAAGACGGATCTAGAGAACACCTCCGTTGGTGTGAACCTGTATTCCTTTTATTTCTGAGGCAGGTTCTGCAAAATGTGATGCCGTTGGAATAGTTAGGATCCAGTTTGCTGTGCCAGGTTTAACCTGTTTTGTGAAACCTTGCCTCTGTGGATAATTAACCAGAAGTAAACGCATCCAATCTCTATCTCGGATTCTTTCTGAATTGTCTATCTTCTGATTCTTGATTTCTGTGTCTTGGGAACTCGTCTTGAATGGCTCACGACTGTGTAATTATTTTTTTTGTCCTTTTCCTGGCATGCATATTCCCCTCGCCTATTTAAAATTTGCTTTGACTCATCTATTTTGTCTAGCCTGTATTGAAACCCTTAAGTTTACATGTTAAATTTCTCCCTTTTTAATCATCCTGCGTTTTCCTCCTGTCGCCTATTGCTGACAACGAGCCTTTTGGGCACAGCCTCTCCTCCTACGTGGCATGTGCGGCATCTGATTTTTTTTTGGAGGCTACACACATAATGTGGGCATCATTGGGCGATACTCAGGTCTTCCCTGTTACTATGGTTATGCTCCCCCCCCAATTGCAGTGTCACTAACATGTGACTCCAAAGAACGAAGGAGAAACTTGCTCGCTCTTATTTGATTGGATTTCCATAAGATCTGCTTAAGAACAGAAGTGCTCTCCTTCCCAAGAGATAAACATTTCTTTGCACTCTTTTCCAGATGAAAATAATTCAGTAACAAGTGTCCCTTGCCTCTTGTAAAGCCTGCTCTGCCTTGGGAATTGCTGTGCTCCACCACTGAAAGATTCTGCTGCCCTCAGTTCTAGTTTTTAAAAACAGCTCCCTATTTACGGAAAAGGAGGAGGAGAAGGAGGAGGTGGTAGGAGAAGGGAGGAGGAGAAGAAGGAGGAGGAGGAGAAGGAGGGGGAGGAGGAGAAGGAGAAGGAGAAGGAGGGGGGAGGAGAAGAAGGAGGAGGGGAGGAGGAGGAGGAGAAGGAGGGGTAGGAGAAGGAGGAGGAGGGGTAGGGGTAGGAACAGAAGGAGGAGGAGGAGGGGTAGGAGGAGGGGGCAGAGGAGGAGGAGGAGAGGAGGTCTGTGAGGAATCTTGGTGCTCTCTGAACTTGCCTGCTTTCATGCAGATGTTTCGTTACCCTACTAGGTAACATCATCGGTGCTAGAAGGGAGTGGGGGTTGAAGGAGAGAGGAGGAGGAGGAGGAGGAGGAGGAGGAGGAGGAGGAGGGGAGGAGGAAGAGGAGGAGGAGGAGGAGGAGGAGGAGGAGGAGAAGAAGAAGAAGAAGAAGAAGAAGAAGAAGAAGAAGAAGAAGAAGAAGAAGAAGAAGAAGAAGAAGAAGAAGAAGAAGAAGAAGAAGAAGAAGAAGAAGAAGAAGAAGAAGAAGAAGAAGAAGAAGAAGAAGAAGAAGAAGAAGAAGAAGAAGAAGAAGAAGAAGAAGAAGAAGAAGAAGAAATGCAGTGGAAAATACTTGGGAAAAATGCAGGAAGCAAAAATGAGGCCTCTGATTTAGTACAGGAAGTCCTTGACTTATGAATCCCTTCTATTGCTAAAAAAGGTGGTAGCTAACAGGACTCTGGGGTCCTGTTTCTGGCTGATGGAATCACGGAGGGGAAAATCAGTTGCCTGGAGAACCTGGCTGGCTGAGGAATTCTGGGAGTTGAAGTCCACAAGTCTTAAAGTTGCCAAGGTTTTCTCCCTGCAATAAGGGAGAAAAGACCATCTTTCGTTCCTTTCCTGAGCTTCTTGATCACTGTTGCATCTTAACCTGACATGAAACCAGGACCTGGCCTTTCATTATGTTGACGTCTTTTGTCCCTCTTCCCAGTGAACGTTGCAAAAGGTTTTTCTGCCTCCAGATTTGGCTTCAAGAAATCGGCCAGTTTTGGAATTTGATTTCTCCAGGGTTTAGCATTTTGTGTGGAGCTTGGCATCGTAATTCAGAGATTGTGTTTTATTCCTTGCAGTGTTGCATTTGCCCAGCTAATTATGGTTTGTTGAAGAAACCATGGCTTAGTGCATTTTGCGAACCCAGCTTGATTGCAGGTAAACTGTAGATTCTGAGGCTTGTTCTTCTGCCACCCTACCCAGTGCCCTTTGTGCCTGAGGCTTTGTTATGTCTGCAGACCTTGCATCACTGCTTAGCACGCTGGCTCAACCCAGTGCTGAAGTTTGGGATGCCTCTGTGTTTCAAAGTGGGTCATCACGTTGTGCATTGCACAAAATCAGTCCCGTCAGGACAAACTCCCAGTTGTGAGGTTGTTTAGTTTTGCATGGCTCACTGCTCCTTCCTGGCTGCAGATGTGTGAATCTCCCTGTTGCTGCCTGCATTGAAGACCAGAAGCATCTACCAGGGGGAGGGGGGCTCCAAAAGTGACCACAAGTATGTGATCCAAGGCCCCACCTCTTTTTCCATCCATTGCACAGGTGGTGCATTTAGAAAGGGGGCAGGGGCCCAGATGCCATCACTCAAAAGACAGCCCTGCTAAATAGCCAGTAATCAATTTTTTGAGCAGTGACATTACCAAATGTTGATCTTATGGGACTCTCTGTGTGTGTATGTGGGTGTGGGTGTGGGTGTGTGTTTCTCTGCAGTCCTTTAAACCAGCGGTTCTCAACCTGTGGGTCGCGACCCCATTTGGGGTCAAACGACCATTTCACGGGAGTCGCCAAACAAAACAGTCCGCCATTTTTTTCCCTTTTCCCCTCGGCCGGTGCAGGGGGCAGCACTGTGCATGCGCAGGGTAGCACCGCGCATGCGTGATGCGGGCCATCGTGCCGCGCATGCACGGTGCAGGTCGGGGTCGCGCCGTGCATGCGCAGCGCAGGTCGGGGTCACAGCCTGAAAAAGGTTGAGAACCGCTGCTTTAAACCGAAGCCTCTCATTTGGTAGGAGGAAAAATCAACATCTCAGTTTTGGCTTCTCCTCATCAGCTGCCAGGCCTTGTTAGTTTTTTTTTTTTTTTTTTAAATCCAAGCTGGTCACATTGATCTTTGGCTGGGAATGGTTTCCTTTCCTGCCATCTGGTTTAATGGAAAGAAAAGAAAAATGTCCTTGTGTCAACCTATCATTTAAAACAGAGGCTTGGAGTGGGTTTTCGTTGTTTATTTATTTGGTCCTTTGTCTGTTTGTACCGCTACCCTGTGCTGGGTGGGGAATTCTGGGAGTTGAACTTAAAGTTTCCAAGGTTGGAAATCAGAGTTCTAGGACAGTGGTGGCAAACCTATGGCACGTGTCTCAGAGGCGGCACTCAGAGCCCTCTCTGTGGGCATGCACGCCGTTGCCCCAGCAGAGTTCGCCAGAGTAGCGAGCATGTGGCATTTGGAAGCAACAAGGCAGGAAGTAAGCGAGCAAGCAGCCTTGGCCCCCTGGGGATGCCCCGGAGATGGTGAGGGACTGGTCCCTGCCACCCTGGTCCTGGCCCACCCACCACACCACACCCACCCAGTCTGCCATCACCACTGGAGCTATGATCACCGCAGCCGTGCCCACCCAGTGGCCATGCCCCACCTGAGAGCACCAAAATGCTGATGCAGCCCTGGCACTTTGCAATAAATAAGTGGGTTTTGGGTTGCAGTTTGGGCACTCAGTCTCTAAAAGGTTCGCCATCACTGTTCTAGGACAGGGCTTTTCAACCAGTGGTATGGGTACCACCTGTGGTACATTGGCACCTGGCAGGTGGTACGCGACCACCCTAGAAAAGTGGTAGCGGGGGAGGGGAATGAGCTGAACCGTTGGCAGCACCGCACAAGCCTGAGCGAGAGACGGCTGGAGCTGCAGGGCTGTCAGGGCTCAGCAGAAGCCCCAGGATAAGCGCCAGGTTCCAGCTGGAGCTCGGTGCTGATCTTGGGGCTTCTGCTGAGCCCAGAAGAAGCACCAATCAGCTGGAATGTTGCAGCATCTCCAGGGTCTTGTGATTTACATTCAGTTTCTTGGCAACTGATTCATATTTATGACGGTCACAGTGTCCCAGGGTCATGTGAAGGGACCAAAACCTGCTGCAACCACCCAGCCAGACGGGGGGAATAAAAACCAAACACCCCCCACTCCACCCCCGCTGCCAATCCTCAACAGAAATGCTCACAACAATGAAAACCTTGGACAGGAGGAAGAGCGCCCCTGGGTCAGCAGGCAGGTGTCTTGCTCGGCTGTGGCTTGGGGGGCACTTTTTTCAGTGCCATTGTAACTTCGAACAGTCACTAAGCAAACTGTTGTAAGTCGAGGACTACCTGTACTTTATCACTCTTTTCTTTTTTCTTTTTGTCATCAAGTTTTTGACACCTTGCTAGCCGACTGGTGGTACTCAGATGTTGCTGTATCTTAAAAGTGGTACAATGGGTGAAAAGGTTGAAAAGCCCTGTTCTAAGAGGTGCTGTCCAGGGTACCACTTTGGTAATTATTGTATGTCCTTGCAATAGAAAACCTTCCCTTTTTATGTGCATTGCTTCATCTTGACCTCCATTTTGACCCACTGGAGACACCCATCTCCAGCCTGGTGCCCAAAAGCCTCTGGTGCCTAAGGCTTCTGATATTATACAAGGGACTAGCCACCCTGTACTATTTCAACAGGATAGCAGAATGTTTATTGTGTTAAGATAGAACAGGGTGGCTCGTTGAAAGAAATCTTGGAGGTCATTTAGTCCAACCCACAGCTCATTTTAGACAAATGGCTGTCGAATCTCTTCTTAAAAACTTCCAGTGTTGGAGCATTCACCACTTCCTTAGTTGTCTCCTGGATTAGTTTCCATCCGTTGCTTCTTGTCCTGCCTTCATGTTCTTTGGAGAATAGCTTGACCCTCTTCGTTGTGATAGCCTTTCAGATATTGAAGCACCGCTATCAGGTCACCCCTAGTCTTTCTTTTCCTCACTCATATTATTCATACTTGAATCAATTGATTTCAGTTTAACTAACAGAAATACAATTTGTTGCATTTTTTGCAAATGAAGAGACTTGATGCTCTTGTACTTGTAAGAGAGTTTTTTTTCCCCGTTACACAGATGATTCACCTGAAGCTGCCCAAAAGTTGATCTGGTAGAATTTGGCTTAGATTGATCAAGTTACAGGGCAGTGAATCTTTTTTTAAAAATTCTATTTATTAAAATTTATTATAAGATGGTCTGTGTAGACCTTGATTTACAGCAGTTCATTTGGTGACAGTTCAAAGTTACAACAACACTGAAAAAAGTGGTTTATGACCATTTTTCCACACTTACGACCGCTGCAGCACCCTCATGGTCACGTGATCAGAATTCAGGCGCTTGGCAACTAACTCACATTTATGACGGTCGCAGGATCACGTGATCCCCTTTTGCAATCTTCTGACAAGCAAAGTCCACAGGGAAGCCAGATTCACTTAACAGCCCTGTTATTAACTGTAGTGATTCGCTTAACAGTTGTGGCAAGTAAGGTCATAAAATGGGGCAAAATTGACTTAACAAGTGTCTCCCTTAGCAATAGAAATTTTGTAGCTCAATTGGGATTGTAAGTCGGTGACTACCTGTAATGTCGTATTGTTCCAATTTTAGTATATTCTTTGTATATATTAGTGTTTCTCTTTCCTTTTCTTTATATTTTTTCTCTTTCCCTGTTCTCGTTTCACTCTTTATCATTTTTTTTGATTGCTAGTTTGTTTTTTTATACATATGTTTTATAAAATGTAATGCACTTATTTAAAACAAAAGTTTATTATAAGATAAAACACAAATCGAAACAAAAGTTGAGAAAGTTAAAGGAGGAAGAAGTGAAGTGTAGGAAGAAGTTAAAAAAATAAAAGTAATGACCTGACTTTTTTTCAGTACAGTAAAATGTAAAAGAAAACTTAACACCTCAACCTTTTGACTTACATTTCTAAATGGTTCAAGCCATTTTTATAACAGCAAAGTCCATCAAGTCTTCGAGAAATCAAAGAGCAAGAAAGATGATTCGAGGGCAGGAGACTAATAAGGCAGAAGAAGAACGGTTGCAGGAATTGGGTATGGCTAGTCTAGTGAAAAGAAAGAACAGGGGTGACATGATAGCAGTGCTCCAATATTTGAGGGCTGCCAAAATGATGAAGGGGGTCAATCTATTTTCCAAGGCAAGACAAAAAACAATGGATGGAAACTAATCAAGGAGAGAAGCAACCTGGAATTAAGGAGAAACTTTCTAATAGTGAGGACAATTAACCAGTGGAACAGCTTGCCACCAGAAGTTGTGGGTGCTTCGTCACTGGAGGTTTTAAAGAAGAGACTGGTCAGCCAACTGTCTGAAATGGTGTAAGGCAGCGGTTCTCAACCTATGGGTCGCGACCCCATTTGGGGTCGAACGACCATTTCACGGGGGTCGCCAAACAACGCAGTCCGCCATTTGTTTTCCCCTTTTCCTTAGCTGTGCTACTCCCTCTTATTCTATTGGCTTTTGAAAGCCAATAGAATAGACTCTCTTGAATAGAGTCTAATTCTATTGGCTTTCAAAAGCCAATAGGAATTGTCCAGGCTGTCTCCGCCCTGCTGAGCCCACCAAAAGTCCCAGTCTGCAAACGGTGCTGCAAGTTGTCTGCAGCGAAGGCGAGCTGTCTGGAAGCATTAAAAGGGTTGAGAACCACTGGTGTAAGGTCTCTTGCTCAAGCATGGGAATGGAGTAGAAGACTTCCGAGGTCATTTCTAACTCTGTTATTCTATGTTCTAAAGTTTTTTGGGTGGGGTTCAGTTCAAATACAAAGTCCAGAAACGATTTCCAAATAGAAACAAAAATAAAAAAAATTCTGCTCTTTAATTAAACAGTCAGTTTCTCCACCAACTCCATCGCTTTCACCATCTACTCTCTCATTGTTGGAATTGGTGTCTCTTTCCATTTTTGTGCATATCAAATTCTTGCTGCTGTCAATGTGTATATAGTATATAGTAAAGTTGGAAGGGACCTTGGAGGTCATCTAGTCCAACCCCCTGCTCAGGCAGGAAACCCTATACCATTTCGGACAAATGGCTGTCCAGTCTCTTCTTAAAATTTCCAGTGTTGGAGCGTTCACCGCTTCTGGAGGCAGGTAGTTCCACTGATTAATTGTTCTAACTGTCAGGAAGTTTCTCCTTAGTTCCAGGTTGCTTCTCTCCTTGACTAGTTTCCACCCATTGCTTCTTGTCCTGCCTCCAGGCACTTTGGAGAATAGCTTGACTCCCTCTTCTTTGGGGCAGCCCCTGAGATATTGGAAGGCTGCTATCATGTCCCCCCTCGTCCTTCTCTTCATTAAACTGGACATCCCCAATTCCAGCAACTGTTCCTTATATGTTTTAGCCTCCAGTCCCCTAATCATCTTTGTTGCTCTTCTCTGTACTCTTTCTAGAGTCTCAACATCTCTTTTACATCGTGGTGACCATAACTGGATGCAGTATTCCAAGTGTGGCCTTACCAAGGCATTGTAAAGTGGTATTAATACTTCACGTGATCTTGATTCTATCCCTCTGTTAATGCAGCCCAGCACTGTGTTGGCCTTTTTGGCAGCTGCAGCACAGTGCTGGCTCCTATTTAAGTGATTGTCCACTAGGACTCTGAGGTCCCTCTCATAGTTACTAGTATTGAGCAAGGTGCCACCTATGCTATACTTGTGCATTTGGTTTTTCTTGCTTTTTTCACCATTGAATTTCTGAATTTTCTTTCAAACTCTTTATCCATCAAACCTGAAAGGAAAATCTTCTGGTTTCAGTTTTATATTTAAGAATTTTCTAAATTAAGATAAAAACTTGATCCCAATATTTTTTTTAGCTCGGTCACAAGTCCATCATGACTGACCAATGCATTTTTTAGGAGGGAGCTGCCCCAGCCAGTCAGCAAATGCACCCAAGGTTTCTACAATGTAATGTTTTGCTATAACTACCTTTTAAAAAAAAATACGTCAGTTTTGCCTTTCCATCTCAAACGTGGAAGAATCTGCAATATTCAATTTAACTGAGATCTATGAAATCACTCATTGGTATAGTACTATGGCAATTTTGAGGGGGCCCAACCCCCCAATGCATTCTGAAAGAAGAAAAATAAAAATAAACAGAAAACTATAAGACACAAACTGTTAATGAAAAAAACTCATCTTTTCTTCTGTCTGTAACTTCCATTTTCACCTTTCCCAAGTGGGTGCAACTGTGTAAAAATGTTGGCTTGGTATCCACCTGGGATAGGAGCAAGCAGATTTTCAGATATTTACACAGTTACATTAATTCCTTTTTAAAGTGAATTAACAGTAAGGGAATTTAATAGAAAATTTTAAAGTGAATTAACAGTAAGGGAATTTAATAGAAAATTGCTAATCCACTTCATTTTAACCCAAAGGAATCAAAACATGTGAAATCTTTCCTTTTTTCACAAGCCAAAGTAGGAGAAATAAGAGTTTCTCCTTCTACCATTAAGGTAGAAGGGGAAAAAAGGAATTTCTTCTTGGCCTTTGCCTCTGCCCTTGAATCTTTTAATTGAGGAAAGGAGGATAAAAATGCGAGTCTCAAAAAAAAAAAAACACTTGAGAAGATCAAGGACCTGCTTGGATTTTTGCTAAATCCCTTGATGTTCCTAAATTCAGAATAAGATAGCCTTTGAAGTTGGCTTCTGAACAAGAGGAGGTGGCAGAGAAATGGGTTGAACACACACACACACACACACACACACACAGAGAGAGAGAGAGAGAGAGACAGACAGACAGACAGACAGACAGACAGACAGACACAGAGAGACAGAGAGACAGAGAGTGAGAGACAGAGAGAGAGAGACAGACAGAGAGACAGAGACAGAGAGACAGAGACAGAGAGACAGAGAGACAGAGACGGAGACAGACAGAGACAGAGACAGAGACAGAGACAGAGACAGAGACAGAGACAGAGACAGAGACAGAGACAGAGACAGAGATAGAGACAGAGACAGAGAGACAGAGAGACAGAGACAGAGAGAGAGAGAGAGAGAGAGACAGAGAGAGAGAGAGACAGAGAGAGACAGAGAGAGACACAGAGAGAGAGAGAGAGAGAGAGAGAGAGAGAGAGAGAGACAGAGACAGAGACAGAGACAGAGACAGAGACAGAGACAGAGACAGAGACAGAGACAGAGACAGAGACAGAGACAGAGACTCCACCACTTTATCTGGTTAGAAAGCTCAATTTAAAAAGTAAATGTTATTGGATGCTCACCAAAGAGCAGCTACCTCTTCACCCAATCTGGAATATTTCTTCCTAGTTGCAAGGAAGAAAGAGAAAGCAGAGAGTTGAGAGAGAGAGAGAGAGAGAGAGAGAGAGAGAGAGAGAGAGAGAGAGAGAGAGAGAGAGAGAGAGAGAGAGAGAGAGAGACAGAGAGACAGAGAGAGACAGAGAGACAGAGAGAGACAGAGAGAGACAGAGAAAGACAGAGAGAGGGAGGAAAGAAGGAAGGAAAGAAAGAAAGAAAGAAAGAAAGAAAGAAAGAAAGAAAGAAAGAAAGAAAGAAAGAAAGAAAGAAAGAAAGAAAGGAAGGAAGGTTTTTTTCTTAAAGAAACTGACTGGTTTGGAACAGCAGTCCTACAGGACGGGTACAGACTTCAAAAGATAGTTAGGGCTGCAGAAAAAAAACATTGCAACCAGCCTGCCTCCCACTGAGGACCTGTGTACTGCAAAGGTCCAAAAGCAGCTGAGAAAATATCTATACAGGCCAGTGATGGTGAAACTTTTAGAGACCAAGTGCCCCAAAACCGCCCCCTGCCCCGGCTCCGCCTCTGCCCACCCCCTGCCCCGTCTGGCTGCAGGACCACACACCGCCTCCATGGTTCGCCGCAGCAGATCATCCAGGCAGCCCTGCAGCACCATGGCAGCCACGCCCTCCACCCACACCCCGCAGCAGCATCTGCACACTATGAGGCACGAGGACGGAGTCTTGTCCCTGCTGCCTGGCTATGTCCTTGGCTGCGCTGCTTCATGCAGCCACGCCCGGGGGCGACTCTTCTCCAAGGGGGCTGCTGGTGAGGAGGGAGCCGCAGGGGGAGGCAGCGCTGGGGCGATGGCACACATGTTCACATAGAGGGCTCCGAGTGCCGCCTCTGGCATGCGTGCCATAGGTTCGCCACCACTGATATAGGCCCTTCACAGCCTGGACATAAGCTGTTTAATTCTCCCCTCGGGATGCCACTACAGGGCATCGCATGCCAAATCAACTAGACACAGGGACAGTTTTTTCCCTCACGCCCTCGCTCTGCTCAGCATCTACTTCCCACAGGACTGTCTTATGTCTAAGGCTATTACCCAAGTAGTAGGCTGTATTGCTATTGTCCTTCTCATCTTTCCTATTATCTTCTCCTATTGGTATCTTATGATTTATCTCTTTGTTGCTTGTATCTTATGATTTACGATTGCATCTTCTGATTTATGATAATTTATGATTTATACCTTTGTTGTTTGCATGTAGACTGAGAGCTTATACACTGGAAATAAGTGCCTTGTGTGTCCAATCACACTTGGCCCGTAAATATTCTATTCTGTTTTCCACCATTCCTCCTTTACTGCAGGAATTGGCTGCTGGAGTAGTTTGCCATCTCTTTAAGGCAGGGGTTCTCAACCTTGGCAACTTTAAGACTTGTGGACTTCAACTCCCAGAATTCCTCAGCCAGCTTTGCTGGCTAAGGAATTCTGGGAGTTGAAGTCCACAAGTCTTAAAGTTGCCAAGGTTGAGAACCCCTGCTTTAAGGTGTATTTTAGAACCTTCCCATCGGCTATGGATTTGGGCTTTGCCTTACTTTAAACTGGTGTGTGTTCCTAGTTCTTATGACAGCCTGGAAAGCGTTTTGAAAAACGCTTGCCCAGCTCTTGTTTCCTTCCTTGCTTCAGGAGACTCTTTGCTCTTTTAGCATTGCTTTGCTGTTTTGATTTGTCTTGGAAAAATACAGTAAAAACACTTAATTTAAAAAGTGTAGATTGTGTCTGCTATCATGCAGAGAAGAGTGACACAAATGAGGCACACGGAGAAAAACTCTGGTCCAAACATGAGCAGGTTTTGTCACCAGAGATGCTGCTCTGCATGTGCTGGTAGTTCAACACATCTTGGCAGATCATTGTAGAGACACAGAGTATATGGTCATAGAGTTGGAAGGGACCTTGGAGGTCTTCTAGTCCAACCCATGTTCAAATGGGAGACAGCCTGGTGGCAAAAGGGGCAGACACTTTACGTGCACAAAGAAAAATGTGGCTGCGTGTGCGTGCATGAAGACGGGGCCACGAGCACGCACCCTCTGCAAATAGAGCTGTTAGCGCCAGTGCGCAGTGCGTGGCTTGGATAGTGCCAGCATGCTGTGTGCAGCTCGGCTAGTGCTGGTACTCGGCTCGCGGCTCAGCTAGCGCCGGCAAGAGGCTCACAACTTGTGGCTCAACTAGCGCTGGTGAGGAGCTCATGGCTCGATTAATGCCAGTGCAAAGGGATGTAAGCACACGCACATATGTGTGCGCACTGGCCAGCCACTCACATGGCCCGGTGCCCTATACCATTCCAGACAAATGGCTGTCCAATCTTTTCTTGAAAACCTCCAGTGATGGAGCACCCACAACTTCTGGAGGGAAGCCGTTCTCATTACCAATTAACTAATTGTTCTCACTGTCAGAAAATTTCTCCCAAGTTCTAGGTTGCTTCTCGCCTTGTTTAATTTTCATCCGTTGCTTCTTGTCTTATTCTCAGATGCTTTGGAGAACAGCCCGGCCCCCTTTTCTCTATGATAGCCCCCTGTTCGTTTTCCCCACCCAAATCTTTTGGGAAACAACCAGCCTTCCTGCCCCCCATTTTGCCTGGCCAACAAGGGATGCTGGGATTTCACATCCTTGGTGCAAATTCTGTCCTGAGGTAGGACAGGGAGGCGTCACGCAGCTCGAACCCTAACCGGGCCAGCACTGCATCTGTTTGGAGCCCGGAGGGGAGAGTTGCTGTCTTGTCTGGAAGTCCTGCAGGTTCCATTTGTCCTAGAGAGGCCCCCCCGCCCTGCCCCCCCCTGGTGCCATCCCTCTACCCGTTCCAAGAAAGATGGTGCACGGAGCTTATTTAATCCAGAAAAGCAGCCAATTCTTAGAGATCCTTTGATTTGGAGTCCTGCGTTCAGCAGAGGTTGGACTTGATGGTCTCAGTGGCTCCTTTCAGTTCCTTTCCTCTGGGTTTCTTCCAAGATTCTGCAGGTAGCCCTCAACTTACGACCACAAAATTTCCATTGCTAAGCAAAGCAGTCAGTAAGTGAGTCATGCCCAACTTTATGACCTTTTCTGCCACAGTTGCTAAGCGAACCATCGCAGTTGTTAACTTGAATCGTGTGGGCATTCAAAGCATCTGGTTTCTCGTTTAACTTTGCTGGTCAGAGGCCAACTTGGAAGGTCACAAACGGCCATCATAAACGATCTCGGGATGCTACAGCCGTCTTAAGACAGGCCAGTTTCCAAGCGCCTGAATCTTGAGCAAGTAGGTGGCTGTCTGGATCAGGGGTAGGCAATCTTGGCTCTTTTGTGACTCGTGAACTTCAATTCCCAGAATTCCTAAGCCAGCCTGGCTCAGCTTGGAAACCTCTCCCTTTCCCCTCAGCATGGCTGGCTGAGGAATTCTGGGAGTTGACGTCCACGAGTCATAAAAGAGCAAAGATTCCCCACCCCTGCCCTATATCAGGGGTCCTCAACATTGGCAACTTTAAGACTCGTGGACTTCAACTCCCAAAATTCCTGAGCCAGCACGGCTCAGCTTGGAAATCTCTCCCTTTCCCCTCAGCATGGCTGGCTCAGGGATTCTGGGAGTTGAAGTCCACCAGTCATAAAAGAGCCAAGGTTCCGAGGACTTCCGGTTTCCGGTCACGAGGACCGGAGCCTTCTAAATACAGCTCCGGAATGGAGCTTACTTTTTTTACTTAAAAATCGACTCACCGAAGCAGGGAAGCGCCGGAAAAGAGGGCGCTTCCGAAGAGGACCCCAAGCCCGCCCAGACGAGACCGAAAGCGCCGCTGAGGGATCCAGAAAGCCGACGGACGGGGCCGAAGAGGCCGGCAGGCCGGCAGAGGACAAAGACGCCACGCTGCGAGGCCGTGCAACAGCAGCCTAGGAGAGCGAGCCGGCCAATGCAGAGGGACGACGGAGAGAAACGGTGAGGCCACCGGGAAGGGAACCACAAGCCGAGAGACGCAGAACGGGGAGAGAGGCCAGCAGAGGGAGGAGGAGGCCCCCACAGAATCATTAGAAGACCCCCCCAGGCCCCCAAACAAAGCACCGGAGGCGGCAAGAAGCCGGGCGGGCGGAGCAGGAGAGGACAGCCCGGGAGAGAGGAGGCTACGAAGCGAAGGGGGAAAGAAGGGAGGGGGAAAACCCTGCAGAGACACAGCCCCCCTCCCCCCCCCACAACGGGCGGCAAGGAAGAGGAAAGCTGGAAAGCAACCCGGTGAGCAACAAGGGAAAAGTAGAGGGGGAGCAGCAAACACAGGCTGACAGGAGGAAGTGACCTGGGCTAGAAGGCAGAGAAAGAGGGGAAAGAAGGAGCCAGAAAGGAATAAGAACAAGAAATAGACTGGCAGAGGGGAGTGAAGAGGAAACCAAGGCAAAAGCACTGAACTTGTTCACTGGCTCTCTGAAAATAAAACTGCCAGAATACAGGCCCCTACCCCTACACTGCCTAAACCCTGAAGCCTCCCCCCTCGAAAGGCTAGAATACTGGACCAGCACCAGACCACAACCTAGCGCCCAATTTGGTCCAAACTGGGACCCAAAACAGGGCCAGGACAAGAGGAGGACAACCTCAAAATGGCCTCAAAACAGATCACACTGACACAAACGAAGGGAGTTGTATCCTCCCCAGCCCAGCGTACTAAACCACCAGGAACTACTCTACCCACCCCCACACCCTCCCATCCAAATACAGGCACCCAGAACCATACATCTCCACAGGCCAGCCCAACAGCACACATGATACAAAAATTACAAGAGGGAATAGAAATGCTGGTTGAAAGGTTGGATGGAATGGATAAAAGGCTGGTGGAAAGGGACACAAAGATGGAGAGGAGGTGTGTAGAGGCAGAACAAAAGATGGAAAAAAGATACAACGATACAAAACAAATGCTGCAAGAACAAGGTAGAGAGATGGAGAGGAGGTGCGTAGAGGCAGAACAAAAGATGGAGAAAAGATACAGCGATATAAAACAAATGCTGCAAGAACAAGGTAGAGGGCTAGAGAGAAAATGGGAGGAGCAACGCAAGGCGATGGCTACAGATTTGGAGCAAATGAAGGAGGCAATACAAGCACACTACAAGGAAATAAGGGAGGAAATGGAGAAAAAATTCCAGAAAATCAGAGAGAAGGTGGACAAGCGGATGGAGAAAGTGGAGAATCAAGTAGAAAGCCAGAGAACAGAGATAGCAGAGATGAGAGGGGTGACCCAAGACCAAGCCACCATAGTACAGTACGGGCAGCTGGCGACTGCAATCAGGTTCAGAGGCCTGAAAGAGACACCAGACGAAACCCAAGGAAGCCTGGCCGGAACCTTTATAGAGGCCCTGGCAGCATTTCTGGGAAAGCCAACCTCAACTATCGAATGGCAAATCGACAGAATCAACAGAGTGGGCGCACGGACGACAACGAACAGGCACCAACCAAGGGACGTGGTCATCCACTTTTCGACACAGGGATTCCGGAACCGCATCTCAGCCACATCTTACCACAAGAGTTTATACATAAAGGGGCAAGAAGTGAAAGTACTGAAAGAGATCCCCCAGACGATGCTGCGAGACAGAAAGGAATATAAGTTCCTGGTTGACGAACTGAGATCACGTGCCTTGCGATTCAGATGGGAAATCCCCACGGGGATGACATTCTACTATAAAAATAAAAGACGCCAACTGAACTCGGTCCAACAAGCCAGAGAATTCCTGGAAAAGGAGCTGATGCCGGAGGGATCCCAATACACCACGAGAGAAGACGCAGAAAATCCACCAGACCGACAGACCAATACAAGAACACGAGAAAGGAAAGGACCAACTCGAGACACGACGACACAGAGAACAGGAAGCAACAACAACAACAAGGGAACAAGACAGACTGCAGAGGGCAGGATAACAAGATCCACCACCAAACGCACAGATCGGCAAGACGCGATCCCTATATGCAACTCGAACACAAACTCGGATACCATGGGAACGAGACCAAAGAATACCACAGGAGATAGAATGAAAGCGGTCTCGGAAGAGTATCCTGAAATCGACAATGATGACTAAATACTTGACTTGGAACGTTAACGGACTAAATTCCCCACAGAAAAGGAGGAAGATATTTCATTATCTGTTTCAAGGAGGAAACGACATAATTTGCCTACAAGAAACACACATCAGGGAAGCAGACCAGAAATATCTGACCAGCTACAAACTAGGTGCGCAATTTGTGGCAGCGGCGCCAAGAAAAAAGAATGGGATTGTTATATACGTAAAGAAACATATAATGGCGAAGCTAATAGAGTCCGACCCCCAAGGTAGATACCTGGCAATTGAAATAACACAAGAGGACAAGAAGATTCTAGTAATGGGCGTATATGCACCACATCAGCAACAAGGCAAATTCTACAAAAAGCTACACAAGAAAATAACACAACTTAACTACAGATCTTACATCATCATGGGCGACTGGAACGGGGTCATAGAGACTGCTCTAGACAAAAAAAGAACTGCACCGAACCCGCAAAAACACTCCAAGTTGCCTAAATCCTTCTTCGACATGAAGGAGGACCTCGAACTGACAGACGTATGGCGGAAAAGGCACGGCAAAGAACAAGAATTCACCTTCTTCTCCGGCAGAGAATATTGACTTTATATTAACTTCTAGTGACTTGCTAACTTGTCTAAACACGGTGAAAATCCTACCCAAGACATTGACAGACCACAACCCTGTGAGGATGGAATTAAGACACGGCCCGAAACAGAGGAGATCCTGGAGAATCAATGAAAACCTGTTTAGACACGAAGACAAGGTGGCGGAATGCAAAAAAGCTATGAAGGAATTCTTCAACACACATATGAACAACGGAACACCGATAGAACAGATCTGGGAAGGCAGCAAGGTGTACATGCGAGGGACCCTCATATCCATGAATAGCTGGCACCGTCGCCAACAAGAACAAAAAAGAAAAGAGTTAGAAAATGAGATAAGCAACAAGGAGCGGCTACTGATAAAAAGACCAGAGGACAAAGTCACCAAAGAAGGACTCAAGATCTTAAGAAAGCAATTTGACATGTTGATGGCGGACCAAGTTGCAAGGAACATACAATATGCAAAACATAAGACATTCTGCAAGGCCAACAAACCGGGCCGCTGGCTAGCCTACACTATAAGAAAGAAACAGAAATCCCGCATAATTGAAAAGATAGAATACAAAGGCAAACTAGAATTCAGACAAAAAACCATCAAGAAAGCCTTCACAGAATTCTACTCGAAACTATATGCCGAGGATAAGATACAAGACAAAGAGATAGATGAATTCTTACAAAACGAAAAGATACAGGCGATTACCGACACACAAAGAGAAGCCCTGAATGCCTTAATCACAAAGGAGGAAATACACTCAGCGATCACACAACTGAAAGCAGGAAAATCGCCCGGGACGGATGGGATAACAGCGACCTACTACAAGCATCTACAGGAAGAGATGCTAGAACCCCTCAGAAAGCTATTTGCCAGCATCCAAGAAGGAGGCCAGGTCCCGCCATCCTGGAAAACAGCCTACATCTCATTAATCCCAAAGGAGGGGAAAGACAACACACAGCCCGCAAACTACAGGCCCATCTCACTACTAAACACAGACTACAAAATCTTCACAAAAATTTTGGCCAATAGGCTAATGACTGTTTTACAAAAAACAATACATCCGGACCAAAGGGGTTTTATACAAGGACGCCAGATGAAAACCAACTTGAGGCAGCTGTTGAACATAATAGAGTACCTGCAAAGGCACAACCAGATACCCGCCGCTCTAATGTTTGTGGATGCAGAAAAAGCCTTCGACAGACTGAATTGGCCGTTCCTGACGAACTTGCTCCTGAAGATGAAAATGGGAGCACAGTTCTTCAACTCCATAACGGCAATTTACCAGAAACAAACAGGCCAGATCATTGTCAATGGAGACTTAACGGACTCATTTAATATAGAGAGAGGCACGAGACAGGGCTGCCCGCTGTCCCCCCTGCTATTTGTCCTAACACTGGAAATTTTACTGAACAGAATAAGAGCGGCAAAGGATGTACAGGGCATACAGATTAAACAGCAAGAATACAAACTATGTGCCTTTGCGGACGACCTGCTGGTGACAATGTCGCAACCACCACAATCAGCAAGGAAATTGATGGAGATAATGGAGGACTATGGTAGGGTGTCAGGCTTCAAAGTAAATATATCAAAAACAAAGATGCTAGTCAAAAACCTAGACAACAAAGCAAAACGGAACCTGGAAAGAATAACGGGTTGTGAAATAGTCAAGAAAGTCAAATACTTGGGAGTGGAGATAGAATCAACAAATGCGAAATTATACAAGAATAACTACGAGGTCCTGTGGAATAAGATACAAGCAGACCTGGAAAGGTGGAAATCGCTACGTCTATCCCTGCTCGGCAGGATAGCGACAGTAAAGATGAATGTACTACCCAGATTTTTATTTCTCTTTCAAATGCTACCCATACTCAAGAAGGAGGCGGACTTAGACAATTGGCAGAAAGGCATCAACGGATTTATTTGGGACGACAAGAGACCGAGGGTGAAACTAAAAATCATCCAAGACGCAAGGGAGAGAGGGGGACTCAAGATGCCTAATCTAAAGCTATATTACTATGCAGCAACGTTGGTGGCGGTTAGTGACTGGATCAACATGACAAATGATAGAGTTCTGAATGTTGAGGGGCATGGTCTACGATTCGGCTGGCACGCATACCTAGTATACGACAAAAAGGCAGATAGGAACTTCAAGGAGAACCCACTACGAATCCCACTGTTATGGGTCTGGAAGAAATATAAGCACCTCCTACACGACAAGATTCCCATCTGGACGATCCCTGGACACGCAACAGGGGATATGATCACATCCCAAGGGCAAGAAGCAGTGCCCTACAGTGAACTTGTACTGGGAGAAGAAAACGGGTTCCTCTTGAAATCTCAAGCAACGCTAGCAAACAGAGGAATAGGAAGTAACTGGCTATCATATATACAACTACAGTCAAGGTGGCGTAAAGACAAGAAGAAGGGCTTCTCCCAGAACGACGAGAACCTAATTAAACAGATCAGAGAACAGGGGATTATGCACATCAAACGAGTGTACAGCATTCTGATAGAAATGGACTCTGAAACCGAGCTAGTCAAGAACTGTATGATAAAGTGGGCACAAGACTTCGGACACCCTATCGCCATAGATACGTGGGAGAAAATCTGGGTGAGGAATGTAGAATTCACGAAATCGCAACACTTAAGGGAAAACTTCTACAAGATGTTCTATAGATGGCATCTGGACCCGAAAAAAATATCACTCATCTACCCGGGCACCCAGCCCAAATGCTGGAGGTGCGGAGACGGGGAGGCTACTTACTTTCATATATGGTGGACATGCAGAAAAATCAAAGCATTCTGGAGGAAGATATGGTGGACACTCCAAACTATTTTCAAAAAGCGTATAGAATTTCTACCTCAGGCTTTTCTGTTAGGGATCACAAAGGATATCACTACCTCAGAGACAAATTTATTTTTGAACTTAATTACAGCAGCAAGATTATTGGTGGGACAGTACTGGAAGAATCCGGAAATACCGCCTATTGAAGAATGGACTGTGAAAGTAACAAATCTGGCGGAAATGGCAAAAATATCAGCATATTTGAAAAATCGCTCCAATGAACAATTTGTGACGGACTGGAAACAGTGGATAGACTATATCCAAGAGAGACACCAATCAAACAGAATGCAGCTGGCGTTTAGCTAGGGCTCGATGGGAGGAGGGAAGAAGGGTTAACAAATCAAATGTTTACAAAAACTAACCCCCAATGTTGAATGTATATGTTCTATAACTAATGCCTCTTAACATAACCTTATGACTAATGCTGTTTGCTTTAATATTGTTAAAGTAGACTGAATCTCTACCTCAGGATATGAAACTTTCACCTCAGGATCTCTGGTTGGGGACTATAAAAGATTGCACTAGTAATGGGATGAAGTCAATTCAGAAGCGCAAACGCACAATATGCGATAGACTAGAAACAGTAGATAGACCATATATAAGAGAAACACCAATCAAACAAAATGTATTCGGAGTATACTTGAAGATGTAAGGGAGGAGGGAAGAACGTTTACTAAAACAGATGTTTACAAAGATTAATACCTAATGTTGTATGCTAGGTTCTAGGATGATTGCTTAGCAATAGGATCTTATGCTTAATGTTGATCACATTAATATTGAAACGGATAGGGGAATCACCAATCAAAATAAAATGTAACAGGAGTATAGTTGAGGCTAGACACAAGGAGTGGGGGAAAAAGGCTTACTAATCCAGACGTTATCAAAGACTAATACTTAATATTGTATACCAGGTGTCATGATGATTGCTGCACAATATGTTTTTATGTTCAATGTTAATTGTTTTAATAAAAGAATTTTTATATATTAAAAAAAAAAAAAAAAAAAAAAAAGAGCCAAGGTTCCCAACCCTGGTCTGAATGCTGCCACGGTCATAAGTGCAAGGACTGGCTGTCAGTCACTTTTTTCAGTGCTGTTGTAAATTCAAATGGTCGCTAAATGGATAACTGTAAGTCAAGAACAAATAGTCCTCCACCTGCCACAATTCATTTAGTGACCGTTCAAAGTTACAACAGTACTGACAGAAAGGACTTACGACCGTTTTTCACAGTCACGGCCGCTGCAGCGGCCCCGGGGGCACATGATCAAAATTCGGACGCTTAGCACTAGTTTGTATTTATGATGGTTGCAACCTCCCAGGGTTGTGTGATCCCCTTGTGCGACCGTCTGATGAGCGAAGTCCATGGGAAAGCCAGATTCACCAACAACCGTGTTACTAACTTAACAACTGCAGGGATTCACTTAACAACTGTGGCAAGGAAGGTCGTAAAATGGGGCAAAATTCACTTAACAAGTGTCTCAGTTAGCAACATCAACGTTAGACTCAATTGTGTCTGTAATTCTTTTCCAGTGGTCTCCATCGTCTGCAGAGGACTTTTGGACCCGTGTCTTGGTTTGACTAGGGGTCTGTGCCCCTCCCCCCATGTCTTCTGCCTTCCTGGAACACCATCAGGTTTTAATCCCCTTGGGAAACCCAAGATTATTTTCCTGGCAAAATTCTCACCAGTTTTGGCCGAAGTCTGATCTGTTCTGCAGCTTCCCCTGGTTAAAACGCGTTGCTCCTTCTCCCTCCGTGTGGAATCTCAGACCATCTCAAATTTACAATTAAGACTTTTTCCAGACAGTGATTTTGTTGCTACAAAATGTGGCTTGGTTGCCTTCCTGCGAGTCATTCTTCTGTGCCAAAAAGACAATTTTCTTATCGCTCAAACCGTGACATTTTGCTGCTGGGGAAGGTTTTCTCTCGCACTTTATCCAGCCAATCTTTCCCCAGTCTGGACTCCTGCAGATGGGGTGGGCTTTTTGCCGTCTGCAGCGCTCCACTCTGAGGCATTCTGGCTGGGGATTATGGGGGGTGAGGCCCAAAAGATCCAAAAGGCACCATCTTGGCGGAACAACACAATTTGTTCTATGAAGACAGAAGAACAGGGTTGTTGTTTTTTTTTCTAGAACAATAAGTGCTATTTTCTCTTTGGGAATACCTGCACAGACAGCACAGGAGCATAGGGCAGTCAAAGCCTTTGTAAATCAGCAAAGGAAACACTCTGGAATATTTGGATTTTAAATAGAATGAGGCACCGAGAACTTTATCCTTTATCTCTGTCTTTTCAGTTTGTCAGATCAGGAGTAACATGGGTTGGCACTGTTCTGCAAATGGTAAAATATTGCCAGAATACACACACACACACACACACACACACACACACACACACACCACACACACACACACACATATACATATGTATATAGGTCTTTGGTTCTTCGGGTTTTCTCCCACGTAGAATTTAAAGTGTCTTGGCGACGTTTCGACGAAGTCTCATTCGTCATCTTCAGGCTGGTGCTTTCGGCTTCTGCTTGTAGGAGCAATGTGAGATTTTAGCTGTTTCTTCCTTTTAACTGCCAGTGGGGGTTTGAACTGATTGGCTGGGAGCTTGGCTATGTTCTGATTGGGTGGAGGTGTGTTCTGATTGGTTAGGGGCTTGGCTGTGGTCTGATTGGCTGGGGGGTTGGCTGTGTTCTGATTGGCTGGGGGAGTGTTCTGTTTGGGTGGGGGCTTTGTTGTGCTGGAGGGGTTCAAAGTGGCCAATGATGCAGCTGTGCTCTGGCTCCTGGTCTGTGGTCGTGCCTCATCATCTGTGTGGGTTTGGGTTTGCTTTTTGCGTGGATGTGTGGTGCTGGCATCCTGTGTGGTTCTGGTGTCATTCTTTGTGTTAGGGATTCGCCTGTCAATAAGCGCGGGTTTCCAAATGGCTGGTAGGCGGGAGGTATCATCTCGTTTGTTCATGCTGTGAGGGCGTTTTTCTATCTCGGTTGCTTCTCTGATTATTCTGTTATTAAAGTGTTCTTTAATACATATACATATACATATCTGTGTGTGTGTGTGATCATCCACAATATATATATTCCCTTACTTGGTACAGGCAGTCCTCAACTTGCAACTATTCATTTAGCAACCGTTTGAGGTTGCAACAGCACTGAAGAAAGTCAGCGGTCCTCACACAGTCTTCACTTTGCAGAACTCACTGAAGAAAGAGTGCAGAGAAAAGCAACAGAGATGATTAGGGGACTGGAGGCTAAAGCATATAAAGGATGGTTGCTGGAATTGGGTATGTCCAGTTTAATGAAGAGAAGGATGAGGGGGGACAGGATAGCAGTCTTCCAGTATCTCAGGGGCTGCCCCAAAGAAGAGGGAGTCAAGCTATTCTCCAAAGCCCCTGAAGGCAGGACAAGAAGCAACGGATGGAAACTAATCAAGGAGAGAAGCAGCCTAGAACTAAGGAGAAACTTCCTGACAGTTAGAATAATTAACCAGTGGAACAACCTGCCTCCAGAAGCAGTGAATGCTCCAACACTGGAAGTTTGTAAGACAAGACTGGACAGCCATTTGTCCAAAATGGTATAGGATTCCCTGTCTGAGCAGGGGGTTGGACTAGATAACCTCCAAGGTCCCTTCCAACTTTTATTATTGTTGTTGTTGTTATTGTAGTAGTAGTAGTTGTTGTTGTTATTATTACTCTTATTATATTGAGGACTCCCTGTTTGGTGCTTAGAGTTAGAAAGGTGTAATCTGAGCCAGGAGAGACCCAGATTCAGGGCCCATCTCAGCCTGGGGCCTGGACAACCCTCTCTCAGCCCAGCCTCCATTGCAGTGGGGAAGGAGGAGGGAGAAATCGGGGGTCCCCCATCTGGGGTGGGATGAAGCATCCAGGGAAGAAACTCTGAAGCTTCGATCTCCTCTTTGATTGCTGCTCCGATATAATCCGGAAGTCTAAACTCAACTTGCCACCACAACTGAGTCCAAATTTATGTTGCTAAGTGAGACATTTGTTAAGTGAGTTTTGCCCCATTTTACAACCATTATGCCACAGTTGTTAAGTGAATCACTGCGGTTGCTATATTATTAACCCAGTTGTTAAGTGGATCTGGCTTCCCCATTGACTTTGCTTGTCGGAAGATTGAAAAAGGGGATCACGTGATTCCACGTCATAAATATGAGTCAGTTGCCAAGCAACTGAATTTTGATCATATGACTGTGGGGCTGCTGCAACGGTCATAAGTGTGAAAAACGGTCATAAGTCCCTTTTTTCAGTGATGTAACTTTGAACGGTCACTAAACTGTTGACAGTTGAAGACTATTTCATTATTGCAGAAATGATGTTGGATGGATTTCAATTTTTTTCGTGATTGGTTCGGCGGTTGCCTTAAGTGAATAAACCAGTGATGAATTAACTGATGTCAGATGTGGCCCATTGATCAATCTATTATCCCCCCTACACTGGAGCTGATGCCAGCCCCGCTCCTCTCCTCAGCGTCACCGCCCCTCCTTACACACCGGAGTATTTACTTGCGCCTTGGGCAGAACAAGAATCATTCTAATGAAACAATTAGAGACTTTAATATTCAAAAGTGAATTCCTGAGCCAGCCACGCTGAGGGGAAAGGGAGAGGTTTCCAAGCTGAGCCATGCTGGCTCAGGAATTCTGGGAGTTGAAGTCCATGAGTCATAAAAGAGCCAAAGTTTCCCCCATGCTGGGTCAGGAATTCTGGGAGTTGAAGTCCAGAAGTCATGAAGGGGCCATATTCCCCCATGCTGGCTCAGGAATTCTGGGAGTTGAAGACCATGAGTCATAAAAGAGCCAAAGTTTCCCCCATGCTGGCTCAGGAATTCTGGGAGTGGAAGTCCATGAGTCATAAAAGAGCCAAAGTTTCCCCCATGCTGGGTCAGGAATTCTGGGAGTTGAAGACCATGAGTCATAAAAGAGCCAAAGTTTCCCCCATGCTGGCTCAGGAATTCTGGGAGTGGAAGTCCATGAGTCATAAAAGAGCCAAAGTTTCCCCCATGCTGGGTCAGGAATTCTGGGAGTTGAAGACCATGAGTCATAAAAGAGCCAAAGTTTCCCCTATGCTGGCTCAGGAATTCTGGGAGCTGAAGTCCGCAAGTCATGAAGGGGCCATATTCCCCCATGCTGGCTCAGGAATTCTGGGAGCTGAAGTCCGCAAGTCATAAAAGAGCCAAGGTTGCCTACCCCTGCCCTAGACCCTCTCTGGCGCCTTTATCCTCTTTGGCTTCTGCTCCCTGGATGGAAAGAGCGGTGCAAATGCATGACTCTCATCCAGACAAGCAAGGAGAAAAAAAATCTACAGGTAGTCCTCAAGTTACGACCACGACTGAGCCCAAAATTTCTGTGGCTAAGTGTAACATTTGTTAAGTGAATTTGCCCCATGTTACAACCTTTCTTACCACAGTTGTTATGTGAATCACTGCGGTTGTTAAAATAGTCATACTGTTGTTAAGTGAATCTGGCTTCCCCATTGAGAAGGGGGGAATCACGTGAGCCCAGGATCCTGCAACCATCATAAATGTGAGTCAGTTGCCAAGCATTTGAATTTTGATCACGTGTCCATGAGGCTGCTACAACGATTGTAAGTGCAGAAACTGGCCATAAGTCACTTTTTTCAGTGCTGTTGTAACTTTGGACGGCCACTAACTGAAGTGTTGTAAGTGGAGGATTACTTATAATCTTATTTTATGGCCCAAACTGTGCCATAATCAAAACCGCACCAACAATGGCGCAATTGATGCAGATTAAAAATCAGATAGAACGTGGATCCTGTCATCATGATGTCATCTTGACCGCTTGGACCATCCTGCTTGCAGGCCTTCTGCAAGATCCCCCCTGGGGTTCTCTCCCTGATTGGCCAGCCAGCATTTTGCAGTACACGTGGTCCTCGACTTACGGCCACAATTGAGCCCATCATTTCTCTTGCTAAGCGAGATATTTGTTAAGTGAGTTTTGCCCCATTTTACGACCTTTCTTAAAATCTCGGGATCATGACTGAAATGTTCTGGGTGTCCCAAGTGGTAGTGAGTATCTCCGTAGACACTCCCAAGTGGTAGGCAGTTCCCAAGGCCGCCAGGGGCTCTCGGGCAGAAGGGCGTGTCCCAGCCTCAGATGCACTAATGGTGAACGTGGCAGACCAAAGAGGCCATCTTCCTCTCCTGCCCATTTTCTTGTGCCGGCATCCTGGCCTTAAAAATCCTCTCCCTCCAATTTCCTGTGAAAAATTGCAGCATATTTCTGAGATTTTTTCAGAAGAGAAATGCTTCAGAAGGCGATGGGGTTTTTCTCCTGCTTCTCCTTCACCATGACAGGAGGCGGGCCAGGAGCCAAGTGAGGACAGACACCGATTTTTGTAGCAGATTCGGCCTTTTCAGCCAAATTTCATGGATAAATTTATTCTACCCTCGGGGGAAAGGAATGCTTCAGTCACAGGCGGGTGATTATTCAAGAGGTAACCAACCTGATTCCCTCTGAGAAGAAGAATTCCCCGTAGTTTTGGATGGAATTTACTGGCACCTTTTGCCCTCTTACCAACTAAAAGTCTTCCTGGCACAAAACATTGCCCCTAAATCAACATTCACAGAAAGACTAAAGTCAATTTATTTTAAAGAGGCAATTAAATGATAGGTCTTTATATCTAATGATGACACCTTCAGCTAATTGGGCAAATTGCTAATGTGTACATTTGTGCACCCAGCCGGAGGAGAATTGAAGAAAAGGGAGGGAGGGAGGGAAGGGAGGGAGGGAGGGAAGGAGGAAATGGATGGGGGAAGGAAAGAATGAGGGAGGGAGGGAAAGAAGGAAGGAAGGAAGGAAGGAAGGAAGGAAGGAAGGAAGGAAGGAAGGAAGGAAGGAAGGAAGGAAGGAAGGAAGGAGAAATTGAAGGGGAAAGGAAGGAGATTGAAGGGAGAAGGAAGGAAGGAAGGAAGGAAGGAAGGAGAGAGATTGAAGGGGAAAGGAAGGAGATTGAAGGGGGAAGGAAGGAAGGAAGGAGAAATTGAAGGGGAAAGGAAGGAGATTGAAGGGGGAAGGAAGGAAGGAAGGAAGGAAGGAAGGAGAGAGAGATTGAAGGGGAAAGGAAGGAGATTGAAGGGGGAAGGAAGGAAGGAAGGAGAAATTGAAGGGGAAAGGAAGGAGATTGAAGGGGGAAGGAAGGAAGGAAGGAAGGAGAGATTGAAGGGGAAAGGAAGGAGATTGAAGGGGGAAGGAAGGAAGGAAGAAAGAAAGGAAGGAAGGAAGGAAGGAAGGAAGGAAGGAAGGAAGGAAGGAAGGAGAGTGATTAAAGGGGAAAGAAAGGAGATGGAGAAGGATCTGCGTGTCTAAGTGTGTGTGTGCTTCTTGTATGTGATCATGGCTTAGTTTTTCTTTTGTTTTTTATTTTACATCTAATTAGCATTATTGCTTTTTTTTAATAAAAAAGCAGATCTGGTTTCGTTGTGACCTCTCTTGGATTAATATTGATGAGGAAAAACAGAATGCAAGTGATTAGGGAATTTAGTAAGACCGTGTATGTGTACATTCACAGGACTTCTTTGCAACTCTGATGTAGACTATGAGTCTTCGTAGGGCTAAGAAGGGACCGTAGACTCATAGAATCATAGGGCTAGAAGGGACCTTGGAGGTCTTCTAGTCCAACCCCCCTCCAAAGGCAGGAGTCCTTATTCCATCCCAGACAAAGGGATGTCCAATCTTTTCTTGAAGACCTCCAGTGTTGGAACACCCACAACACTGGGAGGGAAGCTCTTCCATTGATTAATTATTCCCACTGTCAGAAAATTCCTGGTTGAATCTCTCCTTGATCAGCTTCCATCCGTTATTCCTTGCCTGGCCTTCGGGTGTTTTGGAGAATAGGTTGTCCCCCCTTCCTCTCTGTGACAGTCCTTCAAATATTGGAACCCTGCTGTCATGTCACCCCTGGTCCTTCTCTTCAATAGGTTAGACACAACTACTCCCCTTAACTATTCATCGTACTATTTAGCCTGCAGCCCCATAATCATCTGTCTTGACCTATTTTGCATTATGTCTTGGGCCTCAGCACTTTTTTGTATTGTAGTGATCAGAACTAGAGGCAGCGTATAAATTGCATATATTTGTATAACATGTACAGATAGTCCTTGACTTACAACAGTTTGTTTAGAGACTGTTCAAAGTTACCATAGCACTGAAAAATGTGACTTAGGATCATTTTTCACAGTTACGACCTTTGCAGCATCCCTAGGGTCATGTGATCAAAATTCAGATGCTTGGAAACTGGTTCATACTTATGACCGTTGCAGTGTCCCTGGGTCACGTGATCCCCTTTTGTGGCCTTCTGGCGAGCAAAGTTGTTGTAATATGTTGTGATGCATGAGGCTTGGAGAGGCTTGGGACAAAGAGACTGTGCCATGTGACTTTACCATGCTGTTTTGGAGCAACAGGAAATGGAGGCGGAGCCAAGAGGTGGAATCCATTGGCCACAGCAGAGCCACATGCCATGTGCTTTGGAACAAAGGACAAAGGCCATATGGCCTAGGGACAGGAAATAAGGGGGGCTAAGAGGTGGATGGACGTTGTACCAAGATTTGAATCCATTGGCCACAGGGTGGCCCTGCCAGTGTAGCCTTGTCATTGGCTGAAGAAATAACATTGTCATTGGCTGTTTGTAACCATGTGATGCATTGTGTAACCGCCCACTGTAACAGGGAATAAAAAGGGGAGGCAGCTTTTGTCTGTGGCCTCACACCCCAGAGAGAAAGCTGACTGGAGTCATGTGTTCATCTCTAATATTCGGCCCACGTGTGTAGGACCCACCATGAGAATTGAAGCTTGCCTACGGAGGGCAAGGCCTCACAAAGTCAGTGGGGAACCCTGATTCCCTTAACAACCGGGTTACTAACTTATCAGCTGCAGTGATCCCCTTAACAACTATGGCAAGAAAGGTTATAAAATGAGGCAAAACTCACTTAACCAATGTCTCACTTAGCAATAGAAATATTGGGCTCAGTTATGGTTGTAAGTTGAGGACTGGCTGTATATGTCAGTGCTGACAGACCCGACCGCCATCCCTGCCATTCAGACATTTTTGTTTAGAGAGCCAATTTGAGCCAGTTCAGAGGCTGGCCATCGTCCTGTGGATCGCAGTTCCCCCTTGCAGACGGTGGATGGGAAACGGGGACTTTGCGGTGTCACCTATATTTTGTTGAAAGAGTCACAGTGTCATTATTTCTCAACAGAGAAAAAAGATTGAGATGGTCTAAAGAGAAAAAGGAGCGTCTTCTTATGTCCAAAGAGGAAGAAGGATGCAGTACTTCCGTCTTCTGCCACCTATTCCCCACCACTAACACATAGACACTCAAACACCTACGCAGACTTTTCATTGGACTAGCGTTCACCCTCTGTCGGCCTTTTTTGGAGCTGACAAGAGACGGCACGTTGAAATGAGAAGGACTTCAAGAAAAGTTCAATATTCCTTCCTTTACTCATGTCAAATCTTTTGAGGTAGGCCAGGCCAGAAAGCAGATTCCACAAGAGTTACTAAAACTCTACTATTACAGGGTATAATAGCTGGAACTTGAATGCCTGCAGAGATTCTCTCTCTTTCTTCTTTTATCCCAAAGAGAATGGTGGGTGGCACGATGGCTCAGTGGTTATGATGCTGGATTTGTTGGCTGAAAAGCCGACAGCCCAAGTTCGAGACCCAAGCGCCACATGATGGGGTGAGCTCCTGTTCCTTGCCCAGCTCCTGCCAACCTATCAATTCAAAAGTATGCAAAAGTGAGTAGATAAATAGGTACCACTTTGGTGGGAAGGTAATTGTGTTCTGTGACGTCATGCTGGCCACATGATTGCATAAATGGCTTTGGACAGTGCTGGCTCAATGGCCTTGAAACAGAGATGAGCACACACACACCCTTGAGTTGACAACTAGCAGAGTAAAATCTGCAGGGACCCCTTTACCTTTCACCAAAGAGAGTATTGAGTTCCTTTCTCATTCATTCCTCCTGTTTCGGGCTACGTTTGGAACAAATGGCTTTTGTATTCCTTCTTTTAGACTGTCTCCTTATTCCTCTACAATTGGTCACATGTAGTTGCTACAAATCAGACCGTTTTCAAACCTGCCTTAAAAACAACAGTTTCCAATTCGAGAGCAAATGATGGCATGCAGCGAAAGCGTATGACACATACCAAGAAGTGAGCTTATATGTAGTATCACAAAAAGGAAGGCAGATGAGAGAGGAGGGAACATGTGAGTTTAGGGATGACCTGCAAGCCCATTTTTGGCTCTCCTATCACAAGCTTGGCTGTGTTCTGTACTGTACCGAGAAGACACTTTTAAAGACACGTTTCGTCATCTTCAGGCTGGTGTTTTCGGCTTCGTGCTTCTAGGAGCAATGTGTGATCATACCTGTTTCTTCCTTTTAACTGCCAGTGGGGGTATGAACTGAATGGGTGGCAGCTTGGCTGTGTTCTGATTGGGTGGAGGTGTGTTCTGATGAACATCATGAAGGTGAGGCATGACCACGAATGCGAAGCCAAACAACAGCAATGCAGCTCACCATCTTAAATCCCCCTGCAACTCAGACTAAACTGAGCACAACAAAGCCCCCACCCGGGGACTTCCGGTGGCTTCGCCTCGTCGATAGAGCCTCTAATGTGAGGCTCTGGTCTCTGAATCAGTATAGCCGTCAACAACAGCGCTCATCAGCTGTTTGTTGCGGCGGAAAAACTCCCCCTCGGGCAAAGAGGGGGAGTAGAGCATTAAGAGCCGGGTTGAGCCCTTCCAAGACCCCTGGATTAAATTTTCAGGGGCAGAGAAGGTGTGCTCCCCAGGCTCTTGAAAAGCTCCTGTTCAGAAACGCTTCTGTCGGCTGACAGAATTAGACGTTGCGACCGCCTCTGTTCTTTCAGGAAGAATAATAAAGGCTTTATTCAGACGGAATGGATACAGGAGCCTTCTGAGTACTGCAAGTATATTGTTACTTTGTTTCTGCCTTTGTATCTACAAACTTTTTTGAATCAACATAACCTTTTTAAGATGGCGTTTGCTTTTTCTGCTGAGTGAAAGTGAAAGATGAAAGTGTTTATTCCACTGAGAAATTGAAACGGAACTTTTTTTCTTTTCTTTTCAAGACTTGTTTGAGAGACTATTTGGACTTGATTTATTTATTGATTTTTTTACTAAATTATAAAATAATTGGACTTTTTAAAAAAGAACTTGAGAAGGGCGGAAGTGGAAAATTTTTTTTTTTTTTTTTTTTTTAGTTTCTCTTTCTTTGTTTCAATTATGACTACAAGACAAAAGGCAGCTGCTAAGGCGGCTATGCCCTCTCCAGGACAGCTTGTCAAATCACAGTCTGCTCCTTTAGAATCTCAAGAACCTGCACAGTCCTCACAAATGCTTACAGTGAAAGATCTACAGTCGGCTTTAACAGATGTAATATCTTTTTTTAATGATAGGTTTGATAAATTGGAAGATAAATTTGATGTGAAAATAGAGGAAAAGATGGTTGAGCAGAAAAAAGACTTTAAAGCTATGATAGAAGCCTCTAATCAGGAGATGAGAGAAGATATTGTAGACGCTATCAAGAGTGTTTGGGACTATACTATTGTTGTTGAAGAGAAATTAGAGAATGCTGAGCAACATTTTGAAGAAAAATTAGAAGAAATTAGAAGCGATGTTCAAGATCAAGCTACTTTGACACAATATCATCAGATGCAGTTTGCGGTTAGAATTAGGGGATTTAGAGATGTATTAAATGAGAACCAAGAAGATTTAAGAAAAACTTTTTCTGAAGCTTTAGCAAAATTTTTGGATGATTCAGTTGAGAATGTGGCCTGGCAGATTGAACGACTGTTCAGAGTGAACTCACGCATTGCAGCACAGAGGAATTTGCCTAGAGATATTGTGATATATTTTAATACAAGAAAATATAGAAATTGGGTTCTATCTATAGCCTATAATAAACAACTGAGTGTTGCTGGTCAAGATGTACAGGTTCTGAAAGAGATACCTCCTAAGATGTTGAGATCAAGGAAAGATTACACCTTTTTGACGGAGGAGCTTAAAAGAAGAGAAATACAATATAGATGGGAGGTACCAACTGGACTTTCTTTACTTTTCAAAAATAAAAGATACCGTTTGTTTACTGTAGCTAAAGCGAAAGATTTCTTTGAGAATATATTGATGGCTGATAGATCTACCTCCCCAAAACCTAAGGGGGCAATGTTGGTTAAAGACCTAGAATTATTGCAATCTGCGGAACTTCAACAACCTCGACTAATTTCATCGGTTCTTTTGGATAAAGCAGTTGAGCAACCAGTGCAGTCAATTGATATCTTTCAACCTTTGGCACTAGACAAGCCTAAAGATCCAAGGCGTGTACGGGAACCTACTAAAGCTATTGAACAAAGAGAAAAAACACAACCAATTCAAACCAAGCAAACTGATCTGACATCTATGGAAGCCATGGGAGCAAGACCCAAGAGGCAGGAAGAAGTGGAATGGTCTTTGCAGAAGCTTTCACGTAAAGGCCATGTCAAATAAGTATTTGACGTGGAATGTTAATGGTTTAAATTCTCCACAAAAAAGGAAGAAGATATTTCATTATTTGAAGCAATGTAAAAATGATGTGATCTGTCTACAAGAAACTCACATTAGATTTTCAGACCAGAAATACTTGATTAATAATAAGCTGGGTACACACTTTGTGGCATCATCTTTAGATAAAAAAAATGGAATTGTTATTTATGTTAAAAATAATATAAAAGCTAAGTTATTAGAAGCAGATACTCAAGGTAGATTTTTAGCTATAGAAATTTTACTGGATGGGAAGAAAGTTCTCTTGATGGGTATATATGCTCCAAACCAAAAACAAGGCATGTTTTATAAATCATTACACAAAAAGTTATTAGAGTTGGACTATAGATCTTGTATTTTAATGGGAGACTGGAATGGAATCCTTGATACTGGTTTGGACAAGAAAAAGATTTCATTAGTTTCTCAATCGCGTTCAATTTTACCTAAATCTTTTTTTGATATTAAAGATGATTTTAATTTGTTTGATATTTGGAGAGAAAGACATGGTAGGGATCAAGAGTTTACTTTTTTCTCTGACAGACATCAATCATTTTCTAGAATTGATTTTATTTTAACTACTAGTGATTTTATGTTAAATTTAAAGAAAGTTAAAATTCTACCTAATGTATTGTCTGACCACAATCCAGTTATGATGGAATTAAGGTCTGGCCAATTTTTACGTAGATCCTGGAGACTTAATGAAAATCTGTTTAATTATGAAATGTATGTGCAAGAATGTAAAAAGGCTATCAAGGAATTTTTTAGGTTAAACAAGAATGTAGGTTTACCAATAGAAGTGGTGTGGGACTCTAGTAAGGCCCATATGCGTGGAATATTAATTGAACTGAATGCTAGGCATAGACGTAAACAGGAGGAAAAGAGGCGAGTTTTAGAAGCGGAAATAAGAAAGAAAGAGTTATTATTAATTGATAAACCAGATGATAGTGACATTAAAGAAGGGATAAAGGTTTTACGGAAACAATTTGATATTTTGATGACCGACCAGGTTGCCAGGAATATACAATATGCTAAACATAATACTTTTTTTAATGCTAATAAACCTGGCAGATGGATGGCTTATACATTAAGGAAAAAACAAAAATCCCGTTTAATTGAGAAGGTTGAATATAAAGGGCAAGAAGTATTTCATCAAGAAACTATTAAGAAGGCTTTTCTAGAGTTCTACACCAAATTGTATGCTGAAGAAAAAGTTCAAGAGAAAGAGATAGATGCCTTTTTACAAAATCAAAATGTTTCTGAAATTACTTTGGAACAAAGAGATAGATTAAATGCTTTGATTAGGCCAGAAGAAATTATTGATGCAATTAAGCAATTGAAATTGGGAAAATCTCCAGGTACTGATGGTTTTACCACGATTTATTATAGGTGTTTACAGGAGGAAATGGTGGAACATATGAGGGAGTTATTTGTGAATATACAAGAGGGTGGTCGGGTTCCACCCTCTTGGAAAACGGCTAATGTATGTTTGATTCCTAAAGAGGGTAAAGATAATGTTCAAGTAGAAAATTTTAGACCTATTTCCTTGTTGAATACGGATTATAAGATTTTTGCCAAAATTTTGGCTAATAGATTAATGACAGTTTTGACACAGAGGATTCACCCGGATCAAACTGGTTTTTTACAAGGGAGACAGATGAAAACCAATGTTAGACAACTCGTTAACATATTGGAATATTTGGATAAACATATCCAAGTACCAGCTGTTTTAATGTTTTTAGATGCAGAAAAAGCTTTTGATAGACTGAATTGGACGTTTCTGCAAAGGCTTGTGGTAAGGATGGGAATGGGGGACCAGTTTATTAATTCTATATCAGCTATATATCAGAAACAAACAGGACAGATTATAGTGAATGGACAATTAACAGATTCATTTAATATAGAAAAGGGTACTAGGCAGGGTTGTCCCTTATCCCCTTTATTGTTTGTTTTAACCTTAGAGGTACTATTGAATAGGATTAGAGCATCAGAGGAATTAAGGGGGGTACAAATTAGACAACATGATTATAGATTATGTGCCTTTGCAGACGATTTACTTGTGACGCTAACTCAGCCAATACAATCGGTTCAGAGTTTGATGGAAATTATTCAAAATTATGGAAAAGTTTCAGGTTTTAAACTAAATTTATCCAAGACAAAGATGTTGGTTAAAAATCTTGATAACAAATTAAAACAAGATTTGGAAAGAATAACGGGATGCGAGATAGTTAAAAAAATTAAATATTTAGGAATTTATATAGAAGCTTCAAATGGTAAATTATATAAGAATAATTATGAACTTTTATGGTGTAAAGTACAAAAAGAATTGGAGAATTGGAAAAAACTACAATTATCCATGTTGGGCAGAATAGCCGCTATTAAAATGAATGTATTGCCGAAATTTTTATTTTTATTTCAAATGTTACCAATACTTAAAAAGGATGGAAATCTCGATGAATGGCAGAAAGGTATAAACAAATTCATTTGGGATGGCAAGAAACCAAGGGTTAAATTTAAAATTATTCAAGACACAAGAGAGAGAGGTGGTTTGAAAGTGCCTAATTTTAAATTATATTATTATGCAGCAGTTCTAGTGGTTATAAGTGATTGGATTAACTTAACAAATGAAAGAATATTAAATATAGAAGGATATGGGTTAGTATATGGGTTCCACGCGTATTTAGTTTATGACAAAAAATTGGATAGGAGTTTTAAAGAACATATAATAAGAAACTCTGTCTTGCGAGTCTGGAAAAAGTATTATTATAAGTTAAATGGTAAAATTCCTTTATGGACAGTTCCCAGACACGCAATACAGAGTATAGGTATACAACAAATTCAAGACGTGGTGCCCTATGATAAACTTTTAAATAAAGAAGGGAATAGCATAGAACTGATATCATTAGATAAATTAAGGGAGGAAGGTATAGCTCATAATTGGTTTTATCATGCACAACTTCAAGCCAGATGGCAAAAAGATGTCAAGATGGGTTTTTCTTTAAAGGATGATGAAAAATTAATTATACAAATTAGAGATCAAAGAAAGATGCATATTAAAAGAATATATGATGCTTTAATTGAAATTGATTCTGGAACTGAATTAATTAAAGACTGTATGATTAAATGGGAAGGTAACTTCGGCCACCCAATTATGATGGAAACTTGGAAAAGAATATGGGTGAAAAATGTTAAATTTACACAAGCTCAGCATCTAAGAGAAAATTTTTATAAAATGTTTTACAGATGGCATTTAGATCCCAAAAAATTATCGTCTATGTATCCAAATTTGCAACCCAAATGTTGGCGATGTGACTCTATGGACGCTACTTACTTTCACATTTGGTGGTCTTGCAAAAAAATTAAGGCTTTTTGGATAAAAATATGGTGGATTCTTCAAAATATCTTGAAAAAGCGTATTGAGTTTGTACCACAGTTGTTTTTGTTGGGTATTACAAAGGACTGTTCCACTACAGAGACTAAGTTGATTTTGAACTTGATTACTGCTGCAAGACTGTTGGTGGGACAATATTGGAAGTCATCTGAAATACCATCTATTGAAGAATGGACATTAAAAGTTACCCATCTTGTGGAGATGGCTAAGATTTCGGCATACCTGAAGAACCACTCAAATGAAACGTTTTTGATGGACTGGAAGAAATGGATTGATTATATGCAAAAGAAATATCAGTTGAAAGAATTAGATTTGATATATAGTTAAATAGTTTAATATAGTAGTTTAGTGAGGTTTCTTGTGTTTTTACCCTGTATTCATTCTGGGAAGTCGGGGGGGGGAGGGGGGAGGGAGATAATATATGTTAGCTTATGTTTCTCAACTGTAGTTGGGGACTTAGGGATTAGATAATTTTTGTAGGATGCTCGGTAGAATTGTAGCTAGTGTTTTGGACGGCGAGGAGGAGGAGCGAAAATACAAGAGGAGTGGGCTGGTGGAGGGTGTTCTGGAGGGGGGTTCCGAGCAGTTCTTTGTATTGTTTATTTTTATTATGTAATTTGTTTGTTTTCAGTTGAGTTAATAGGTTACTATGTTATAATTGTTAAAAGTTTTTTATAAAAAATTTTAATAAAAAAATTATTAAAAAAAAAAAAAAAAAACAAAGCCCCCACCCAAACAGAACACTCCCCCATCCAATCAGAGCACAGCCAATCCCCCATCCAATCAGAGCACAGCCAAGCCCCTAACCAATCAGAACACACCTCCACCCAATCAGAAGACAGCCAAGCTCCCACCCAATCAGTTCATACCCCCACTGGCAGTTAAAAGGAAGAAACAGCTACGATCACATATATATATATATGTACATGTTCGTTTGTTCAAAATCTTAAATCTCTGAAAGTTCTTCACCAATTGCTTTGAAATTTTGACACAATGTTGCATTCGAATACACACATGTTTTTATATACCTATATTATATAGATGTCACACCTGTGACAGGTAAAACATGCTTTTTTTGAAAAACAGCGCCATCTGTTGGACATAAAAGCAACACACGCTACGATTTCAGACAATCTCTATATCTGCACAGACAATGGAACAACAAAAAATATTGTATACCCACAAGCATTGTGAAATTAAACATATTAGAGAGCCAATGTGAGCCAATTCAGAGGCTGGCCGTCGTCCTGTTGATTGCATTTCCCCCTTGCAGACAGTGGATGGGAAATATATATTACCTTGAGTGTTTTTTGATGCACACTGTTGGCCCAAAATGTTTCTCCCATATTTGGGCCGACAGGGTGCATCAAAAAACACTCAAGGTAATTCTCCTCCCCTTTCTTTTCTCTTCCCTCCCTCACACAACTGACAAAGTGAGAAAGAGCCTGTGGCCTAGAGGTCAACACAGCTGCCTAACGTGCAAGCAGCCCAGGTTCAAATCACAGAAGGATATGTCTGGCTGATGAGAGTTAATTAGCTCGAAATAGCTATTCCAGTCTCCCTTAATTCTTTGTCAGCAATCCCAAAAAATTATGTATATATATACCCATGACTTCATTATTTACTTCCACAAAGATGAAGAGATCATTCAAAGTCAAGGTAACTAAATTCGTATGCAGGGAGACTATTTTTAGCATTGAGTCATAGCTGTATGCTAATTGCAAATTGGGTTGTAGAACATCTTGATGAGGTTGCCCTCCAAGGCTCTGGAGATGGGTCAGGCCAGGCCAACAAGAGGGTAGTTCACAACTTCAAGATCACCCCTGACAAGCCCGATCTCTCAGTGTGTTTTGGTGAAACGGTAGGTTGTTGGGAATTCCTGCTTAAAAAGACCTTAGCGCACTAGACAGAATTAAGTGTGCGACGGTTGTGTGCTCCTTCAGGAGGTGTGCAGGTTCTTTGTACTGTGGAAGTGCTCTTTGCTTTTGACTTGATGAGAAGATCCAGTCCATGCCAAGACTGGCCAGTTGTGGTCCTTTTTTGTTTCTCTGCCTGAACTGTGTATTTCCTTTCCCACACAGGACTGTCATTTAATTTGAGGGATTCTAATGTCTGAAATTATGTTTTTACAAATGTGCAGTGTGTCCAGCTGAGCAGAGCATGGAGTGAACAACTTGATGGACAACCAACAAGATAAGGAATGTGCCTCGGAAGACCAAGAAACAATCTTGATTAATGGGGTGAAAGAGGATGGTAAGGGATCTAATTATAGCAAGGGATCTGCCATCACCACCTCTGTGTTCTTTGCTCAGAGATCTATCCTAAATGGGGCAGGGTTTTTCTGCCATTTCCAAAGATTGTTGGGTGGGATAACAATTAGGAAGTTTCTTTTTTTATTGATTTAATATTTCTGAGAATCCAAAATTCTTCACATGCTTTCTGCCACCCTGCAACACTTCCAACATAATTTGGCAATGGCAAACACTAGCATTTTAACTGACTTCATCAGAAGTCCCAGATTAGTAAAAAAAAAAAAAATGATGTATTTTTACAACAGTCAGAAACCTGCAAAATTATCCAAATCCTGTACAATTCTAGTGAGAAATTCAAACTCACACGTCAGAATTGAAATCATGTAAGATCGTGTTTCTCAACCTTGGATACTTTAAGATGAATGAACTTCAACTCCCAGAATTCCCCAGCCAGCACGATGAGTTAAAGTCCACCGGTCTTAATGCAGGCTGGCTGGGGAATTCTGGGAGCTGAAATCCTCACATTCAATAATACCAAGGTTGAGAAATACTGATGTAAGATTTTACAATTTTGTGAGATATCAAATGACAATGATGATTGTCATCAACTAAAATTGCAGAAGGGATACCTGTTAGGAGATGACTAAGGAAGTCCCGGAGGTGAATATTATTTTCCCCATATTACAATGGACGGATATCTTTTCCCTGCCTCAAGACTTCCTCTTAGCAATGGCAGTTTAATAGGCTCAATAAAGCTCAGAGAAACCAAGGAGCCCTCAGGCCCCATAAAGATTTGACGATTGTCCCTTATATTTACATTTTCATAACTGGGAGGATTTAAATGCAACACAATTGAAAGCGAATTCCTTGTGTCACCAGTCAGGCTGGGCCGATAAAGAATATTCCCATTCCTATATTCCTATTCCTAATTGGCTACTTGATGAAAAAACATGTGATTTTGTACTTTCTGGATATGTTGTCCAAACTTGATACCATAATAGGAAACATTAATCATCCTCTCAGATTTATTTCCTTTTATGTTCTTTAGCTGAGGCCAGTAGTTCGGTGGGATTAACCTGGACTCAAGGAAGAGGGCTTGTAGTGAATTTTCCTCACTTTTCTTGCTGATGTGCCTTGACTCACTAGCTTGATTGGTATCTTCTGTTTCCTCCAAAATAGCACTGATTTCAAAAAGAAAATATTTATTTTTGGATAGCTTTACATTTCCCCTCCAAGCCAACTTATGAGTGATGAGTGCTGGAGATCCCAGGGAAGGAGGGTCAAAATAGTCAAGATGTTGTCCATGACTGCACAAAACCTGCCCCCTCATTATATATCACGAATGAAGGTGAATATATGTTGCAGAATCCAATCTGAATCGTCACTGGGGCCAGAGTGGTAAATGAACACTCCTGTTGACTGACAAGGTGCCAAACTCATTGGTAGCATCACATTGCAACGAGCAAGGACATACATTCAATTTTGCTGCTACTAAGATTGTTGGATGAGCAGGGACAAAAACAGCCAGGGAAGTGATTGAAGCCTGGGAAATGGGTCCCTTGTCAGTCAACAGGAGTGCTCATTTATCACCAGTTTATCAAGTACTTAGGAAACCAAATGCACAGGTATAGTATAGGGGGTACCTTGCTCAATAGTAGTAACTGTGAGAGGGACCTCGGAGTCCTAGTGGACAATCACTTAAATAGGAGCCAACCGGGTGCTGCAGCTGCCAAAAAGGCCAACACAGTGCTGGGCTGAATTAACAGAGGGATAGAATTAAGATCACGTGAAGTGTGAGGACATGATAGCAGCGTTCCAGTATCTCAGGGACTGCCCCAAAGAAGAGGGAGTCAAGCCATTCTCCAAGGCACCTGAAGGCAGGACAAGAAGCAACGGGTGAGAAGCAACCTAGAACTAAGGAGAAACTTCCTGACAGTGAGAACAATTAACCACTGCCTCCAGAAGCGGTGAATGCTCCAAGACTGGACAGCTATTTGTCCGAAATGGTATAGGGTTTCCTGCCTGAGCAGGGGGTTGGACTAGATGACCTCCAAGGTCCCTTCCAACTTTATTATTATTATTATTATTATTATTATTATTATTATTATTATTATTATTATTATTATTATTATGGGCTTGGCAGCCAACAACTTAATAACCAGCTAACAGCACTCCAATCAACAACTAAAAACCCACACACAACAGGCACATAAATATTACATATAGAATAGCCCAAAGCACATATTCCGGTAGAGCAGAGGTCCCCAACCTTTTGAGCACCAGGGACCAGTTCTGTGGAGAGAGGCTTTTCCATGGACCAGAGAGTGCGTGGTTTTGTGTGCTGCCTGCATCCCACGGATGGGGCTTTGCTTGTTTGTGTGGACCGGTTGCTGGTATGCCGTAGCCTGGTACCAGTCCACGGACCGGGGGTTGGGGACCCCTGCTGTAGAGTGAAGTTCCCTGAGGATGGGCTCCAGAACACGTCCGAAAGCTCGGATGACTAACCTTCTGGTCCCGGGGACTGACCCAAATTGGATCTTACTTTATTATATATGTTCACAAATCATGTCATTTGATTTTTTTGACACACACCCCATTAGTCGTTGGATTATATTTCATTTATGATTATAAAAAATATAATTAATCTACATAAAAAGTAGAGTTTCCCAATCTACAGCCCTTCAAATATCATTGTACATTTTCAGATCAAACTCTCTGGGCCATTTTGGCAAAATCTGATAATGAGCATCTTAAACCAAGTAACAAAAAATTAATTAAAAGTGCCTCTGCTTTTACAAAAAATGTAAACTTCTTTGGCCTCTTCAACTTTTTCTGCAGAGCCCGGTCAACACGCATTAGGGGATGATAATAATAATAATAATAATAATAACAATAACAATAACAATAACAATAACAATAACAATAACAATAACAATAACAATAACAATAACAATAACAATAACAATAACAATAACAATAACAATAACAATAATAATATTCATGTACATGGAAATTAAATTCGAAAGCAATAGAATTGTTATTATTAAAATTTTCTCTGTATACTGACCTCATCTGAGCTCAAATTGACACAAGAATATTAAATCAAACTATCTTAGAAAGGTAAACAAGAAATAGGAAGCAATAATACTTTTTATAACTGCTGGCTCAGAATTTGTGAGGATTATTTGTTTTTAAAGTGTGTGTGTAAATTTAATAATGCATCAAGTCAATCAAATTAATTCATTCTGTTGCCTTCCTCCGTGGCTCCGTCTTCCATCAAAAATGGGAAGGTCCAGAACAGCATTCTTACTAATCCTCTCTCTCTCTCTCTCTCTCTCTCTCTCTCTCTCTCTCTCTCTCTCTCTCTCTCTCTCTCTCTCTCTCTCTCTCTCTCTCTCTCTCTCTCTCGGCTATTCTTTCAGAATCGAGCAATCTGGATGGTGACGACAAACCCCTCCGTGCGGCAGCGGACGCTGCAGTCCCCTTTCCGGCCGTGACGTCCGCAGGGGCAGCTCAAAAAGAGACCCGATCCCAGCCGGCCCTGACTTCCAAGAAGACCTGCTGGCTAAGCCCTCCTTCCCCCTTGAGACTGGCTGATGTCCCCGATCACATTTCCGATGACTCCTCCTCCGTCCATGCCATTTCCCTCACCTCTTGTGTCACGAAGGGCATGAGCGCCTGGTCCCTGCCGGCAGACTGTGAGAAGGCCCCCTTCAGCATGATGGAGCCCGGGAGCATGTCCGCCTTCACCGGCGACTGTTTGATGCAGCCAAGTCGGACCTGCCTGGGGTGTTTTATTGAGTCGAAGGACAGCCTGGATCCAGAACCCGGGATCAGCCTAAAAGTGGGTGACATAAATAGGGATTACGACACCTGTTCGGTCTCCGACATTGGGATTCACTGCATGAGTACAGGAGAGACCATGCGATACGGAGACCAGCTCCTTTCTGACCAGCTTCTCAGCTTCCCCGTGCACAAATCGAGAGCAGCCGACAAACGGGAGGCCGACAAATCCGACAGTGACTCGGAGGATCCAACTCAGAAAAATTATTATGACGGATTACTTTTGGACAAGTGCAATGTGGAGGAACCTTTACTAACAAATCCCAACCAGGAATGGGGTTATTTTGAATCTTTCATTAGCGAAAGCAAAATTGAGCTCCTTGACCTTTGCTCCAAAAATGAGCTCTCTGTAAATCTGTTTTCCGAGGAGGATGTGGATAATTACATGTTCGATGATGACGATTCGACCTTGGGAAGTGACGTCTGCTCTTTAAAGATTCGTTATGAATCCTTCCAGGACAGTGTGAAGGAGAAAACGGGTGGCCTGCAAGAGGACACCCAGTTTAACTTCTTCCCCAGTGTGTTTAGTGGGTGTCCAAAAAGGGATGGTAGGACTGCTTTGAAGAGGGGACCCCGAGGGGCAACTGATCCTTCCCAATTCAAATCTGAGGAGACCATCATTTGGGGGGAAGAGGAGGGGGATGGACAGCAGGAGGAGGAGGAGGAGGAGGAGGAAGAGGAGGAGGAGGAGGAAGAGGGAGATGAAAGTGAGAAAGTTGCCTTAAACAAATCTTGCACCAGTACAGAAGTTGTACAGTACATCACTCCCAAAAGAAATCACTTCTTGGAACTGGTGAACTCCACAGAGGACTCGGGGGAGTTCAGCGATGATAGCACTTGCACCGAATCCTCTTTCGACGTCCTTCAAGACCTGAAGGACTGCAACAAGTATCTTCCCCGGGACCACTCCAGTTCCTTCATCCAACAGAACTACGGCCTGCGAGCAAAAAGGAAAGTGCGATATAGCGAAGACTACCTTTATGATGTGGATTCCATCGAGAGTGAGAAGATTGTGGACAAGAAGGAGTGGATCCCGGATGGTCCCAAGGAAGAAGATGACGACGACTGGTGTCCGAAGAAGAGACGGAAAGTTTCTCGCAAAGAGCCCCCCGTCATCATCAAGTATATCATCATCAACCGGTTCAAAGGAGAGAAGCACATGTTGGTCAAGCTTGGCAAAGTTGACCCCAGCGAGATGACAGTGACCTTGAGTGAGGAATTGTTGAGCAAATATGCCAAGTTGGCCCCCCTCAAGTCTTTTTGGCAGGAGAGGTGGCAGATCCGGCTTAACTTTCTCAAGTCTGCCCTCTATCACAAGCAGAGTTTCTATCTCAACGGCTCCGAGGTGGCCTTCCTGTCCCATCCACGCAAGCGCAAGGGCAAGATAGCCCACCGGCACCGGATCCAAAGGATTAAGGCCATCGAGCAGCCGGTGGGCAAGGGCAGCTCTTTCTCGTCAGAATCCAAGCAGCTCTGTTGCAGGATCGGAGACGAGGAAGGAGGCCCGAAGGGGATCCAGGCCATGGCCATCGCAGCCCCCAGTTGCGTCAACGGCATCCATCTGAGCGACATTGCCGGCCTGGCCCTCCCTCCAGGCAAAGCCCGGGAGAGGGAATTCAAAGGGCCTGAGAGAAAAGTCTTGCGCAGGATCAAATTCAAAAGTGAGGCCCGGTTGAAATGCAAGCGACTCAAAGCTGCCACCGGTCTCGCTGAGGTTTCGGCAGCCTTGGAGAATCCAGAGTCCGCCACGGGGTTAAAGGATGAAAGCGCGCCTTGTGCTGCAGACAGCACTCCTCTCTCAGAGAGCCAGGAGGACAAACTGGCGAAAAATGCCCTTTCCTTCCTACCCACCACCTGCACTTCAAACAAGCCAGCCGCATCTGCTAATCTGGCAGCCAGCGTGCCCCTCATCCCTGGCGGGTACCTGCAGACATTATTGGATGCCTCTGACTTGGCCCACAGCACTGGCATCACGTACTTCAGTCCTGCCGCCTCGGAGCAGCAGCAGCAGCAGCAGCAGCAGGAGATCCTCCCCAGCCTCGTCCAAGCAGAGAAGGCCTTCTGTGCCCTGCAGCCTGCCCAGAGCTGCATTTTGTCCCCACCGTCCGAATCGGAGTTACAGCAATCCCCAAGTCCCCTCGAGATTGAGCCCGGCAACTTCCAACGTGTTTGGCCAGCTGGCAAGGCAAGCAGCCCGAGCAGTCAGGGCTTTGCTGGGCAGCTGCCAGACGCCTCCCTGCTTTCGGCTGTAGAGTTTGGTAACTGTGCGGGGTCGGATGACCTGCCAACCTCAGGATACACCCAGGTCCACCTGAGCAACAGCAAAGTATTATACCAAAAAAAATTCCTCCTGGAGGGCCAGCAGCTGCAGTCGGATGACTCCTACCAGTCTTGTCCCTTCAACAACCGAGAGGGGAATTTCCCCTTCCAGCGGGGCACACTCAGCACCGATGACGGGAGACTTGTGAGCTTCGATTCGGTGGGCTCCCTTTCCGCCACCTCCAGCAATTACAGCTCCTTGAGCTTAAAGTCTTGCGAGAAGGATGGAGATGATGAAATTGCCGATGACTTCTTGGCCCACTGCAGCCCCAAGCTGGTGATTCAGCAAAGCATCGATGAAATAACGCCCTTGAAGGAGTCCACCGATCTTCTAGATATTTCTAACTTCACCCCCGACAAATTCCGCCAGTCGTCCCTTTCGGAAATGTCTCCTCCAGATACGCCCAACCTTTCCCCACAGATTGCCGGGCCAGAAACTAAAACCCTGGGGAACATGAAGTGTTTCCCGGAGAGCAGCCAAGTGGTGTTAAGCAACCCCGAGAAGGTCAGCTGGAGCTGTGGCGTTCTGCAGGCTCCAGACCAGGCGGATAATGGATTCACTTTAAATAATCATCAGTTTCAGTTCCATATGTTCACCGATGAGGATTCTGTCAGCCTCCTCGAAAAAAGCCCATCCTTGTCAACTTTTAATGAGCCATCTGCCCAAGTTAGTACCAATAGCAAAGCGACAAAATGCAAGAGGAGAAGTTCATGTAATAAAAATTTGGGTGCCAACCAAAACCCAACCCAGAAAAACATTCGGAAAAAATCTCCCAAAGCCAACAAAGGCTCCGAAAAGGCCCCCAGCAGAAATTCCAGGCAGTCTCCCAAAACTTCAAGGAAAGGGAAAAACGGAGCAGGGGTCAATGGAGAAAAGACCCTCGCTCTGGGCGGTAGAGTAGCTGGTCTCTTGAACAGTTCAAACTCCTCGGCAAAAATGTTGGCCGATTCCCTACAGCAGGGCAGCCCAAATGCCCTCCGGATAGGGAAGGCCAACGGTCTGTCCAGGGAATGGCCGCTGGGGAAGGACAGTAGCGGTGGCTGGTCCGAAACCAGCATAGGAAGTGCCAACAGCCTTCTGGATGATGATCAAAGAGAATTTGAGGAGCCGTCCAACATTTTGTCAAACATTGCATCTGGCATGGCAGATGTTCAGAGATTTATGATGGCCTCCATCGAGCCCTTGTGGGGGCCTGTTGGCCACAGCGACGTCTCTGATCTCTTCCGATCCCCCGAATCAAACAGCCTGAAACTGAAAACTCTTAAGATCCTGGCTGGCACATCTCCCGAATCCAAGAAGAAGGTCAACGGCAGTTCTTCGGGATCGGGACGCAATCACAAATCGGGGAACAAGGGCTCGAGTAAAACCGGCAGCCGAGCTGCTCCCTGCGACCCGGGACGCTCCGGTTCATCCACCAGCTACACCACAGACATTCATTCACCTTTTTTTGATAAAAGCTATAGTAACCTGAGCACTTTAGCCAAAAATGAACCTACCCATAAAAAGCTCTACCGACACAAATCCACGTCAAAGTCCCTGCGCGACGAGAACTGCAAAGTCAAGCGGGCAGAGAGAGAACAGGGCCCAAAAGACCCAACCACAGTAGTTTCCTTTGAAAAACTGAGGTAATACCACACCAAGCTGGCTGGAATGCACCCTAACTTCCTTGCTCCCTGCTAAGCCCATCCCTGCTCATATTTTCCTACTTGGGAAACCAGAATTGCATGAAAGAGACATTGCCCTTTTACAGGTCTTTTTTCCGTTGTCGTCGTCGTTCTTGGTTTCGTTCTCAACGTGCATGAAAACACTTATTTCTTGCAAGCTACTTCAAAAGAATGACTTTTTTTCCTGGCTTGGCTGGGGGCCGGGAGGGGGGAGGGGTTGAACACCGACTAACAAAGCTGTTCCTTTTATTCTTGCTGATTGGCTTTTTCTGATTTGAATTCCTTTATTTATTCTTAAAAGGTTAATTCTGTGCTCCTTTTTTAATGGCTTGGAAAAGAGAGGAAGGGGAGAGGAAAGATTTCCGGGGGGGGGGAAGAGAGGGAGGGAGTCTTTTTGTAAAAAAACAAAACACAGAGGGAAAAAAAGAGATGCGTCCCCCAAGCTGAGATTTTTAAAGGGTCTTTTAACATTTGCAGAAGTCAAGGGTTTCATCCCCAGTTGAGTGCGACGAGATGATTAGCCGTGTTTTTAGCCCTGTCGATATCTTTATCCCTGCACCCTAAGAGCTCCGTCTTTCAAACATTCCCCCCCCTACTATATGATTCCACCGAGTTAAAATGGCAGATCAAATCTTTGGTTTTTCTGCAGGGATACAGACTACATTCTTCTTAAGGCAGAAACAGCATTTGGGGTTTTACCTGTATTTGGAGAAGAGCTGCTGCCTTTTTCTAGGAAGACGTTTGAAGTTTCCTTGGTTCCCCAACTTTCCTTCCCCCCATTTTTATTCCCCTTTGTTCACCCAATGTCTTTCTTTTGCTCAAAAGGGGGGGGGGGGAAATGCCATGCCTTGTCATACATCCAAGTGTTTAAAGTGCTGACATGGAAAGCCTGAAGCGGTGGGGGCTTTGGAAGCCAATCTCGTTCCCCTTTTTCCAAAGCCGCCCTCTTCTTCTTGTACAATTATTGCTGCACTCTCAACCCCGCAAATTGTGCCAAACGCCAAGTGTTGTACTGTACATATTTTTACATCTCTTCTGGGTTGTGAATGTTTGGTGGTGCTTTCTCTTTTCTTTTTTCTTTCCCCCTTTTTTTTTTGATTGACGAGAAACATTCCGATGAAACAGTTGGCCAACTCTCTTTAGACAGCCACCGCCACTGAAAGGGTGAGGATCTGTTTGCTCCCGAGGTGCTGAATGTTTTATGGACCTACCTGACTTCTTTGTGCCAAATTGACTTACCTCATTGAATGGATGTTTTCCTGGGGCTTGCAACTTTTAAAGAGGTGGGGAGAAAGTGGGGGAGGCTGTAAAACGAAAAATAGGGATAGCTGGGCCCTCTCCAAAATCCAAACGAATACATATATATATATATCTCTACCTATATATAAAACAAGGTCATAAAAAATAATTATAATATTGATAACTCAAAATAACGCTGCTGGAAATTCAAGTAGTTGCATTTAATGATTTTAAGAGCAGCTGTTTTTTCTATCACCTGTTTTGTTTCGAGCCAAGCTTCCAGGCGGAAGATAGTTTCAAAAGCAAAGCTGTATGGCTGGCACTTTGTATCCGTTTTCTATATTTTGTAATACAAACCTGGGAATTTTCGAGGAAAAAAAAGCCGTCTGAAAAAAAAAAGAGCGATGCATTTCATAGACACTATATTGATCTTTCATTTTGAGCTTTTTTGTAACCATTTTTATGCTCCTTGTCGCAGGAAAAACTTGCTGACTCAAAAATATGATGTTTTCGAAATGTTTTAACCTTTGCAATGACCATATTATTTGAAGGTTTGTAAACGAAAAATAAGTCAAATGTAATTGTTAATGCAATTCCAGATGGAATGTCAGCCCTCTCACCTTCCAGGATACGTGGCATCAGCTTCCCATCATCCCTAACTGTGGATGTCCAGGAATGTTGGGGGCTGTAGTCCACACACATCCAGAGGGGCACAGATGGGGTGAGGGAAGAGGGTCCTGAGGGGGCAACAAAGGAGTCAAGATGGCAGTTGCCACCATATGCAACCACAAACCCTGTGGGGGCTTCAGTCCAGCCATCTTGGCTTTTCAAACACCCTGTCACCCCACCCCTTATGGAGGCGGATTTACACACCCCAAACAAAATTGACCTTCTTATGATTGCATCCGGTTGCGATCCAGATTCAGAATGTTAACAATGGGGTGTTTCCCCCTACACACAAACACACCTCTGAGAGGAATAAGTGCTGGCTACTTACGGAAATACCATTCCCCAAAGATCTTATTTTGAACCCTTTTTCCCAGCCCCAGGTCTCCCTTGAAGGGAAAAAAAATGTCTTAATGTTTATTTTCTATGCGTACCTGAGCCTGTGATTTTGCTCCCGATCTATGGTGAAACTTGATGTGTGTGGGGGGGCTCCTTGTGAGCAGAAGAGAGTGAACTGATGCACTGAAAAACAGTCTTAGGAAAAAGACTGATGAGCAATTGACGGAGTGATAGCAGCAACATCCGGTCCAGTTTGTTTTTCTTTCAGGATTAAGGGTTTTGGTTCTGAGCTATCAAAGTGTGTTTGACTGTATCCCCCTCCCATTTCAGTAAAAGGAGAGAAAGCAGATGCCTAAAAATATTCTAGATGACGTAAGAGAAAGCCATTCCGCCTACAGGAATACTCTGATAGATAATGGGTTCACTAGATTTGTCCAATTCCCCTCTTTGTTTACTTAACAAAAAATAGTATTCGTAATGCCCGTATCCCTGGAAACAATACTTGCATGCATGCCTGTTGTCCTCTGATTGGGTTAGACTTCAGTTCCCCTAATCCTAAGTCATCATCGCTCAGGAGTAGGGGAGTTGACATCCAAGGCATTTAGGTTGCACTGGTTGATTTGCCAAGATAAGATGGACTCACCTTCTACTTGTTGATTCTATGTCATGGTCCATACTGTCCTGGAGAACTGGAAGAAGAAAGCTCTAATTTTATAAGGAGGCTGTGCTTAAGGATGAACAGAGAAGGCCAGTCCAGCACACATGGGCTGGCCTTTGGAAGGACTGTCACCTGGGGGTCACCAGCCTAATGAGGATGTTTCACCACTACAGGAATTAGAGGCAGGATCCCTGGCCATTGTCAAGCTTCAAAAACCAACACAGACAACACTGATTCTTCTAAGAAGGTTTTTTTTTTAATTTTGTTCCTCACCTATAGACAGCATCTTGCCACACTAAAGCAGACAACTCGCCCCACCAAACATACACTCTGGGAATTATTAGGGAGGAAACATATTTATCCTCTTCACTGTCTCTTGCTTCTCTGGAAAGTACTTCCTCCTTCTGGGAATACAGACCATATTCCATCACAGCCATCTTCTTCTGGTGAAGAGCGCCATCCTTAATAGGGCCTTCATCTTTTTTCACCAAAGAAACCTGTACTGTTTGTAGAACAATGGACCAGGAAATCTTTTGGGAGTAAAGAAGAGTGAGGCACCAGAAATACTGCACTCATGCAATTGTCTTGCCTTGTTGCACACCATAGTGTTCCACTTGGGATGCCAAGGTGGGATTTCTTTTACTTTTCAAACATCTACCCATTCAATGGGTCTTCTTCCTTGCCTAGGTGTAGGTCATTCTCTGCCACAAATACCTAGACCAGCATCCTGAACCCATGGGCCCATTTGCCACTCTCTCAGTATCATCGAAGTGGACAGAGAATTGCTGTCAAGTGCCAGGGCTCATCCCTCTCCCCTTACACCCACCAGTCTCACCAGTGCTGGACTGAGTCGGGGCTGATCTGTTGGACATCCTGGGCAGTGTTTCTCAACTTCATCACCTTCAAGCTGTGTGGATTTCAGCTCCCAGATTCCCCAGCCAGCAGTCTGCATAGCTTACAGAGGCTGAAAAACCCTGGTCTACGGCAGGAGGGCTCGAAATATGTAGCCTTGCCACTGTGTGCTTAGCAAAGATGGAACTGAGTTAAAATATGCCACCTCGAGAACACAGGCAATTGTTCAAGAGCCCAGTGAGAGGTCTGGAGGTCAAGATCGTACATTGTAGCCCACGGCACAATTGGCATCTACACATGTCCTTTAAAAAACGTTTTCGATGATCATGGTTCTGCTGATAGGAAACACGGTGGAATGTCAGTGCAAGGAAGACCAAACCAAAACACCTGGGTGCCCAGGTTTGCCACAGACCAAACCGTTGTAAAATGGGTGGGTTAGTGGTCCATTGGCCCCCGTGTGGAAGTTCCATGCAAATAGAAAATAAGCAGGGGATATGCAACTGGAGCAGAACCATAGAGTCATAAGGCTGGAAGGGACCTCGGAGGTCTTCTAGTCCAACCCCTGCCCAAGGCGGGAGTCCTTACACCATCCCAATCTTTTTTCTCTGTTGTGAAAGCCATTTCCTTGAAGCTAAGACTCCCTGCCCATTTCCAAATGGGTAGCATTCATAGTTCTCCCCCCCCCAGATGCAGTCAAGAGCTACTACTTTATGTCCACATAGAATCCTCTAAAAAGATGAGGTCCAAATCCTGAATTATCTGCTAAAAGCATTTGCAGTTTTTCAGTAGTACATTCTTCTGCCTGTTGAGTCCCTAGCTGATAAAGCTAAATACATTTATTTAGTATTTATGTATCCATTAAATAAATTTGACTTCACCTTTCTCTTGTCTATCTAAATCAGTGTTTTTCAAACTTGGCCACTTTTAAGATATGTAAAATTCTAATAGTCTTTCCCCCCCCCCTCTGTTGTATTTCACTTCAATTTATTTGTATAAATGCGCTTCCTATTTTTTTTGTCTTTGATAATATATGCATTTTTATCTTTGTATTTTTCTTTTCTTTTGTATTGTTTCAAAAACAATCAAAGAATAATTTTTTTAAAAAAACTGGCTGGGGAATTCTGGGAATTGAAGTCCGCACAACTTAAAGTGGCCATGTTTGAAAAACACAGATCTAGACCTTTCTCCTTGCAGTGCTGGCACACAATTAGCTCTCTGTCTTTTTTCTTTTTTTAGTGAATGCCCCCTTCCCCCCCCCCAAGGCTGCGGGCATCCTTAATTTTGTGTCTCAACTTGCTCCCTGTTTCAGTTCACCGCTAACTGCTGTGTTTCCCAAATGCCGTGTTTCTCATAGTTTTCTGGTGGGTCTTTATCAAATTCCATTCATCCATTACGCTGATTAATCTCCCTCCCATTCACTCTGACACTTATTCTCACACGCACACAGAGAGAGAGTTCAGAATTCCTAGGGAAGCTGGTGTGTTTTGTGCAAACTTATTCTGTTGGGGTTGAGTCTTTCTGCTACCCCTCGACTCCTTGGCATTTTCACAATGCCTTTCTCTTTTTCCTTGGGGCAAACATGTCATTGCTACCTTTTGAGACTTGGCTTAGAATATAGAGTAACAATGTAGTAAGGGCCTTTGGGGGTCTTGTAATCCAACTCTTTGCTCGAGCAGGAGACCCTAGACCAGGGGTAGGCAACTTTGGCTCTTTTATGACTTGTGGACTTCAACTCCCAGAATTCCTGAACTGGCATGGCTCAGCTTGGAAACCTCTTCCTTTCCCCTCAGCACAGCTGGCTCAGGAATTCTGGGAGTTGAAGTCCACGAGTCATAAAAGAGCCAAGGTGGCCTACCTCTGGCCTAGGCCTAGGCCGCTTTATGACTCGTGGACTTCAACTCCCAGAATTCCTGAGCCAGCATGGCTCAGCTTAGAAGCCTCTCCCTTTCCCCTCAGCATGGCTGGCTCAGGGATTCTGGGAGTTGAAGTCCACCAGTCATAAAGTGGCCTGGGCCTGGGGCAGGGCAGGCAACCTTGGCTCTTTTATGACTGGTGGACTTCAACTCCCAGAATTCCTGAGCCAACACGGCTCAGCTTGGAAACCTCTCCCTTTCCCCTCAGCATGGCTGGCTCAGGGATTCTGGGAGTTGAAGTCCATCAGTCATAAAAGAGCCAAGGTTGCCTACCCCTGCCCTAGACCATTCCGGACAACTGGCTGTCCAGTCTCTTCTTGAAAATCTCCAGTGATGGAGCACCCACCACTTCCAGAGGCAAGCCATTCCAATGATGAATTGTTGTCACTGTCAGGAGATTTCTCCTTAGTTCCAGGTTGGGTCTGTCTTTTTATCAGAAGCTGATTAAAAGCAGTGTAACCAGGGTCTGAATCTTGGACTTTCTCCATTTTTCCTCTTTTTCTAACCCATTTCCACATCCTGCACAGCCACGGTTCCTCCTGAATGCCTTCCCCTGTTCTCTGCCTCTTTGCTTTAGGTTACCGCTGACCCATTCCTGTTGCTTGCAGCTGTTCATCAGCAGCACCCAGCTATCAATCTCTGTTTTTTATCTTTTCTTGAACTTCCGGTCCTTTGGCAATGACAGGAAGAAAGGAAGGAGAGGCGAGGCTGGCAGCCGTTCTGAGAAGGACAGGGCAGCCACAGTAAGGCCACGGAGCAGACGTGAATCAGGGGCCCCGTCCTCAAAGGGGTGCAGCCAAGGCAGTTCAAGAATTTTAAGGCCCCTCTTTTGCCAAGGCCTCAAGCAGACTTCCTCAAGCTCGGCAACTGTAACATGTGAATTTCACTCCTTCCATGAAGATCACAAGGCAGAGCATCATTTTGAAAAGCCTTTCAGGATTACAGTTAGTCCTCGACTTACAACAGTTTCATTTAGTGACCGGAGATACAATGGCACTGAAAAAAGTGACTGTAAGGACCCACCTCAGCTAACCACCCAAGAAAGCAGGACTCTTGAAACAGGCATTGTCTCAAAAGGAAACTTTTATTAGGGGTCAGTGACAGGAGGGAAGTCAAGGCAAGATCTGAGGGAAATCCTGCTTGAACAACAGAATTAAACCAGCAACATTCCTCCACCTACCACAGTCATAATGTCCATCTGAAATCCAGCCAATCCGCAGGTGGCACGATGGACAGGTAACTGGCACAGTTGGCGGGCATCTCAAGGTCTTCTCCAGCTTTCGTTTCTCTGCAACCGTCTCCCTGGTAAAGGAGACATATTCCTTTCTCAAAGGGATGGAGGCAGGAGGAGAGAGTAGAAAGGGAAAGTTATCCCAAATGAAAGCCATTATTCCCCCTTCCACCAGGACAGGGGTAGGCAACCTTGGCTCTTTTATGACTCGTGGACTTCAACTCCCAGAATTCCTGAGCCAGCCATGCTGAGGGGAAAGGAAGAGGTTTCCAAGCTGAGCCAGGCTGGCTCAGGAATTCTGGGAGTTGAAGTCCACCAGTCATGAAGGGGCCATAGTTCCCCATGCTGGCTCAGGAATTCTGGGAGTTGAAGTCCACGAGTCATAAAAGAGCCAAGGTTGCCTACCCCTGCCCCAGGATAATGGCAGGCCCCAAAACAAGAGCACAAGAGTATATATGCAAGGAAGACAATAAGGATTTGGGGACCTGACAGTGACTTATGACCCTTTTTCACTCTTATGACCATGGCAACATCTCCAGGGTCAAGCGATTTACATTCAGCTGCTTGACCGACGGTTCATATTTATGACGGTCACAGTGTCCCAGGATCATGTGAGGGTATTTTGAGATCTTCTCACAAGCAAAATCGATGGGGGAAGCCAGATTCCCTTAGCAGCCACGTTCCTAGTTTAACAACTGCAGTGATTCACTTCACAACTATAGCAAGAAAAGTCATAAAATGGGGCAAAACTCACTGAACCAATTTCTTACTTAGCAACATAAATTCTAGGCTCAGTTGTGGTTGTAAGTCGAGGACTTAGCTGTATTGGAGATGGGGTTCACTTGGGGCACAGTGTTGTTTTTCCAGCAGATTTTCCAAGAAATGAGAACCTGCGTTCCTCTCCACCTGTCTGTGCCAAAAAACAAACAAACCAGGAAATGAACAAAGGACCCTCCCTTTTTATTGCCTGTCGCTGTATGACAAGGGGTCGTCTTCTAAATTGTGGATTGGAACACACAATCATTTCTTGCAATCTTGGATTTAATATTCAAATATCATATTGCAGGTTGAGGAAAACATCCAAGGTGCATCCATGACGGTGGTGCAACAGTCATAACTTCGAGGACAGCTCATGAGTCACTTTTTCTGAGGCAGTCATAACTTGGAATTGTTGTTAAACAGTTGTCAAAGTTGAGGACTAACTGTACATTTCCCACCAGGTTCTTCCCCGCCCTTCTTGTTGCAGCAGTAAATCTAAAGGCATCTTTTAAAATTAGTGGACAGGTGGAAGGAGAGAAATGGCCTTCCCAAATTGGAAGTTATCTTCAAGAGGGCCAAGGGCTGTGGAAACGCCTAGCCCTGCAGCTCTCAAGGATGCCAGGCTGGAGAAGGCATCCTTTGCAACCCCAGCCCTTCGCCAGGTCCTATCAGGTAGCAAGGGGCACGGAGCATCCCCGTCTGGCACCTGAGACTGATGGCTTCTCCAATTCCAGGGCACACGACCTTTTCCAAAAATAAATGCACAAAGGAGATGGTTTAAAGTGAATGGGGGAGGGGGGAGAGACACCTTTAGCTGAAGTAAGGCTGTGTAATTTCTGTTTCTCAGGGAAACAAAGGACCCTACGGACATTGGCGACTTGGCCATTGAAAGTGTGGGGGAGGCCAAGGGGGAAATAAGGTGGCTGGGCTGCAAAGATGCTTGAGGTTGGCATGGACAAAAAATGGAGCCTTCGAACACTGGGTAGGTTGGAGGGGTACAGAGGAACCTTTTGAGATGTAGAGCAGGTGTTTTCAAACTTGGCCACTTTAAGACTTGGGGACTTCAACTCCCAGAATTCGTCAGCAAGCTGAAGTCCCCAAGTGGTATAATAAAGTTGGAAGGGACCTTGAAGATCTTCTAGTCCAACCCCTTGCTCACACAGGAGACCCTATACCATTCCAGACAAGTGGGTATCCAGATTCTTCTTAAAAGTCTCCAGTGATGGAGCACCCACAATCTCTGAAGGCAACCTCTTCCGTTGGTTGATTGCTCTTACCATTAGAAGATGTATCCTTAGTCTAGGGTGCTTCTCTCCTTGGTTAGTTTCCAAACGCTTTTTGATGCTTTGGAGAATAAGTTGATCCCCTCGCCTCTGTAGAAGCCCCTCAAATATTGGAACACTGCTATCATGCCTCCCCTAGTCCTTTTCATTGGATAGACATACATACAAGTCTTAAAGTTGCCAAGTTTGGAGACCCCTGATGCAGAGAAAGGAGAAAGGGTGGTTCAAAAGCACAAAATGGGGTATAATTTGAAACTGTGAGGTAGGCAGGCAAAGAAAGCCTCCGTTCAGCTGCTTTTCTGTTCTGACTCCCTTTTGGAAGCAGGGAGCCCCTCTGCTCCCCTTCTGCAATTCAGGGTGGGCACCGCTGCCCCCATTGCTTTGAATGTACTGCTCCTTCGCTTCACTTGGTTAGAATTAGAGGCACCTCTCTTCTGAGTTGCAACTTAGGCGGGATCTGTGGGATGTGGGCAGGAAAGTCAAGATGGCGGGCGCCACCATGACATCTGGGCTCCACCTGTGTTTGGGGTGCATCCCTTTGATCCCAGCTGCCATCTGGACTTCCTTTGCTTCATCCTTGGGGACACCCCCGGTTGCCAGTGTTTTACGGTGCTAAAGAAAACTTTGATCCCTCCCCCCCTAAGCATTAAGGCGATGCTACTTGGCCCTTGGAATGAATGTAACATACCAATTTCCGTTGAATAGTGTACACTGCAATTTTAACATATTTGTGAATGATTTGCCTCTTATTTTCCCTTTTTTTCTTTTAGAACAAGCTTTATATATATTCTGTAGAGTCAATTGAAGTATAATTCTTAAGGATCATTCGAAGACGCCTACAAAATCTTGTATATTTTTAAGTGTGCCAATTTGTAAAATATTTTGTAAGTGTATATTTTTCTTAGGAAAGTGCTGTGAAGTGTTTGTATGTGTGCGGTTCCCCTTTTTGGCACTCCTCCAAGGTGCTAATAAAAGGATGTATACTTCAAAGGTTTCTGGTTTTAAAAACCAAAATACAAAGAAAAAAATTAAACTTTTGTTGGAAATTTTGTAATAAAAAGAAATGTTGTGAAAGAGTGTAGTGATATTGTGTAAAGGAAACTGGAAAAAAAATTTGTGAGCGCTTTGCTGTTTTATAGATCCTCCTGTAAATTATTCTTGTAATATTTTTGGTTTTGTTGTTCTTGTTGCAAAGGTTTTAAATATTTGTGACTGACTCTGTACGGTGAAAACGTCATATTGTTAACTTGCTGAGTTTTGTTATATTGTTTATGGAATAAATAAAAATAAAAAATCTCGTTTTAAGATGATGTAAGCGAAGAAATTAAGGTCCCATTTTTGTGAATACAGTATCAGTCTACTGGCAGAACACGATTCTAAACTTCCCAGGTCATTTTTGTTTGAACTTGAGTTTCAGACGGTCTAAATCAGCGTTTCTCGACTTTGGCTACCTGAAGATCTGTGGACTTCAACTCCCCAGAATTCCACAGCGAGGGTTGAGAAACACTGCTCTAAATCACAACTGTAAATGCTTTAGCTGGGTGAAGAAACAAAATTGCTAATAGCCTGCTCTTATTTGGTACTTATTCTCCTCAGATAACTTAATGCTATATCCTAGTGCAGGGGTCTCCAAACGTGGCAACTTGAAGACTTGTGGACTTCATGGCTGGCTGAGGAATTCTGGGAGTTGAAGTCCACAAGTCTTCAAGTTGCCAAGTTTGGAGACCCCTGTCCTAGTGGAAACAGTGTTTTATTTTTTTTCTTGGCAACAATTCTTCCAGTAATTTCCCCATCTTGTTTCCTCTTTTGCTCTGTATTCAACAATCAGATCTGGAGATCCTTCTCCTCCAGGTAGCTTCCGAAGCAACCAATGAAATGGCTGGATAATGATTTTTGTGAGAAAAACTAACGTTATCCCTAACTAGTTGGCTGTCTGACAGTGCGAATCTTCTCCAAATGTGCAAAGGTCCATTGAGGTCAGCGGACGTTACTTCCAGGTATGTCGGAAAGGGAATACGGCCATTTCAAACACAACTTGGTTGTGGCTACACAACACATAAAGTGCTGTGTTTAGCTTTGACTTTCCATGCTGGATGAGCCTGGTGATCAATAATTAGTACGTAGCATGGATAGAGAAACCAGCTGATTCAGTAAGCCATGGTTAAACCACTTTTGCCAGGTTGATTGGAATTCAGAGAGTTCTACCCACGGCTTCTCCTTTGTAATCTTTGGGGACATCTTTACCATGGGATCTGGGAAAACCAGAGGAAAATGAAATCTTGCTCCCTGCCCTCAGGTGACACCATCTCCCCTTTTCATACTTTGTCTTGCCAACCATCTTCTGAGCAAACTCTTCAAGACATTACAATGTCCATCATGCCTGTCCTCATGGCAGTGGCTGGAATAACCTGTTGCACTAGGACAGGGGTAGGTACCCTTGGCTCTTTTATGACTCGTGGACTTCAACTCCCAGAATTCCTGACCCAATATGGGGGAAACTAAGGCCTATTAAGAGGTGGGGACTTCAGCTCCCAGAATTCCTCAGCCAGCATGGGGGAACTATGGCCCCTTTATGACTTGTGGACTTCAACTCCCAGAATTCCTGACCCAATATGGGGGAAACTAAGGCCTATTAAGACGTGGGGACTTCAGCTCCCAGAATTCCTCAGCCAGCATGGTGGAACTATGGCCCCTTTATGACTCGTGGACTTCAACTCCCAGAATTCCTGACCCAATATGGGGGAAACTAAGGCCTATTAAGAGGTGGGGACTTCAGCTCCCAGAATTCCTCAGCCAGCATGGGGGAACTATGGCCCCTTTATGACTCGTGGACTTCAACTCCCAGAATTCCTGACCCAATATGGGGGAAACTAAGGCCTATTAAGAGGTGGGGACTTCAGCTCCCAGAATTCCTCAGCCAGCATGGGGGAACTATGGCCCCTTTATGACTTGTGGACTTCAACTCCCAGAATTCCTGAGCCAATATGGGGGAAACTAAGGCCCCTTTATGACGTGGGGACTTCAACTCCCAGAATTCCTGAGCCAGCCATGCTGAGGGGAAAGAGAGAGGTTTCCAAGCTGAGCCAAGCTGGCTCAGGAATTCTGGGAGTTGAAGACACATATCTTAAAGTTGCCGTTGAAGTCCACATATTTTAAAGATGCCCAGGTTGGAAAACATTGCCTTAGGACAGGGGTAGGCAACCTTGGCCCCTTCGTGACTCGTGGACTTCAACTCCCAGAATTCCTGAGCAAGCATGGCTCAGCTTGGAAACCTCTCCCTTTCCCCTCAGCATGGCTGGCTCAGGAATTCTGGGAGTTGAAGTCCACGAGTCATAAAAGAGCCAAGGTGGCCTACCTCTGGCCTAGGCCTAGGCCGCTTTCTGAGTCATGGACTTCAACTCCCAGAATTCCTGAGCCAGCATGGCTCAGCTTGGAAACCTCTCCCTTTCCCCTCAGGCATGGCTGGCTCAGGAATTCTGGGAGTTGAAGTCCATGAGTCATAAAAGAGCCAAGGTTGCCTACCCCTGGCCTAGAGGAACATATGAAAGCATAATTAATGTGGACTTTATTAGTTTAGAGGAGGGGTAGGCAACCTTGGCCCCTTCGTGACTCGTGGACTTCAACTCCCAGAATTCCCGAGCCAGCATGGCTCAGCTTGGAAACCTCTCCCTTTCCCCTCAGCATGGCTGGCTCAGGAATTCTGGGAGTTGAAGTCCACGAGTCATAAAAGAGCCAAGGTTGCCTACCCCTGTGCTAGGACTTCTCAGTTAAGGGCTACATCCCCAAAGTGGCAGATGCTGTGAAGACAAAGATGACCTTTATTTTCAGAGCATTTACATGCCATTCAAACCAGAGATAGACAGAATAATGGGCTGATTCTCCGGTCCTCCTTTCAATAGCTTTCCATTCGGTCAGAATTGGGTTATTTTTCAAGAAAAGAATCCACAATTGCCTGGCAAAGAAAAAAAAGCGTGGGAGTCTGGCTGTTGGGTGGCAGCCACCCTCTTGACTATTTGACACCCACCCTTTGTGGACATTCCTGCTTGGAAGTCCTGCCAGCAAGACTTTGGAGGATTACAGACGACCTGGCATTCTGGTGTCAGAGTCCGAAAAAGAAAAAAGGCAGATGTCTCTCTTATGTCACCAAAACTGATACTCCAGATTTCACCTCTCCTAATCTGTCGCAATACAGGTAGTCCTCAATTTACAACAGTTTGTTTAGTGACCGTTCAAAGTTACATCAACACTGAAAAATATGACTTATGACCGTTTTTCACAGTTGCGACCTTGGCAGCACCCCCCTGGTCACGTGATCAACATTTAGATGCTTGGCAGCTGACTCACATTTATGACGGTCGCAGTGGCATACGTTTATTGAATACAAACCTGAAGGAGGGATCCTTGGGGCTCTCTGAGCTTGGTTGTCCCAAAGTTGCTTTTCCAAAAGGCTAGTGGTGGCAGCCATCTTTGTTTTTCCTTGAAGATGTTTCATTTCTTATCCAAGAAGCTTCTTCAGTTCTGAATGAAGAAGTTTGAAGTCAGAAGTCTGAAGAAGCTTCCTGGATGAGGAGTGAAACTTCTTCAAGGAAAAACAAAGGAAGTCCAGTTGCCTTGTTAAAAAGCATCTTTGGGACAACCAGGACCGGGATGACCGAGAATCTCCATAGACATTCTGAGCTTGGTGGTTTTCCTGCAGACTTTTCATTTCCCAACTAGGTAACATCATCAGGGCTAGAAGGTAGTGGAGTTTGTGGAAAGAAGGAGGAGGAGGAGGACGACTGTGGGGTCCCTGTTGCTCTGTGCTTGGTTGTTTTCCTGCAGACTTTTCATTATCCAAACTAGGTAACATCATCAGAGCTAGAAGGGAATGGGGTTTGTGGAGGAGGAGGAGGAGGACTGCAGGGTCCTTGGTGCTCTCTGAGCTTGATTGTTTTCCTGCAGACTTTTCATTTCCCAACTAGGTAACATCATCAGGGCTAGAAGGTAGTGGAGTTTGTGGAAAGAAGGAGGAGGAGGAGGTGGTGGTGGTGGTGGAGGAGGAGGAGGAGGAGGAGGAGGAGGAGGAGGAGGAGGAGGAGGAGGAGGAGGATGACTGTGGGGTCCCTGTTGCTCTGTGCTTGGTGGTTTTCCTGCAGACTTTTCATTACCCAACTAGGTAACGTCATCAGGGCTAGCCTTGAACACAACTGACTTTCTAAAAACGTTTATCAGGTCCAAATAATGATAGGTCCACATTGTTCTTCAAGACAATTTCCCCAAGCAGAGAGGTTTTCCAAATGAGCAATCAGATAGTTAGCCAACGTTTTGTAGTTTCCTGATTCCAGAAGGATTTCTTAGGGTGTAAAAGATGGTGAGACAAGTAGAAGGCAAAAAAATAATAATCAAATAATAATTACCTATAAAATGGAGAAACTCTTATTACACATTGCACCCGTACGCATCCTTCCCATGCTTTTCAAACCTTACACAGAGTACTCCTTTTAGTCTAGTTTAATCTAGTGAAAAGAAGGAGGAGGGGGGACATGATAGCAGTGTTCCAGTATCTCAGGGGCTGCCACAAACAAGAGGAGCGGTCAACTTATTTTCCAAAACACCTGAGGACAGGACAAGAAGCAACGGATGGAAACTAACCAAGGAGAGAAGCAACCTAGAACTAAGGAGAAATTTCCTGACAGTGAGAACAATTAACCAGCGGAACAGCTTGCAACCAGAAGTTGCAGGTGCTGCATCACTGGAGGTTTTTAAGAAGAAACTGGACAGCCTCTTGTCTGAAATGGTATAGGGTCTCCTGCTTGTGCAAGGAGTTGGACTAGATGACCTCCAACATTTCTTCCAACTATGATGATGATGAAGAAGAAGAAGAAGATTCACCAGTTTATACCCTCAAAGGGTTGGCTTGTGACCAACTGGATTCCTGGGATATTCTTGATCACCAAAGTTTATGTCGTTATTTTCAGCCTTTTTATCCCTCAGTTACCCTTTGATCTTTTCTTGGTCTTTGGCATGTCATTGTCTGAGCTCCCGGAAGTAGCAGGCTGTTGCATTTCTGTGCACCTGCTTCTTTAGGGGGAGCTAAGTGCACTTCATTCGGCTGACCATTCATCATAGACTTCATTAAGCCCATTGTCCATCAGGATTAGTAGAAAAGGTCACTTGCTGGGAGGGTCCGCAAAGAGGGAATATTCCTTGCAAAGCTGGATATTTCTCTGGTTCAGCTAGCCTCGGTCGTCATGTGTCCATAAATGCATTTTCTGCATTTTCTGTCTCTACAGGTGTGTAGGTGGGAAAGTGTGTTGTGATGCATCTAAAAAGGAAGCAGAACTTCAATCAGGAAGCCATAGCTGCCATCTTGGCACATCTTGGCCGTCTCTGGTGGAAACATCTGAATTCTGCTTTTTTTTTTTTTCAGATTGAATTTCTAGGCAGATGTGGGCATGGTGCCAAGAAAGCCCTGGCTGCAGTCGCTCCTGTCTTTATCTCCTAAGAAGGCCTATTATGTATATACTACTAAAACTCTCTTCGTGTTTCTCTGTTTGTGCCCTCAAGTTAGCCAACTAGTAAATGATACTGCAACAATTTTTGAACCAAGGTACCTAAAATCTGCAATTTAAAAAAGGCATTAAAACAGCGGTTCTCAACCTTTTTCAGGCCGCGACCCCGACCTGCGCCGCGCATGCGTGGTGCTACCCCCTGCGCCGCGCATGCATGGTGCTTCCCCCTGCACCGCGCATGCGTGGTGCTGCCCCCTGCGCCGGCCGAGGCGTAGGCCGCCACCCATTTGAGGTGGCGGCAGGCAGGCCTAGGTGCTCAGGTGCTCCTGGGCGGCCGCGGCGGTGACGGTGTAGGGCGACCATGGGCTGGGCCACCAGCTGGCCCAGCTCAAGGGAGGTAAAAAACCCGCCGGGCCCCACACGCACCAAAAACCTTCCCTGCGCCCGCCCCTGCCCTGCTAGCCTTACCTTTGCCGCCGCCCATTTGGGGCGGCGGCAGGCAGGCCCAGGTGCTCCTGGGTGGCCGCGGCAGCGACGGCGCAGGGCGACCACGGGCTGGGCCACCAGCTGGCCCAGCCCAAGGGAGGTAAGGCACCCGCCGGGCCCCATGCGCGCCAGCAACCCTTCCTGTGCCCGCTGGCCTCCCACCTCCCACCCCTGGCCCTCTTTTACTTACACTTTTAGTAGTTACTCAGCAGGGAGGGGTGGAAACTTCCGGAGAGCTCGCCTTCGCTGCAGATAACTCGCAGCACCATTTGCAGACTGGGACTTTTGGCGGGCTCAGCAGGGCAGAGACAGCCTGGACAATTCCTATTGGCTTTTGAAAGCCAATAGAATTAGACTCTGTTCAAGAGAGTCTATTCTATTGGCTTTCAAAAGCCAATAGAATAAGAGGGAGTAGCACAGCTAAGGAAAACGGGGAAAAATGGCGGACTGCGTTGTTTGGCGACCCCCGTGAAATGGTCGTTCGACCCCAAATGGGGTCGCGACCCACAGGTTGAGAACCGCTGCATTAAAAAAATCTGACTCCTGTGGAATCGAAACTTCCATTATGTTCGTATCAGTTTTATTCACAAAGCTGTGGCCTTTGCAGCATCCCTGTGGTCACGTGATCATGATTTCCTATGCTTCCTGCCAACTTCCCCTAAGCAACGTCAATTGGAAAGCCTGCAGGAAGCCGCTCCTACTCCCATTGTTTTTTTGCCCACATAGTCCTTCTGTTTAGGTAAGTAAATATTGATTTATTATTGAAGTTCATTTTAAATTCGTTTGCCATTACAATTAAAGGCAGTCCTCACCTTACATCTCTTCATTTAGTGACTGCTCGAATTTACGAAGGCATTAAAAGTGACCTATGACCGTTTTTCACAGTTACTCCTTTGCAGCATCATTATGATCATGTGATCAAAATTCAGATTTTGGCAATTGGTTCATATTTATGACGGTCGCAGTGTTCCGGGGTCATGTAATCCCCTTGTGCGACCTTCTGACAAGCAAAGTCAATGGGGAAGCCAGATTCGCTTAACAACCATGTTACTAACTTAACAATAAATGTCTCACTTAGCAAGAGAAATGTTGGGCTCAACTGTGGTTGTACTATCAAACATCCACATCTGCCTATCCCAGGTTCTTGGGAAGCATTCTATAGGTCAGTGGTGGCGAACCTATGGCACGCGTGCTAGAGGCGGCACTCGGAGCCCTCTCTGTGGGCATGCGTGCCATCGCCCCAGCCCCACCTCCCCCTGTGGCCCCCTCCTCACCAGCAGCCCCCCTGGAGGAGATTCGTCCCCAGGCTCGGCCTGCACGGAGTAGTGCAGCCGAGAACATGGCAGCCGGGCAGCAGGGACAAGACTCCGCCCTCATGCCCCTTTGCATGCAGATGCTGCTGTGGGGTGCGGGCAGAAGGCGTGGCTGCCATGGCACTGCAGAGCCACCTGGGCGATCTGCTGTGGCGGGCAGTAGAGGCGGTGGGTGGCCCTGTGGGCAAGTGGGGTGGGGGCAGAGCGGGGGCGGGCAGGGGGTGAGGCAGGGTAGTTTGGGGGCACTCGGTCTCTAAAAGGTTTGCCATCACTGCTATAGGTAGATAAAAATGGCAAATCCAATCCAAACATCTGGCTGACTGCGCAACCAACCATAATAATTTTAAATTTATATGCCACCCAATTCCCAAGGACTTTAGATTTTTGTTAACTTACATTGTACTAATACAGCAGGCACTGACTGATGGCATGAGAAACAGTGTTGGGGATCAAATGAATCCTAAGCTAATTTTAGAGCCGTAATCAGGGTGAATGCCGAGAGAAAATCTTCAAGAGAAGTTAGTGATGTCTACACGAAGAGCAGCCAAACCAAGAGCAGACAAGTCCTGAGGCCATCTTCTGGTACTTTTTGACTGAGTTCTTGGGGTGGGGGGGGTATTCATCCAACCAAAGTAGTAGAGAAACTATCCTTTTGGGGTGGGCATTGTCACTAAGCGACCATCATAAGTTGAGATCTACCTATATTCATTTGGGCTTTGCCACTAATTAATATGAACATAACATTGATCTTTGAAGCTTATGTTTAAAGAGGAGGTGGGGTGAGCCCATGTTTCCTGACCAGCCTTTGCTTTGCCTGCCTTGATCCCAGGAATTTCCCTGCTGCTGTTCAACAGGCGCAGAGCTAGAGGCAGACGGGTGCTGCAAATGAATAACAGAGTTGGAAGGGGCCTTGGAGGTCATCTAGTCCAGGGCTTTTCAACCAGTGGTATGGGTACCACCTGTGGTCCATTGGCACCTGGCAGGTGGTATGTGACCATCCTAGAAAAGTGGTAGCGGGGGAGGGGAATGAGCTGAACCGGTGGCAGCACCGCACAAGCCTGAGCGAGAGACGGCTGGAGCTGCAGGGCTGTCAGGGCTCAGCGGAAGCGCCAGGATCAGTGCCAGGCTCCAGCTGAGCCCAGAAGAAGCGCCGATCAGCTGGAATGTTGCAGCATCTCCAGGGTCTTATGATTTACATTCAGATGCTTGGCAACTGATTCGTATTTATGACGGTCACAGTGTCCCAGGGTCATGTGAAGTGACCAAAACCTGCTGCAACCACCCAGCAGACGGGGGGGGGGATAAAAACCAAACACCCCCACTCCACCCCCACTGCCAATCCTCAACAGAAATGCTCACAACAATGAAAACCTCAGACAGGAGGAAGAGCGCTGCCGGGTGGGCAGGCAGGTATCTTGCTCAGCTGTGACTTGGGGGGCACTTTTTTCAGTGCCATTGTAACTTTGAACAGTTACTAAGCGAACTGTTGTAAGTCGAGGACTACCTGAACTTTATCACTTTTTTCCCTTTTTTTTTTTGGTCATCAAGTTTTTGACACCTTGCTAGGCGACTGGTGGTCCTCGGATGCTGCCATATCCTAAAAGTGATACAAGGGGTGAAAAGGTTGAAAAGCCCTATACCCAGTTCCTGCAAATGTTCTTTGTATGTTTTAGCCTCCAGCCCCCTAATCATCCTTGTTGCTCTTCTCTGCATTCTTTCCTGAGTCTCAACATCTTTTTTATAATATAGTGACCAAAACTGGATGTAGTAGTCCAGATGTGGTCTTACTCAGGATCACGCCTGGACTAAATGGGGGAGCTTCTTGTTTTCCAGCCTTCATCTCAGTGCCAATCGTGCCACTCACTCACATCATTCAAAGGGGGTGGCGAAGGAGTCACCTGCTCTGGTGGGTGCTCTGGAGAGGAACGTAAAGAGCAAGAAAAGGGGATTATTCTGGACTTTTTTTGAAAGAAAAATCATGCAGTTGTGATTAAGCAATGTGGATGGCACATAAGAGCTGATATACATGTGCACAGCGCCCTCTACTGGATGGTAATGGTATCAGTCATCTTGTCATTTTATACCACAACTGATGTGCTTGCTTCTCTCATTGTGGTTTAACCTGAAGCTGCTATTTAATCCCCAGAGGCAGGTCTGGATTCCCACATTGTGCTAAACAACAATGTAGTCAGGCTTGGTTTGAGCTTGCGGTGGGACTCCAACCACGAAAGCTTGTGACCTGTGGTTTATGACTTAAGAGGCTTGTAAGTACCCACCCACTGCCTTATTGAATAAATTATCTTTATAATTATTTGACGGGCCCTAGGACAAGGGCCTTCTCCATTGCTGCCCCAGCCCTCTGGAACCAGCTCCCCTCGGAGGTTCGTACTGCCTCCTCCCTCCTAGCTTTCCGGAAGCTTTTGAAGACCTATTTGTGCCGGCAGGCTTGGGGGGTATGAACTGTGTTCTACCCCCAGGCCGAGGAATCGCCTTCCATTGCTGAGTGTTTATTTGAGTGTTTGCTTGTTGTATGTGTCAATTTTTAATTGGATGTAATTATTGTTATTGATTTTATCTATGTCTATGTTCTTGTTGTGAGCCGCCCCGAGTCCTGGGAGAGGGGCGGCATACAAATTTAATTAATAAATAAATAATAATAAATAAATAAATAGTCGAAATATGATGCACAAACCCATTCACTGAAAAAAATCCTAAATGCTTGCCCTTCCTCATCAAGAAAAAGATAGGCTGATCTTAATAAATAAAATGGATTGTTAAAGGAATCAGGCTATTGTCAACTAAAGATTCTAGTTGACGTTAACAACCAGACATATCTTGGCATCTAGCCCACAAAAATTGCAGGAAGAAAATATGAACCAAGCATCCTGTTTTAATTTCTTATGGTTGCTATTTCACCTGTAAGTCCAGTCAACAACGTATAGCGGAGTTCAGTATAAATGGCACTGAGGTGGAATACTAAGCCTTCTGATCATAAATGTGTTCCAGGTAGTCCTCACTTAATAACTGGTCACTGAGTGGCTGTTCAAAGTTATGATGGAATCCCACCCAAAAAAGTTAATAATAACAGAATAACAGAGTTGGAAGGGGCCTTCGAGGTCATCTAGTCCAACCCCCTGCTCAGGCAGGAAACCCTATACAAGTTGGCTGTCCAGTCTCTTCTTAAAAAGCATTCACTGCTTCTGGAGGCAGGTGGTTCCACTGTTTCATTGTTCTAACTGTCAGGAAGTTCTAGGTTGCTTCTCTCCTTGATTAGTTTCCATCCATTGCTTCTTCTCCTGCCTTGAGGCCCAGAGTTCAGATGGTGGCTCCTTCCCCAGCAGTCACATGACTGCATTTTGCGCACTTGGAACCTGCCTTACCTTTAAGGCTGTTTGCAGCATTCCATGGTCATGTGACCAGGGCTTTTTGTTGTTGTTGTAGAACATATTGGAACGGAGTTCCGGCACCTTTTTTCGATGGATTTTCCAAAGTTGCGTTCTTTTCCTATTGTTTTCCTTCCTATCCTCGTTTGCTTTTGAAAATGCTCTGCTGGTGGTGTGGTGCGAGTGGGGTCCCCTCCAGCGCTGTCTGCCTCCTCTAGGAGCAGCCATGAAGCACCGGAGCACCACAGCCAGAGCATGGCTTGATTGGCTGTGGAAACCAATAGTGGCGGTGGGAGACATGTAAACATGGAGGCCATCTTTCACAAGAGGGTGAGCGAGCCTTTTGCCCTCCCCTACAGAAGGTGGGATGTGAGGTTAAAAAGAGACGAAGTGAGAAGAAAGAAAGGCAGCTGGCGTGGAAGCTTGCCCGACAGCAAAATTTTGCTGTTTCGGTTCCTTGGTTAGTTCAAAGGCTGGGATGTCTACGAAAATCTCCTTTTAGTCTTTTATAGTTTATATTCAAACTGCAGAGGGGGGAGAATAAGAATAAAGCCAATGTCTTGTGATTTGGAGGTATTATTATTAATAATAATATATATTAATTATGGTCAGATGTAAAGGTGGACCTACAGTATGAGGTTTAATCAGATCTCTTTATTAAATTTGGGTTTAACTTAAAGGTAAATTAAAAGTAATCTGTTCACTGACAAAGTTTCAACTTTAATTTGTTTCAAGTCAATATCCATATTAAACTCCAAATGTACATTTTTTCCATCTTGTTTGACAACTTCTTAAAAATAATTCAATCTTTTACAAGCAACCAAATTTTGTTTTATTGGGCCAATTTCATTCCACATAGAAAGCTGACATTTCTACTCATTAAACTAAATGGGCATTGCCAATGGTAAATGTCCCAAGAGATTAATAAAATGCCTTCTTGTAATTTAAAGCCACACAGTGCATGGTAACATTAATAGTATTAACTTACCTTGAACAAAATCCTCGTCTTTTAAATACACTAAAAATTGAAGGTTGTTTTTTTTTCAACTACAAAGGTAAACCTTGTAGGGTAGGCAAGGCGGGTTGTATGACATATGTGAGTTCCAGCACCCTTTTTTTTTTTCACTTTACAAAAAAAGCACTGTGTGAGGACCCACCCCACTTGGCATCTTAAGAAGACAGAACTCTTGGAATATTTCTTCCAACAGGCATCTTTATTAAGAGAACATGGTTGCAGGTGTTCTAGACAGGACTTGGGGGCCAAGCCCTACGGTTCAAGGTTTTAAGGGGTTCCCAGCAACCCCACCCCACACCACCATCCTTCCAGTGACAATCCCAGGCGTTACATTTCCACCCCCTTTTTCCTCACTGCCAGTGGAAGGGAGAATTCAGAGGGGAGTAGATGAAAGCTGATGGCCCCATTGTTATGGTTAGTCCTTTTGGTGGTATCCATATTCAGTCCCTTTGAAGTTGTACCGAAGGAAGTGAGGGCCATAAAACCCCTTTGTTCACCCCCCCTTCCCCTTCATCGTATGACAGAATCCAGAGAGGGCAGAAATTGGGTTTTCACTGGAAGCTTTCAAGAAAAGACTAGGCTGCCACCTGTCAGAAATGGTGTAGGGTCTCTTGCTAGGGTGGGGGGTTAGACTAGATGACCTATAAGATCTCTCCAAACTCTGTTTCTATTCTATTCTATTCTATTCTATTCTATTCTATTCTATTCTATTCTATTCTATTCTATTCTATTCTATTCATATTCTGTTCTTACCATTATTCTATTCTATTCTATTCATATTATGTTCTTATCATTATTCTATTCTATTCTATTCTATTCTATTCTATTCTATTCTATTCTATTCTATTCTATTCTATTCTTTCATTCCTCCATTCCATTCCACCCTATATTCTATCCTATCCTACCCTACCCTATCCTACCCTATCCTATTGGATACTGTTGATAGGATTCAGTATTTTCTTAACTTTGCCTAGCCAGGGATGCCTCTTTTCTGAAACCAGGCAGAAAGATACCATCCTTGCTATAGAGTCATGGCAAAAATCTGTCGATAGTCCTCAAGTTAGAATCACAGTAACGACCCACATTTTTGTTGCTAAGCAAGGCAGCTGTGAAGTGAGTCCTGCAGAATTTGAAACCTCTTTTTTTGTTTGTTTTTGCCATGGTGGTTAGTAAGTGAATCCAGCTTGCTCTACTGACTTTGCTTGTTGAAAGCTGAGTAAAAAGGTTGCAAATGGGGATCGCAGGAGCCCCAGGATGGGCCAACTGTCATAAACACGCTCGACTTCTGATCATGTGACTGTGGGGGGTGGGGATGCTGTTATGGTTATAAGAGCGAGGACCAGTTGTAAGTTACTTTTTTCTGTGCTCTTGTAAACTAAACAAATTGTTGTAGGCTGAGGGATACCTGTAAAATGGGAATGGGTCCCAAAGCATCAGAGCCACCTCAACCCTGCCAGAAATTAAAGAATGTTCATCAATGACACCGATAGAGAGAGAGAAGCAGCCTAGAACTAAGGAGGAATTTCCTGACAGTGAGAATAATTAACCAGTGGAACAACCTGCCTCCAGAAGTTCTGGGTGCTCCAACACTGGAGGCTTTTAAGAAGAGACTGGACAGCCATTTGTCTGAAATGGTATAGGGTTTCCTGCCTGAGTAGGGGATTGGACTAGATGACCTCCAAGGTCCCTTCCAACTCTGTTATTCTGTTATCTTTGAAAACACAAGAGGACTGAAGAGAGCAGGGCGGCCTAAGAAAGCTGTCACTCCAACGAGGCAGCTGTCTGAGCAATTTCACACGTGGGTGTATCTGCTTAAGCAGATTTAATTCACTCCTTGCTGAGATGGAGCTGTGCCGAATTTGCTACAATCCTTCTCCGCGTTTTTGCTAAAAATCACATTTTGGTCTTGGCAGGGCATTCCACTAAGCTCCCATGTAATTGTGGAGCAGAGAAAGCCTTCCAAGGGTGGGTTTCAGGGCAGGACGGTGGTTCTGTTTTGATTTGGGAGGCTAAGGATCCTTTGCTTGCAGACCATGATAGGAAACAAATGAAATAATGCTAGAAATGGCTGGGATGTCAGATCCCAAGTGGGGCAAGCCGAGATTCATCTACCAGGTGATGAAATGAGTCCTATATAGGCCATGAGTTTGACAGGCAAAGAACTGATCAAAGTAAACATTAAATGGGGTATGGTTAAGATGTTGGACTAAGAATGGGAGATACAGCCTACAAGACTTAGCTTAACCAACCTCACCAGGTACACATGGTGGAGAAAAAAAAATAGAGAACATTTATATGCTACTTTGAGTTTTGGAGAGAAGGCAGAACATAAATCCAATGTGAGTGAGGAAAATGTAAAATGAATCAGAAGATAAAAACTACTGAACAGTATTGTAAAGGAAATCTATTGTCCGAACTGCTCTAAAACCGATCAAACAATAGCCAGACTTGGAGCAACTAAGAGAAGATTTTAATTGCTTTGATAAAGAGATGTATTGCACAAAGGGATGTGGGCTGCCGATTAAATATATTAATGAACATCTTCCAGCTGATCAAATTTTATGGCAGGAAAAAAAATGGGAAATGGTAGCCAAGAACGCAAAGTCTAAAGGGGTTAGTACTTGTAGCCCAGTTCTGAACCAGATGGCTGCGTGTTCAGGATGTATGTAATGTGGAGTCACATCTTAGCTTAGAACCAATAACTGGTCTATTACGGCATTCATGCTAGTGAGAATTTGTTGAGTTGTGATTGTGTGTGTGCATGTAGACAAAGATGAAATAATTCACAGTGAGATGCAGTGGTACCTTAATACTCAACTGCTTTAAAACTCATCAAATTTGGCACTCAATGCATTTTGACATAAAAATTTTGTCCAGGTATTTCTTGCTTGTTTGATACACACAAGCTAGAACTTGTCCGTGTCAGCTGCCTTCTGATTCACTACATTATTCCTTACATCAGTTTTATTCATCCCTTATAACAGGGATCCTCAACCTTGGCAACGTTAAGACTTGTGAACTTCCAGAATTCCTCAGCCAGCAAAGCTGCCAAGGTTGAGGACCCCTGCCTTACAATAACCACACTTTCCCAATTTACAGACTGTTTTCTGAGTTGGCTGAGCTCTTCCATTATCCAAGAACGCTCTAGAACCAAGTGAATGGCTACTGGTTGCAGTGGGTTCTGATGCTTCTTCCTGCAACTATTTGCCCCCAAGTACTAACCTATTGCTAAAGCCAAAACCTGGGGGAACAAATCACAATTGCTGTGTTTGCATCTTGCATGAGCCGCAACTAAATAAACTCGTATTATGGTTTAACTGCCTAGAGCTAAGGCAGGAACACCTAGAGATGTATTCACAGAGAGCCCTGAACTAGGAGCTAGCCAGTCACTTTTCAGCCTAATCGAAACATTGTGCAAACCCACAATATGGAGAGGAATGGGGGTTGCCCCAAACTTACTGTACCCCTTATTTTCTAAACATCATCCTGGTTAACTGAATCAGGCTTCCCCATTGGCTTTGCTTGCAGGTGGCAAAACAGGATCTCAGGACCCCGGGACGCTGCAGCTCTCATGAGTCAGCTGCCAAACATCTGAACTTTGAACACGTGCCCCAGGGGGCTGCTGCAATGGTTCTAAGTGTGATAAAAGATGGTCACTTATCTGATCAGGTTTGCCCTGGCAGCCCAGAATCACTTTCAAAACTCACCCCAGAACTGTCAATTTTGAAAATCCAGCGAATGCGGGAAATTGAGTTTAAAAAGTAAGTAGAAAATTAATTTTGTTCCTAACCGAAACAACCAATGAATCTTATTTTTATTTGTGGGAGGCTGTCGTATAAATTCATTTATTATTTTAGGAAGTTACCACGTTTCCAAATCTCTAAAGTAACGAGTCGGGATTTATACCCTCATTGAATTGTGAATTTATCAAATGGCCCAGCTGCCAAAAACCTCTACAGCCCTTCAGTCAAAGCTTAACATTTTAAGTTGCCAGATCTTTTAGTGACCTGGTTTGACAAGTATGTTACTTATAGCCCTGAGTCTCCAGGTCATAGTTTTGAAACCTGAGAATTTGGGTCGAATCTGTTAATTGACTATTTGGTTTGATGAATCAACTAACGAGATTTTTTTTAGATTTGAGTACTTAAACAAGACCTCCAAAGTAATCAATCAACATTTCTTTAAAATGGTGATTATTTTTAATATAGTAATTACAAAAACTGCAGATGGCAGGGCTTTTTTAAAAAAAGGCATTCACTCTTCACTCTCACACAGGAAATTACGTTTGTGTGTATATAATAAGATGCACCATCAAAACCCAAAATACGCTTCCCTCTCAAAATTGTTTTATTGATATGCAAATTGTAGGAATTCAACTTGATTTAGCTAATAAATTACAATTTATTTCACTGAATGAGAGCCTTCCTCCACTTTGAACTAGGCACTTTGCCCATCTTTAGCTGTGAGATGAGTGTTTTTATTTTGTTTCCCGATATAGGAGCCCCAGAAAGCAAATCACCCACCATAAAAGACAAATTTTCTAGATCCCTAGTTTCCTAAATTTTATCTGAATGTATCTCTTACAGACCAATGCTGATAGCACACTGTGGCTAAAGAATCTTTCAGTATGTTTCTCTACCTTGATAACTTTAATTCCTGCAATTGCCCAACCACATACAGGCAATCCTTGACTTATGACTATAGTTGGGACCAGTTTCCACTGTAAGTTGTTGAGGTTGTAAGTTGAGTCAAACCCAATTTCATGACGATATTAGGATGGTTCAGCAAATCACACCAGTTGTTGTGAATTCACAGTCATTAAGTGATCACTGCAGTTGGAAATTGAATCCATTCTTCCAAATGAGCGTTTTTTTGCCAGAACCAGCAGAAAGTCACAAATTGCAATATTGTGACCACAGAACACTGCAATTGGTTGTAAATGTGAGCTGGTTGTCAAGCGCCTGAATGGGAATCACACTTACATGGGGATAGTGCAATGGTCCTAAGATTTGACTTTTTTCAGCTCCATAACTTTGAATGGTGGCTAAAATAATGGCCATAGGTTGAGGACTCCCTGTAGTTGAGGACTCCCTTCTAGAGCTACAACCAAGTGGGACTCTGCATGACACAATGTCAGTGGTGTCAACTTCCACACAGGATGGAATCAGTGGTAACATGTCAGATGCAGGTAACATGACAGGCCTGGTAAGATGTTGAGTTGTGACAGTTCCCCTGTTTTCTCAGCCTCTTTGTCTTAGCAAATATTATTGTTCTGGCCAGATGCTCATATTTTGCCATTATTCCAACAGACTGAAGCAAATTTCAAAGGGAGACGTGAGTGCTGCTTTCTTGCAATTGCCATCAGGCTGAGAAAGCAAAATTAAAAGTACAGGCTCTGTTCCGTTCCCTCAAATTAATCTCAGCACTGGGAACTTGATGGGCACCTCTAAGTATTTTTGCAATAACAGGGAAGTATTGTGCTACTTTCTCCTGATATTTTTTAAATCTCAATTGAGTCTACAGCCCTGAATTTCTAGTGATCTCCATCCAGGTACTGATCATAGTGGATCTTGCTTAGATGCAAGGATGGCTAGGTATTACCAGGGCAGATCCATTTCATTGGCTCAGTTGAGAGGACATTTTTGCTTCATTCCTGATTTATTCCTTTTACAACTGACTGCGACCACCAATTTCAGAATAAATTATAACTGTAACATCTACAACCACATTCTACCTGACTATTATAATTACGAAATCCAGCAGAGAGGATTTCATCCAGCCATACACTAGCTTGAGCAAAGCAGATGATACCATAAGGCAAGGATTAACAGATGGTCAATTTAATCTGGAGCACATTAGTTCAAACTATAAATCACGGCATCCTTATATCTGCAACAACTTTTCAACTGTTTTAGAATAATATATGGCAGCACACAGAAAGCTGAAATACTAGAGCAATACCAGAAAAAAGGATATGCAAAACATTTCAAATTTAAAATGGGGAAGATCAAAACTTTCACATTTGAATTAGATGTTTTAAATATTTTGTGTATTTCACAAACAAAACTTAAAGATCCTCTTTTCTGCTCATCTGGTCCAAAACCTGACAGCTTTTCTTCGTTTAAAAATAATTCGTCTATGGCAATATTATTATAGCAGATAAACCTTTCTTCTCATGTCAACAGAGAGATTATTTCATTATTGCTCATATAATTAGCATTACAAATATGCATCAGCCTTCTCCAGCTGGTGCCCGAAAGATGACAATGCTGGCAACAGATCACATTTGTTGAGATGCCACAGATCTAGAAGAAAGTAGGTTTATGGCAACTGTACTAACTTCATGTATTAGAATTGATATAAATGTTGCTATTTGATACACAAATTATCCAAAATATGGAAATTAGGGAAATGGCATCTAAAAGACAACTTTGGTGAGCTACAATCCATTTGATTGCATGTGAATTGATTCCTGAATATCAATAGTGAAATGAAAAGCTGGAGGTAAGAGGAAGACAATTACTGACCAATTGTGTAAAAAAGGCAGATTTCTTTTCTGTTTTGCATCAATGGACTGATGAACTGATACAGGGAGATAAAAGAATAAATCCTGACATGGTTTAATGATCCGTGAGAAATTCCTGATAGATTCAGGGTGAGTGTATTTTTGCAAGACTTTTGCTCAACCAGAGAGGAATCATTTGGGGAGGCCATTCCTGACTTCCATTTTTCTTTTCTGGTTTGGCCGAGGCAGGCAGCCAGGCCCGGCTGTGGATGATGGGGAGCCTCGTGCGCTTGGACCTGATCCGCAAGCCCCAGGGAGAGGGAGGCGGGTCTGGGCACAGCTGTGCAAGAGACGGAATTGGACTTTCTTCTCACAACCCAGCCGCGCTTCGAGGCCTCCATCTTTCCCAAAACTTTCCGACTTCCGGACCCATCATGCTGCACCCACGAGGAAGTCAGTCTGGTCACGTGCTCCGGCGGCGGAGGAAGAGGGATGCAGCCCATCATCCTCCAGGTAGGCACTGCGAAAAGTGAAGGGGGGGCATTGGGGGGTTGCAAAAAAAGGCATCTGGTTGGCTGGGGCGGATAGGTGTTGTAGTCCACCCCCACCCCCATCGCTTGTGAAGTCTGACGGTGAGGGCGGGGGGGGGAATCGATGAGGTTGCAGGCCCCTGTAAGCCCCTCCATCCCTCCCCCCGTTCACAGAGCCGGAGGCGGCCCGGGCTGTGGATGATGGGTCTTGGAGTCCCGCGGGAAGACGAGAGCCGCAGGGACCAGACGGCCTTTCCGAACGGAAGCGGCTTCTCTGGCATCGGAGAGAGATTCGTGGGCGCTTTTCTCCACCTTGGGGAGAAGCCCCTCGAGCCGACCCAGAGACCCCCGCCCCGCCTCAGCTTGGCTCGCCTTCAAAATGGCCGCCCAGTGGCAGCCAGCGCATAGGGCCACTCCCTCCCGGCGCTCCGGACTCTATGATCCCTTCGCCTTTCCTTTCCGCTTTGCGCCATTCCAGCCGCTCCCTTCGGCCGAGCAACGTGACGGGAGAGGGGGACGGCGGGCCCAGTGAGCATGCGCACGCCGCGGGGCGTGGCGAGGGAAGCCGGTCGCGTCACTTCCTCTATTGCGCGGGCCGCCGCCCGGCACCCAACCAATCAAGGCGTCGGCTTGCGCTCCCTCCCCCCGCCGTGCTCCCTCCTCCCTCCCGACTTACCCTCGCCGTTTCCGGCCCCGAGTTCCTTAGTAACAATGGAGCATAAAATGGCCGCTTGAGGGAGAGAAGCGGAGCCAGGAAGGGACGCAGGCGCCGCCGAACCAGCCAGGCCGAGGAGACGCGTCGGCGGGCGGAAGAAACGGGAGACGGGACGGAACGACGCCGCGGCCTCTGGGGCGGTACGAGGGGGCGCGGCGGCGGTGGCGGCCAGACTCTGGACGGGCGGCTGAGGGGGAAGGAAGAGGGGGGACGGGGCGGCGGCGCTCGCGGGCTCGGGGTGGGGGGCGCCCTCTCGGGTCGAGCGGCAACGGGGCCCGTCCCCCACCGAGGCCCGCTGCCGCCCCCCCGGTCCTCGCCAGGCGGGCGGCTCTCCCGATCCGCTGGATTACGGCTCCCATCGCCCCTGGCCGGCGGGGCTGTCAGCCTGCGAGGCCTTCCCTCCGCTTGGAACGAGGAGAGAGGAGGGAGGCCCGCCTTTGCCCCGCTTCGGGAGCGGCGGCCTAACTGGGTAAGCGCGAGGCCCGGGCCTGGCTTGGCGTTACCGCCTGGCCTCCCCGGACCCGCCTCTCCGCGGTCTCCAGTCATCGCGGCCCCGGCCTCAATCGGGACAGCCTCTCCGCGACGGCTCGATGCAAGGAAATCCTGGTTCTTGGTCTCCTCCGAGCCCCGTGTCTGATCCGGAGGGAGGGAGGGAGGGAGGGAAGGGTGGCTCCTGATGTGTCATGGCTGTTGGTTGAAAGTCACGGCTCTGGCAAGAAAATCCCCCCCCTCCCAGCGTGACGGTCGCAGAAAAGCCTCTTTCGGTTCGTCAGGTCAGGTGCATTCCTCTCCTTTTCGCTTTTCCTCCAGCCCCCCCTTTTTCCGGGGGGATTTTTCTCCGTGGGAATAAGTCATTATTCACGTGTGTCCATAGGGTGTGGTACAGGCAGGAAGTGGGAAACAGGGCCTGCTTTTTTCCCTTCCTGGGTCATCCCCTCTGAGGGTCAAGGCTATTAATTTTGGGGGTTCCTTTATACTGGTTCCAAAAAATCATGTCGTCTGTAAATTAGAAATAGTCTGGTTTTAAATCTGAGTTTGTTTGGCCCCTAAATCAAATGGTAGTAATTGGGGTTGTCCTTGGTTCACCAATGTGGTTTCATCCAATACTAGAAAGACACATTCATAGTTACTGTAGTGATCAGGACCCATTCAGATATTTGTCACCCCTAACCGAATAGGAAGCACCTAGTTTTATTATTTTATGCCTTCATCCTATTTGGGTTTCTGTGATTTGGACAGTCCAGCCGCTTGTTAACAATACCACTTTATGATGACAAGAATGTCAATTATACTGAATGTGTGCAGGAATAGCTACCTTCAGGATGTAGGTAATTATATAGGAAATGTTCAAGTTACTCCTGGTTTTCATATAGGGAATTTTAAATGGGTTAAGTTACCAGCTGTACTGAATTCTGCCAAAAGCTCTGGAGAGAAATTCAAATACTTTAATATGAAAATAATTGACATTTAAGTCAAATTACATTTGCTTTTAAATGATCAGCTAGCATATATAATAGCTTCATTGTGTGTGGTATTTAACTTTTTTTTAAGGTAGAGTTACCCCAAACAACTTTTAATTCAGATTTGAGAAGTACATAGACAGGAACTATGTTGGTAGCATCTACCAATTTGTTAACATCTGCTCTTTAGCATGCAGTGTTCTGCTTGGGATATGGAAGTGACTTAAACTGAACTCTTTCAGAGAAGATGTGAAATTTGAAAGAGGAGGGGGTGGAAATGAGACTTGACTCAAGCTGGGTTGGAGTTCCAAGCATAAGTAAAGGGAAGCCAATAGACCAGTGAGGTCACCTCCTCTTACAAAATAACCCAAAGTTGATAGTCCTGGGGGAGTGAAAGCTGCAAGTGAGTGAGCGGTATGTGAAGATTTTGTTTGAAAGGAAAGATAAGCTAATTCTTTTTAAAAAGATTTGGTGATGGCTTGCTTTGGATAATTACCAGGAGCATTGGTACATTGGTACAGTTAAATTTAATTACTGGTGTGCCATGGTAGTCAACCATTTGTTATTTCTGTGCTTAATAACTGTTAAGCTTTATTTCTCTCCAGGGATGTCAGTGCTACTAAGGATGCAGTGTGAATCCCTGCCAAGTTGAGGAAAACTTCACATGAAGAGTTTCAATGTTTTGATACACCAATTAGGCTGCTCTGGTTGGAGAGAAAAAAATGTCCTTTTATTTTTCCAACCAATATGCCATTTGGAAAAAACCCTAACCTTTGGTAGCAAATCTACCACAAATGCATATAAATTAACAGAAAAAAGAAATAGAAAAAAGATTTAGAAGAATATTGATTGAACTCTTTAACAGTTGATTACATGAAAAAATGCATTTAAATTCAGAAGTTTAACATTTGGAAGATTTGTCAACTCAAAACTATTTTAATCTAAGACAATTTGAAAGATGAGTCATCTACTACAGTAAAGTTATATTCTGGAAAATATATAAGGATTGTTAGGCAATTTATAGCACATCTAGGCTTGAATGGAAACTAGACATTACAAGTGCACAATTCTCAGTACCTCTAGAGGTTTCTGTTTTACTCATGCCTATGTTCTGCCACTTCTAGTCAGAAATGCAGTTTAGCTGTCTAGTGTTTCTCTATTGACTTTTTTGCATTCTCCAGCCTTTGTCAAAAGATTAGAAGTGGGTCAGATATTTCCATCTTTTCTCTCCCCACTCCATTTTCTATAGTTTTTTACAATAAAGCTTGCATTCCAGATTCTACCCCTGATTAGTACTTTCTGTGTCAATTGATAATTGTTTGGCAATTATCAAATATTTGTATAAGATGATTCATACTTAAGGCAACAACTGGAGAGGAAAAAAAAGACTTCGGCAGGAAAGGAATGTTTGGTCCAAGCTTAATTACATAATCTCCAAGAGGTTCTGTAGTCAAGTCAAAAATGACGGTAACAAAGGAAGAGCATGAGAAAGAGAAGAGGGTTGAGATACAAGGGAACATAAGATGGTGGTCGGCATAATTAACTCTTTTCAATAGTTGAAAACCTTGTGGTAAAATTGCCTAAAACTATACACATTACAATCTGGGAGGTGCATCTTTGATTTATTTTTTTCTTTTTCCCAGATAGCTAAAGTAAGTGATTAACTTTTGAAAAGTCGGGGAACTACAGTATATCTGGATGTTTACATGATCTTCTGAAGGCTGGAGATGGTTTAGAATGATAGAGTCTGTTCTAACATAATTTTTTGATGTCAATAAACTTTGTAAGCCTTGATATTCAGTTGGAGTCACTATTGTCCATCCTAGAAGTCTTTCATAGGTGTAGAAAAACTGGCTAAAAGAGGCATAAATGTCCAAATAATTTCACACAAGCTTCAAAAAGAATTTTGGAAGATGATCTGGTGAAACATTTCTACAGGCAGAATAGTTTTCTTTTTTTTAACCAGTGGGGAGGTTCATGTAGAATAGGGGTTCTCAATCTTGGCAACTTTAAGACTTGTGGACTTCAACTCCCAGAATTCCTCAGCCAGCAAAGCTGGCTGAGGAATTCTGGGAGTTGAAGTCCACAAGTCTTAAAGTTGCCAAGGTTGAGAACCCCTGATGTAGAACCAATCCTTAATATTTTGTAGATGTTTACTCTGGTTGCATTGAATTGGAGTTGGCTATACAGAATGTGGCCTGTGGTCTTGAAAGAGAGCTTTCTATCACTTTAAAATCCTGCTGTGACCTTAGTTTCAAAGAAGCTGCTTTAAGCTGGTTGTGAGGATGGCAGGTGGGGTGAAATTCGTTCACTTTTTTGCTTTTTGAAAGACTATCCTGAAGTATGGTTGCAGGAATAAGGTATGTCTAGTCTAGAAAAGAAGGACTAAGGGTGACATGCTAGCAGTCTTCCAATATTTGAGAGGCTGCCACAAAGAGGAGGCAGTCAACCTATTTTCCAAAGCAGCAGAAGGCAAGACACAAAATGGAAATGGATGGAAACTAATCAAGGAGAGAAGCAAACCAGAACTAAGGAGAAACTTCCTAACAGGATAATCAACCAGTAGAATAGCTTGCCTCTTGAAGTTGTGGTGCTTCATCGCTGGAGTTTTTAAAGAAGAGACTGGACAGCCACTTGTCTGAAATGGTGTAGGGTCTTCTGCTTTAGCAAAGGATTGGACTAGAAGACCTCCAAAGTCCCTCCCAATTCTGGTATTCTATTATTTATAATCTTATTTTTCTTTGACTTCAAAAAACAGAGTTAGCCTAATGCAGGGGTAGGTAACCTTGGCTCTTTTATGACTCATGGACTTCAACTCCCAGAATTCCTGAGCCAGTATGGGAGTTGAAGTCTACAAGTCATAAAAGAGCCAAGGTTGCCTACCCCTGGCCTAGTGCATCCATAAAACCTTTTGGCTGATTAGGCACCTTTGGATATTTTGGCCTTCAACTCCCATCAATTTGATTGCCCTTTCTCGTCCCTAACCTGTTTAATTGTTCTTCCTATCAGTTTCCGTCAGTTCCTTAATATATAGAAATTTAAAGCCCTTAATTTCCCGAGGAACCACTTTTTAGACTGGCTTATAATGAATGGGGCCATGCAGACCTTGGGGAGATTTAACTTGACACGGGTCATGCAATTTGTCTCAGGCCATTTGAGTGACAGGTCAGAAGAGCTTTTCAGCACAGCATCTGGCCAAAAGCTAATCTGATTCAACTTGCTGATTCTAGGTAAAACAGCTCTTTTTTTTTTTTTTTGAGTAAATCATCACCCTGAACAAGATAACTCCAATGGATTCACAACTGTTTGCCAAGGACAAGTCAATCAATCACACTTTTAAAACAGATTCCTTGTCTATCCACAGTAGGATGAAGGCCATTCTGCATGTTTCCAACCAATACGGTCCTGGGCTTTCTTTTGCCAATTGGGACTGCAATACTTGCGGATGTCATCAATTCATCTTGTTTTAGGTTTCTTTCATGGACGCTTTTGATCAAGTGGAATCCATTCTATTGCTGCCTTGATCCACCTGTCCTCCGTCCTTCTTGCTATGTGACCAGCCCATTCCCTTTTCAATGCTTTTTCTCTTCTGATGGCATCTTATACTTTCGTTTGTTCTCTAATCCACACGCAGGTCTTTCTATCTTGTCCTGTGATGCCAAGCATCTATCTTTCCATGGCTCTTTGCGCCACTTGTAGCTTTCGTATCGATATGTAGGTAGGTAGGTAGGTAGGTAGGTAGGTCTTTGGTTATTTGGGTTTTCTCCCGTGTAAAATTGGAAGTGTCTTGGCAACGTTTCGACGAAGTCCCATTCATCATCTTCAGGCTGGTGTTTTCGGCTTTGTGCTTCTAGGAGCAATATGTGATCGTAGCTGTTTCTTCCTTTTAACTGCCAGTGGGGGTATGAACTGATTGGGTGGGAGCTTGGCTGTGCTCTGATTGGCTGGGGGAGTGTTCTATTTGGGTGGGGGCTTTGTTGTGCTCAGGTTAGTCTGAGTTGCAGGGGGAGTTGAGATGGTGAGCTGCGTTGCCGTTTGGCTTCGCGTTCATGGTCGTGCCTCATCTTCATGGTGGGTGTCAGTTTGCTTCATGTATAGATTGGAGGGGTTTAAAGTGGCTAATGATGCAGCTGTGGTCTGGTTTCTGGTATGTGGTCGTGCCTCATCATCGGTGTGGGTTTGCTTTTTGTGTGGATGTGTGCCAAGCTTCCACCCAATCAGTTCATACCTCCACTGGCAGTTAAAAGGAAGAAACAGCTATGATCACACATTGCTCCTAGAAGCACGAAGCCGAAAACACCAGCCTGAAGATGACGAATGGGACTTCGTCGAAACGTCGCCAAGACACTTCCAATTTTACGTGGGAGAAAACCCAAATAACTAAAGACCTACATACAAACACCCGCAAAATATATAATATTGGTGTGTGTGTATATATATATATATATATAAAATATTGGTGTCTCTATAGTAGTAATACCTTTTATGCATCTACAACTACTACACGTACTGCAGCATCAAAAATCATGCTCACTACAGTCCAAGTTAAAACAAACTAAAATATAGACTTTTGGTAATCTGACCTGTGGCATTTAATTACAGGTAGTCCTCAACTTGCGACAGTTTAGTGACAGTCTGATGTTACAACGGCACTTTAAAAAGTGACATGATTGTTTTTCACACTTATAGCAGTTGCGGCAACACCCCCCTCAATGGTCACATGATCAAAACTCAGATGCTTGCAATTGGCTCATATTTATGACATTGGCCGTGTCTCTTTTGCGACTGTCTGACAAGTAAATAGGGAAGCCAGATTCACTTACCAGAGACGTTACTAATATAACAATTGGAGTGATTCACTTAACAACTGGGGCAACAAAGGTCGTAAAATGGGGCAAAGCTCACGTAACAAATTTTTATTTAGCAAAATTGGTATTTAAACAGCAAAGCATTTCTGCATAGCATTAGTTGGGAGCCTCTTTCAGTCCAAAGACCAAACTGGTTCAGACCAAGTGTGTCACCAGCAGGCATTTTGGTACAAAGCAGGCTCAGACACTTTAACTTGACTCAGAATTGCAAGTCATACCAAAGATGTTGCTCTAATGTGGGCCATTGAATCATCATACAAAATTTATTTTTTTTTTTAAGTTCAGAATCTTCAAAAATTAAAGAAATATCAAAAGTCTCAACTTGCTACATGTGGTATTGAGTTTTGGAGAAGAGAAGCAATTCCTCTTTCTCAACATTGTTGGTCCCCAGAAATCCTTGTCTCCAACTAGCTGTTAGGATTTAAAGTGGCCTTCACTGACCTCAGTGGGAGAAATATTTTTTTATTGCCAAGAGGATTTTTTTTCATATGCCTTGCAACACTGACAACGGGAGGATGAGTGCTTTTCTGCTCAGAAGTGACTCTTCAAAAATGTCTGAACATTGTTGATGTTTTGTTAGAAATCTTCCCATAGAAAGATTGGAGGCCCATGTTTTTCCATGCCTAGCCTTAATATTTGTTACAACTTCTTAAAATCCTATTTCAGTTGCATGTACAATGTCCCAAAAATTACAGTAAATTAACTTTCATCACAATATTAACTCTCTCCCTCCTTCCAGTGGTATATTTCAAATAATCTGGTTTTAGTTTTCTGCTTATCCATTTGGATGAAAACAGGAGGCCTCTTATGATACGGTTCTCTAGGCACTAATCATTAGCTCCATTTAATTTAAGGAACAATTATAGTGGGTCATCTGAAAGGCAAATTTCTGATTGTCTGCCAAACACTACTGTATTTTGAAAACTCTTCATTCAGTTTTGCTGGTGGAATTGAACATTACAATTTAATAAGTGGATCCTGCTTTTACTAAGCTACATTACGATGCTTTATTGTGAGTTGTGTTTATCTCAAGCCAGAAGAAGGCCTGTGATGTGTAGAGGCTTTTTCCCTTTATTTTACGAACTCTTTTTTAAACCTAGTTCAATAATTGGATCCTGATTTTATAATGTGGTTTGCAGAGATTGGCTCCCTGCTTCCTATTTACCTCTTCAGTTATTCTCGGAAGCCTTCCAGATGTCTTCACAAGGACAAGTTAGGTGTGTAGTCACAGGGAAGAAGACTCTGCTTAAGGAATGCTTCCCCCATAAGGATTCAAATTTAGCTCCTATGCTGTACTAACATCTCACCCCTCGGCCCAAGACTCCCTTTTCACCAAACACTTTTGTTGATAAATGCCTGTATTAAAGCATATGACAGCTTTTGTTTCTTATAATTTTCCTTATATAAGGAATGTGCATGAAATGAGAACAAACATCCTGGAACAAACATCACTGCTTGAAAAGTCTGAACCGTTTTGGATGAGCTAGTGTAGCTAGGATATGGCTTGTGTGTCTCCCTGTTTTACCAATTATGTGGCCTGTATGCCGGTCTGTGCATTCTCTTCCCTGTCTGTGCATTCTCTTCCCTTCTAGCTTTCCTTCTTGCCACAGGTGGAACAAGCTGCAATATAGTAAAAAATACCCCACGTGTTTGTCCTCCCACCACTGTTCTCCATATCTTGCTTATCCACAGCTGCTATCACAGGGATCCATCCTTGCTCTTGCCAAGGAATCCTCCAGCCTGGAATACCCCCATTTTGGTTCAAACCTGCAACATCCCCAAACTTCAAAATGTGAATTTTAGTCCTGACATAGACTGCAACTGACTCTTCTACGCAGAGTACGGTTCAGTCATGGAAGACTTTTCTTATCGATTTTTCTGCTATTTATTTTAATGCTTTTAAGCAATTTTATAATCTGTTTAGAGTACTTGGGTTTTGGGGGAATTAGTAATCCATAACAAACACGACCTGGGATAAAGACACCTGTGTATTGGGAGTGGAAAGTAGGGTGGACATGCAGACATTCTACATCTAATAAAGTCATGCTTTAGAAGTCTGCCCTGATTAGTGATGCCCATGGGACCTATAAAAGTCATTTTTCTTCTTTCTTTTCATCAGATCGGAGTAAAAGTTTTAGGGATCACAGGATAACAGATTTGGGGTTTTGATGACTCAGCTTGAGCAGTTTATTATATACTGGGAAAGATGAGTTTAGAGATGGAAAAAAAAGTCACTGGCTTTTTATTTTCTTGAAGTCACTCTGTAAATTTAAATCTGAAGTTTTAGCCTATTTTAATCCACCTAATTCTCAGTAACAGTTTAAGTTATTGGTGTTCAAGTACCCAAGTTGCCGGTCTTCTCATCTTCTTTCTTTGGCATTGAAAACTTCCACTAATGTCTTCTGGAACTTAGAATAGTCCAGCTCAAAACTTCCTTCTCAGTCTACATTTTGGTTCCATACCTGAATTTCCCAAGTATGGATACACCCATTTAAATTCTGTTTCTAGTCTCTCCAAAGTATAGTACATTATTAAAAGAAAATATTAAAAACAATATATTGTTAGGACAAAAAATGTTGAAAGGATGGTGTTTCGGTTCCAAGTACTGTTGTTGAAACCTGGCAAGTAGTAATCTCATAAAAGTTAAACGTGAATAGAAAAGTTTTTTTTAATCTTTCAGATCTTTGCTGTGCTATATAGACAGTGCTCTAAGAAGTTGTTTCTAAATCTGTTTTTTTCCTATGTCCAAATAGGTATATGTATGTGATGCATTGTAAATTAACCTGTAAATTAACAAAATGAAATTCAGTGGAGAGAAATATAAGGTTCTACATTTAGGAAGAAAAACTGAATATACAGGTACAGATGATGTGAAACTTGGCTCAGTAGTTGTAACTGTGAGAGGGATCTTGGAGTCCTAGTGGACAATCATTTAAAAGAATATGAGCCAGCAGTGTATGGTAGTAGCCAAAAAAGTTAATACAATCCTAGTCTGCATTAACAGAGGGATAGAATCAAGATAACGTGAAGGACCACTTTATAAAAAGGATGTTGAGACTCTGGAAAGAGTGCAGAGAAGAGCAACAAGGATGACTGGGGGGCTGGAGGCTAAAACATAACGAAGAACGGTTGCAGGAATTGGGCACGTGTAGTCTAGTAAAAAGAAGGACTGGGGTGGGGTGGCATGATACGGTAGCAGTCTTCCAAAATCTGAGGGGCTGCCACAAAGAAGAAGCTGCTCAACTTATTTTCCAAAGCACCAGAAGGCAGGACAAGAAGCAACGGATGGAAACTAATTAAAGAGAGAAGCAACCTAGAACTAAGGAGAAATTTCCTAACAATGAGAATACTTAACCAGTGGAACAGCTTGCCTCTAGAAGTTGTAGGTGGTCCATCACTGGAGGATTTAAGAAGAGATGAAATGATATAGGGCCTCTTGCTTGAGCAGTGGCTTGGACTAGGAGTCCCCCAAGGTGTCTTCCAATTCTATTTTTCTCTTAAATCTCCCAACTTGGAGTTGCAGTCATATTGTTCGTATTGCTAAATGTTTATAAGTGGAATTATGTCTGTATTTGATTTTGATTCGAGTGCTGTATTTTTGCTTGCATGTATTCGAATAGGTACTAATATATCTCCCATATATTTTAGTTTTTAATAACACATTATAATTACTTTTTAGTGTATACTGTCTTGCCTCATTTTTTTTAGATGGTAATTGAGAATGAAGAATTTTGCCAAATTCTTGGGGAGTCCTTCTTAAGCATTGTAAAGGATATTAATCATTGGTTAACTGTAAGATAAGCAGAAAAATTACTACACATCTTAGCCACTGATGACTAACGTTGGCATTTGTTATGTAGTTACTTCCTGTTTATTGATATCCAGGATTTGCAAATTGCAGGGAGACCATTGTCTGTCCCTGACACTGTGATGATAATGGGAAGTGCTGCTTCCAAGTAAGAAAAAAAAAACCTAAGGTAAAATAATAGCTTAAATAAAAGATTTTCAATGCACGTAGTTAAAGGCCAAACATTTGTTGCTGATTTTACTTAGAATTGGTCATTGCCATAATTTTCTGAGGAAGAAGATTACTCAAACCTGTCTTCCTGAAACAGGACTCACATGTTTTCTTTCTGCTTATAACTATGCCTCAGAAACATGGTCACTATTTGCTTCTTTCTACATGTGCCTCGAACAAGCTGCTAATGCTTACTTTGCGTGTTTTAAGAAGCGCCTCTGTTCGCGTAATTCTGAGGGTAGAAAGTACAAACTTATGTTTGGCCCACTTGTCATTTGGCATGTTAGATGTTCCAAAAGCATCACTGTATTTAAAAAGTTGTGTACCGAATAGGAAAATATAGCTTCTTAAGAAGATTTTTAAAATAAATAATTTTAATTAATTAATGGATATTAAAATATCCATTATTGCGCCAGAACCAAATCTGTAACACTTTATGTTATAGAGCAGGGATCCCCAACCTCTGGGCTGTAGACCAACGCTGGTCTGCGGCCCGCGAAGCCCCATCTGTGCATGTGTGGGATCTAGGCAACACACAAAACCATGCCTTCCGGTCCACGGAGCCAGTTTTTTTATAGTTATTCATGCTGAGAATTTCTTACCACCCAAGTTACAGGAAAAAAATGCAGCTAATAATCATCTTCTTGCATCCAGAATGGTTTTCTGAACTGTCCTGCCCCCATCTCATCCTTCACCCAAATGCTCCTAGGAAGAAGACCAGTATCAGCTGTTTTATTCGATAATCTACAGGTGTTTTTTTTTTTTAAAAAAAAAACCAATGGGGTAATGAGCTCAAAGGGCTATGAAACTGCATATTTTTATTGAAGCTTGGGATAAAACTCTAGAACACAAGCTGAAAGACCCTATGTACTGAAATAGAGACATTCTAAGCTCAGGATATTTTGCATTCGTAGGTCATGACTTGCCTTTCTTTCAATAGTCTTATTTGTAGATCAAAACAAATAACTACAGGCATCTTCCTAATTCTGTAGTAGAAAACTTAACACTCAATTGTCTCATCTTGGATGTCATGATTAAGGATTCATCTCAGGGTGACCCATTAGATGAGCAAATTATGTATGTGATCCAGGTGAGTGATGTCTCACTCTTTCCCGTATCTGGGAGGTAGCCAAGCAACTGCCAATGGCCAGCATGTTGACACAGGGGAGGTTCATCCTGAAGAAGATAAATTGCTCCATCAAGCTAGAATCCAGGCATAAATGATACGCTGAAAAAGCCACTTGTTCAGGATATTGGCTGGTGAGCAAGTCGCATAGAGGTAGTCCTTGACTTACAACAGTTCATTTAGTGACTGTTTGAAATTACAACAGCACTCGAAAAAAAAGTGACCTATGACTGTTTTTTTCCACTTAGGACCATTGCAGCATCCCCAGGTCACCTGATCAAAATTCAGACGCTTGGCAACTGACTCACAGTTGCAGTGTCCTGGAGTCATGTGATCCCCTTTTGCTACCTTCTGACCAGCAAAGTCAACGGGGAAGCCAGATTCATTTAGCAACTGTGACTGACTTAAGAACTGCAGTGGTTCACTTCACAAGAAAGGTTGTAAAATGGGGCAAAATTCACTTAACAGAAATGTTGGGCTCAATTGTGATTGTGAGTCGAGGACTACCTGTATTATCAGACAGGTAGTGCAGATTGGACCTAGAGTAACATGCTTGGGGCTGACTAGTATTGAGCCATAGTGGAACTTAACCCTGGTTCATGACAAGTGTGAGTTGAGGTTGCCATCGCTCTGCCAGTTTTACATCTTTTTATCCAAGTACCAAAGGCAGAAAGAAGATAGCTCAGCATAGCAGCGTCTGTGCTTAAGTGACTATCTACTCCTGAAAGCTCAGAAGACCCAGTCGTGCGTCTTTAACAACAGATACGTGGAATTACGCTGGATGGGAATGTGCTGAGAAATTGAGTCTTCGGTTAGTCCAGTGTTTCTCAACTTTGGCTGCTTGAAGGCGTGTGAACTTCAACTCCCAGAATTCCCCAGCCAGCTCCACAAGCTGCCAAGCCTGAGAAACACTGGGTTAGTCTAATTTAATCTGATGTTGCTTAGCATCCTCTTCTTCACACTCGGTGGAAACAATTATTGTACAGCCTCTATAAGAAAACTAGTGGCAGCTTCAGTCATTATGATAATCTTAGTATTGGTCTGTCCCCTACTAAGGTCTCCTTGCATGATTAAATGGAGTTAGTTTAGCAACAGAACGATTGCTGTCAAATTGCTCTTGACTTCATTTGACCTGTCTGCCTTTGACCACAAAGTCATAGTTGAGATTATCTGCTCAAACAGTTATTCAACACACATTAACCTCTTCTGATGTTTTGAGGTCCAATATTTTAGAATGAAAACATAACCAGCTGCCTGGATGCTATATAGCAGGGGTCCCCAACCCCTGCTACATGGATCTGTATCGGGCCACAGCATGCCAGCAACCGGTCCACACAAACGAGCAAAGCCCCATCCACGGGATGCAGGCACAACACAAAACCACGCACCCTACGGTCCATGGAAAAGCCTTTCTCCACGGAACCGGTCCCTGGGTGCCCAAAAGGTTGGGGCCCTCTGCTATATAGTGTAGATGCTGGTGGCAGATGTCCATTTGGACTTTCTTTACCTCATTTGTGCAGTGAGAGAAATATAAAACACATGTTCATCATTAGTGGAATAAATGGTGGCGAGGTTAATGTTCGTGTTGAAATCTATTTACAGCAGATTGTTTTTCCTGAATAATTGATATAGCGAGTGCACCATTTATGCTAAGGGCAATATATGAGAAGATCTAGATAATCTAGGTCTCCAAGGAAGATGGACGATTAAGAAATATAAAATATAAATAATAATTGGTTGAATCAGATTGAGAACATGCCAGACTCTCTTATCTTCCACCATTCTTGTTGTGAGCCGCCCTGAGTCTTGGGAGAAGGGCGGCATATAAGTTTAATAAATAATAATAATAATAATACTGGATGATTGATCATCCATGCTGTCATCTACATGAAGTCTAATGCCTTAAATCACGATACCACTAATGGTTCCTTGACAAGGTATGCCATGTTCTGCTGATTCATAGCTTGGATTGTAGAAGAGACAGGATGATATCTAAAAAGGTACTGTAGATGTTCTCAGAGTGTGTTGCCTTTCCTCCTGCTGTATCTTCATTGTGGTGGGTTGTAGCTAGGTAGCACTACCTTTCAGCTTCAGGCTTAAAGTACAACATCCTTGGGTGTAGAGCATTTTTACGTATGTGTATTTTTGTGTTTTAGCCTTTTGTGTTTACGGATGGTCTGGCGGGTTCTCTTGAATGCAGCACCTCTTATTCTGGACTAGATTTCAGAGGAGGCAGTTCCTCCTGTGCTTATCCTCCATGCTGGCCCGTTCACAGGAAGAGGTGATCTTACATTTGTGTCGGGGAAGAGCCTGTCCCCAGGACTGGGCCCCAGCTACACCCTCCTCTGTCACGGGGCTAGCTGATGCCTCTATTCTGCCCAGCAGGCCCGGCCTGTTCTTACAATGAAGCTGTCTTGTTGTAAACACCTTCCCCCCCCCCGCCCTTGGAGGATTAGAACACATTCCCAGCTCTTCTTCTGATTTCTGAAATTGCTACACAATTTTAGCCATTGTTACACTGTTTACACAGACATTAAAACTACCCTGTTAACAGTTAACAGAATACAAATAAACAGAAGATTCAAATAATATATCAATATTATATAATGCATATCTATCTTGTGGACAGGTGTGCTCTCTTTTTAACCACAGTTTGATTTCTGCAGCCTGTATGACATTCTGTAGTTTTTCTATGTTCCTGTAGGGTGACGATATATGTGTATATTCTTCACTGAAGTTTAGTTATATGGAGTTAGACATCCCTCTCCCCAAAATTGGCTGATCTTTTTTTTTTACTTCTATTTTTTAGAAATATTTTCTACTTTTATCAACATGGAAAGCTCAGAGGCTAATAATAAAGGAAATATCAATCAGTCGGAAGCTCAGCGCCGGAGTCAGCTGGACCGGTTGGACCGAGAAGAAGCTTTCTATCACTTTGTAAATAACCTGAGTGAAGAAGACTACAGGCTGATGAGAGATAACAACTTACTAGGCACTCCTGGTATGCCGCTTTCTTAGCTTGCCATTCAGACAGTAAGAATCTTGCCGTCCTGCTGTTAATCCAGCAGTTATTTAATTTCAGTCGCTCACGATAGTTGTCATAGAGTCATAGATCTGGAAGGGACCTTGGAGGTCTTCTAGTCCAACCCCCTGTGAAAGATAGGAGTCCTTATAGCATCCTGGACAAATGGGCGTCCAGTTTTTTCTCAAAAAGCTCCATCAAGGGAGCCCCCAGAACTCCAGGAAGCAAGCTGTTTCATTAATTAATTAATTGTTCTCACTGTCGGGAAGCTTCTCCTTAGTTCCAGATTGGGTCTTTGTTTAACGAGCTTCTACCTGTTGCTTTGTGTCCTGCCCTCAGGTACTTTGGAGTGAAGGGATTACGTGCATGTTTTGTATTAGTTATGCTTATATACCCAGGTACCTCCAATATGGACTTCCAAAAGAGCTTAATCTCTGCAATAAAGATTTCCATTCTTCTCTTAAAAACCACACATCAAATCTTCCTTTTATTCTTTCCCACTCCTCAGAAGAAATTATTGTAATTGTTTTTAATCGTTTTAACAATTGGTCGCCACTCAAAATCATTTGTTTGAGTTGGGCAGCCATAGAAATGAAAATAAATGAATAAAATAGATTTAAAAAAAAGAAAGAAAAAGTTAGCCATCCATTCTCTTGAAGAAAAATTGCAGTATCGAAGCAAAGTTTATAGAATGATTCTCTTGAAAGAAAATCCTGTACAGATGCTAAGATGTTCGTGCTGTTAGTTAACAGATAAGAATCTACTAACTGTTCAGTAATCTTTCCATTCGGTAAAGACTTTGCTCGCTAATATAATAATTGAGCTATTTCCAGGAACAATGCTATCTGGAATTTCTTACCCAACAAACTTAAAACATTTGACATTCCCACCCACCGCTTCTAATAGGTGAAGGCATAGCGGGCATCAATAGCAAGTGCTGGTCAGCCAGCTGATTCTGACCATGTGGATAGCTTTATATTTTATAATGTTAAAGGTGTATTTTGTTTGTTGGGCAAGCGTTTCTTGATCTCTTCCCCTGCTCCCCCTCAGCGGCTGAGATAAGACCATTTATTTCCCTTTCTTGCTATTTTGCTCTCTGTGTAGATTTAATTCAATATTTTTTTCATGCTCTTTCGTACGGACCTCCCTTAATAATAGTCTATTTCAGTGGTGGCGAACCTATGGCACGCGTGCCAGAGGCAGCACTCAGAGCCCTCTCTGTGGGCACGCGTGCCATGCCCCAGAGATGGCAACTATCCCTCTTCGACTAGCCGCCCGCTAACTCGCTGAGGTCCCACGTGGCCAGATGCATCCGAGCATGGCTGGTTTCCCTCCCCCCATCCCTCCTGGCCTTGCATGCTCTCCTTGTCCAGGGCACGACCCACTGCATCGCCTCTCAGCTGTCGGCCATCCGTCCAGCTCAGAGGCGGCTTCTCTGTAGTGGCGGGCTGCGGAGCCCCAGAGTGCGCCGGTCGAGGGGCCAGCAAGCTGTGGCTGCTCACAGACACTGTCAGCCCCCAAGCGCTCGCTGGCCTCTGTGTGCAGGCAGCCTCGCCTTACCCTGCGACAATGGCACCTCGCCTTGCCTTGCCTCACCCCACAGGAGAAGCCTCCTGCCCCACCTGCCAGAAACCCCCTGGATCTCCCCCAATTCTGCCCAGCCCCCACAGGCGTCCCTCCCCACAAGCAACATCGAGTGACTGTGCCTACCTCGGCCACACCCACCCAGTCTCCCATGACCACCACAGCCACGCCCACCCAGTGAGTCATGCCCACCTGGCACCCGGCGATAAATAAGTGGGTTTTGGGTTGCAGTTTGGGCACTCGGTCTCTAAAAGGTTCGCCATCCCTGGTCTATTTTGTAAACTACCCTCCGTTCATTTTGCTGAATATGAGCGTTGCCGTTCTAATTTCTTGCCCTCTGCTCTTTACTGCACATGCAGTGCTGAGCAGAACTGAGCTTGCTGTGTTCTTTTCCCAGGCGGAAGCAGGCAGGCTGCATTTCTGCCTTCTAAAGGGTCTTCTCCCTCCGTCTCTCTCCTGGCGGTTTTTCTTTTCTCTTCTTCAGCCCTGCATGGTAACTTTTCAGAGCAGGGTGGTTGGGAGTATTGCCATATGTCCAGCCAAAGTCATCACGGCCCTGTAAACGAAAATACAATCCCAATGTTCAATAGAGAAAGAATAATGAGTAATCTTGGTGAACGCATCTCTGCTTTGGTTCCCCTAGTGTTGCTGCACATGAGTGTGAATGACTTTCTCAGGAACACCTGCCCATTGTTTCCTCAGGTGAAATTACGGAAGAAGAGCTGCTAAGAAGGCTGCAGCAAATTAAGGAAGGCCCACCCCAGCAGCCCACTGAAGACAACAGAGGTACGCACTGTTCTTCTAACGTTCCTGTGGTAATAGTCAGATTGCACACCGCATGACTTACAAAAGAAGCCATTTGAATTTAGCCGTTGTGCTTCTATGGCTACATCCTGTTGGGCCTCTGACTTCTGCTGTGGGGCAGTTTCTAGAGCTTACGTATTCCTCTCCTTTGAAACGGCTTCTACAAAGCGAGGCAGACTGCCCTGTTCTTTTTCTCCTTTGTTCCTGGCTTAAGAGAGTGCGGTGGTGAGCACTCTGACTCTGCCGCGAACCTATTCCAAGCAGGCCTGCTGTACCCATGATAACTGCACGTGCCGATCTGATATCTTGGTTCGAATCTCTCTGGCCAAGTGTGCAGCCTTGATGTGTTAATATTGTAGAAGCAGTCTGGATGAAGCCAGATGCTGGGCTTATGCAACGTTGCATGGATAAATTATTGCCTGGCAGATGCTCTAGTTTAGGGAATGGAATTCATTACAATTATCATAGTCCATTATCTTATTTCCTGACCTTTAGGGAACGGTCATCTTGACTGATTTGCTGAAGTGTTCAATACTGGACAAATTATTATTTGTTGGTATAGTCTATTAAAGGTGGTGAAATTAATCTGTCCCACAGATATTGCTGTGATTAATTTAGGAAGGTATGGTGAGCTAAGCATTTATGGTGTCCAAAACTTGGAAGAACAAATATTTGTACTGTGGCCAAGAACCTTATTTTCTAAGATCGTAACTTGTAAAGGGTTTGGAGAAAGTTTTTAGCCCAGAATTATTTCATTCACCTAACTATAGCAGTTACTTTCCTTTGACAGGTGGCGAATCCGCAGAAGATGTGTCTAATGGTGATTCCATAATAGATTGGCTTAATTCAGTTCGGCAAACTGGGAATACGACACGGAGTGGGCAGAGAGGCAACCAGTCATGGAGAGCAGTAAGCCGGACTAATCCAAACAGCGGGGATTTCAGATTTAGTTTGGAGATAAACGTCAACCGCAATAACGGGAACCCAAGTGCAGAAACGGAGGGTGAGCCACCCGTAGAACCCCCCACTGGAGAGGATCTAGAAAACAGCCAAAGTGACACTGAGACCTCGAGGTCTGCCTCCCCCCCGGCTCTAAGGCAGAACTCCTCCCCTCCCGTGGCCAGGCAGCCTGACTCGGAAATGAGTTACCCTGAAGAGCTGATTGAAGACGTCTCTCTTCAGAGAGGCCAGAGAAGGTCAAGAAGCAGAAGCCCTGAACAACGGAGGACACGGGCAAGGACTGACAGAAGTAGATCCCCTCTTAATCCAGTGAGTGAATCTCCGCGCAGGATACATCACAATACATCCTCTCAAACCCCTGATCTTCCCTTGGTCGGCGAAGCAGAAGGAAGTTCTAGAACAAGGCAGCACATGGTCATACGTCAACATGCAGCAAATCCCGATGTACCCACTGAAAACACGGTTCTCTTTTCGACCTCTGAAGCCAGGCCCGTCCCCCAGGCAGCGAGCTCTTCGGAAACGAGCAGCAGTGCGGACCCCCCAGCCCCTGGACAGAGACCTCCGACCATCGTCCTCGACTTGCAAGTGAGACGGGTTCGTCCAGGAGAATACAGGCAGAGAGATAGCATAGCCAACCGAACGCGATCAAGGTCCCAGACTCCGAACAATACAGTCACGTACGAAAGCGAGCGAGGAGGGTTTAGACGTACCTTTTCACGCTCAGAAAGGGCGGGCGTGCGAACTTATGTCAGCACCATTAGGATCCCTATTCGCAGAATCCTGAACACGGGCCTGAGCGAGACCACCTCGGTTGCCATTCAAACCATGTTAAGACAGATCATGACCGGCTTTGGTGAGCTCAGTTACTTCATGTACAGCGATAGTGACGCCGATCCCGGGGTCTCCGCACCAGCCCCAAATGTGGAAGTGGCCGAGCCCCCGGCTGGAGGGGGCGGCGGGAACAGCCATTTGAGCCCTGAAGGTCCTGAGGCTGGGTCAGGAGAGGCCTACGAAGGCAGCCCTGAAGGGGGCCCCACGGCCGGCCCGAGACGGGAAGGGCGGAACGCGAGGGGGTCCGTTACTTTTGAAGAAAGTGGCTCCTTGCCATTCCTTAGCTTGGCCCAGTTTTTCCTGCTCAATGAAGAAGACGATGACCAGCCCAGAGGACTCACCAAAGAACAAATTGACAACCTCGCCATGAGGAATTTTGGCGAGAGCGATGCTCTGAAAACCTGTAGCGTTTGTATCACCGAATACACCGAAGGGAATAAGCTTCGGAAACTCCCTTGCTCCCACGAGTATCATGTGCACTGCATAGATCGCTGGCTATCCGAGAATTCCACTTGCCCAATTTGCCGCCGAGCCGTCCTCGCTTCGGCTAACCGGGAGAGCGTGGTCTAACCCACCATGGTATCCTTTCAGCTTATTACATGGTGAGGGAGCAACGGGCAAGACGCTGCTTGCAACAGCCACTTTTTGTGTGGTGGTTATAAATACAAAACAAAGAATAGTGTGATTTCCTCTTCTGAAATGGAATTTCTTTTTTATTTTAAAGCAAAAAAACAAAACAAAACAAAACCTTCTCAATTAGGGTTCCTAAAATAAGACCAGGTTTGTGTTGTCAATTAAAAAAAAGGAAAGAGAAAAGTCTGTATTTGCCCAAAGACACTTGGCTGTTGTATAGTTTCAGTTTCTCAACACAAATCAAGTTGTCAATCCCTCCTGAGCCTACTGTGTGTTGAATGCTGGAGGCCTCACCTAACAGGAGTCATTTAGCTGTATACAGCCTGTGCTTCACTGTGGATTAAAGCAAAACCGACGCGGCTCCCCTGGCAGAACAGTGAAATTAATCTCCCGTGTCTGATTTTAGCTCCTTTCTTGTATATTGAATATGGTAATGTAAATAACACTAACCTCAGCCCCTCTCCCACTGTACAGCTGTCTTAAGCCCAACACTATGGCACGCCATAGAATGACCTGATAGTTTAACTGGGATATTTATCTTGCTGTGGAAATACCTTAATTAATTGCTTATGCTTGTTTAAATAAACACTTTTGTTTTAAAAACAGTAAAGCTTTTTGTACAGGTCAGTGACTTTTCCACTGCGCTTTTGTGCAAACATTTTCAGAATTTAACCCTCCCCTGTGTTTAGCCACAAGAGCACACGTTGTGGTTGCCCACTCCGGGCAAGCCTCATGGCAAAGAGCCCAGCTTTCATCAGTATTTATTATTTAATAAATAAATAAACAAACAAACAAACAAACATTGGGAATTAAGGTAACTTGAGCCGAGCAAGGCCTCTGAGGCCTAAGATGCCTGCATAGTTGGATGCAGAGCGCTTTTTGGAAAGATTAAAGATGGCACGTTTGCTGCTGCAACAGCGGCTTGGCTCACCTGAGCTGTCCCAGTACAAATTATCACGATGAACACTTTATGTATGAAGTCAGGTTGCCAGGTTGTACGATAGGTTGCATTTGCACAACACTCGAGCAAAATGTGATTGCTGGCTGTGCAAATCCAAGTCGGTGTGGTTAGCTAATGACTCCGTACATTGTTAAACAATGTAATTGGATTGAGTGGGATAACCATGGTTCAGTTCGCCAGTGCAAGTTGCTGGGCCTTCTTTGATCCCAGCTTTGCAAAGGTAGCTGGTTGTGTTGTTTTGGCATTGTGAAATCTGCTTATTATCCATCTTGCTCTTAACGCAGACATTTTCTTTGTGCACCATATTTCTAACCACTGTGCATCAGGCATTTGTGGCTTTCAGCAAAACTTCTTTCTAGTGACTTGTATACTTTTAATTGGGATGTTTTAAAAGTTGTATCTCTGAAAGTTTAATTCCTTGCTTGGAGGTGGAAGAGAAGCTGTTTGGATGAAATCTATTGGGATTTTTTTCCCCTCTCAAGCAAGTGTTTTATCAAATTAAATCTTACGAATACATCAATTAGTCTTAAGGCAACTGCTTGGAAACACATCAGATTGTTTCTTCTATGCTGTATATATCCTAGGAATAATTTTTATTGAGTAAATAAATTGTGCTTTTGCTTAGATTTTGCTACCGTTTTTATCTTCCGTTATGATATGCAAAGAAATGATTTTTCATTGGATATTAAAAAAAAATACACAAAGCATTTTTCTGCTGTGCCTAGTTAAAAATTGCAGCACGTTTGCTCCCTCTCTTACTGCCTCAAAAAATTGGATTAACATCAGTGTTTTTGCTTCTCAAATGAATATTCTTACAAAGCGCTTTAAGTATTATTTTTTTAATTAAACATGCAGTTATAAATAATTGCAAACCTATTGGGACATTTTAGTTTTAAACTTTGACAGAAGTAAATCTGTAGGACATTCAGAAATATGATCGATTTGTTTCAAAACTTGCATTGAACATGGGATCTCTGCTGTTGCTTTAGTTACACCCTAACTGGATTCTTAAAGGTTCAGTGACACCCATGGACTGGTTACCTTTTTTTCTTGCTTAAAGATGAGCCCCCTGTAGGACCCAGTTTTTCTTCCTCGTTTGCATGAGATGGCAAAAATCACCTCAAATTATTGGAAGGCTGTAAACTGGTATTTGATTTCTGCATCCCCTGCCTGCAGTGGGAAAAGGATCATACTAGGAAATCTGGTTGTCTATGCAGAAAAAGCTAGCAAGCTTTCCATAGTTTTGACTTCTTGTTCTTTCTGCCTCCATTTTAATAAAGTAAGCATGGAAGCTTAGGCTGGTTTTAGTAACGCAATAAAAGAGAATATCGGTAGCTCAGGCTGAACTGTGGGGTCCTTGGTGCTGTCTGAGCTGGGTGGTTTTCTTGCAGACATTTCATGATCCAACTAGGTAACATTATTAGTGCTAGAAGGAAGCAGGGTTTTCTCCCTGTTTATACACAATCGAGTATGAACAATTACAACTATATACCATTGTATATAAACAGAGAAAACCCCACTTCCTTCTAACACTAATGATGTTTAGGAACTTGGCCTGCATCAGTATAATTCTCTTGGTTTTGGTTGCCTTACAGCAGGGGTCTTCAAACTTGGCCCTTTTATGACTTGTGGACTTCAGCTGCCAGATTCCTCAGCCAGCATGCTGGTTGAAGTCCACAAGTCATAAAAGGGACAAGTTTGAGGACCGCTGCCTTACTGTTTTCTTAAAAGCTCTGTTGTATAAATGAGGCTGAAAAGCCCAAACATTGGCATTATCCTTTTCAGCTGTTCTTTGTGGCAACATATTCAGTGACCTATTGACCACCATCCAATATGGTACCCCCTGAAATGTGTTGGGACTTCAATTCCCAGCAATTGTCTCAATCCTCTGGAAAACCTCCATAAAAGGCTATCAAAATTCTTACAACACATTACGCTATCGTTAAAGTAATGGGCTGTGTTTGCATAAGTCTACACGGGGGGGGGGTGTCTCTCCGAATTCTGGGAGTTGAAGTCCACAAGTCTTAAAGTTGCCAAGTTTGGAGGTCCTCTGGTCTAAACTGTGCTTGAAAAACCACAATGGGTGGATGTGCAGAACCTGCAAAACCAAAACATGATCTATGTGATGTATGGGTTTATCTGACTCACGTTTTGAAAATTAAAGTCCTTGGTGAATCGAGTTTAACGACTTCGTGGGAACCCACTTTGGAAGCGAGATGGTCCTCGGGTTTTCTGGATATTCTACCAAGCCTCAAACAGGTCAGCTGAAATCAAAGATGGAAACTCCAGGGAGCAAAAGAGAGGAAGAAGCCCAAGTGTATTAAAATCAAGGCTCTTTTGGGGGGGGGGATCTTCCATTCTCAGCAAGGGTTGTTAACTTCCATTCATTCTCCCACTGTTCTTTTTATAATTATGGCATGGCTTAGGTGAAAGTCCCTGAACAGGATTATCATTAAAAATGGGTGGGTGAATTCTTAGAACCACCTTGCAGAAAAAGTCTGTTACTCGGCGAGGAAGAGCAGTCCGCAAAATCCTGAGGAGGTTTTTTGTGCCCTGAAGAGTGAGTCTGCTACTGCGGTAGGTCAGTGGTGGCGAACCTATGGCACGCATGCCAGAGGTGGCACTCAGAGCCCTCTCTGGCGGCACGCGCGCCATGCCCAGGAGATGGCAACCGTCCCTCTTCAACCAGCCTCCCACTAACTCGCTGAGATCCCACGTGGCCGGATGCACCCCAGCACGGCTGGTTTCCCTCCCCTCCGTCCCATCCCTCCTGGCCTCGCATGCTCTCCTTTTCCCAGGCACGGCCCATTGCATCGCCTCCTTAGCTGTCGGTTGGCTGTCCAGCTCAGAGGCAGCTTCTCTGAACTGCTGATGGTGGGCTGCAGAGCCCCAGAGTGCGCCGGTTGACTGGCCAGCAGGCTGTGGCTGCTGACGGACACTGTCAGCCCCCATGCGCTCGCTGGTCTCTGGGAGCCAATGGTGTCAGGCAGCAGCTGCCCCTGCCCCACGACAATGGCACCCCTGCCTCGCCTTGGCTCGCCTCCTGCCCACCACCCCACCTGCCAGAGACCCCCTGGATCTCCCCCAACCCTGCCCGGCCCCCACAGGCATCCCTCCCCACGAGCAACATCAAGGTGACCATGCCCACCTTGGCCACACCCACCCAGTCTGCCATGACTGCCACAGCGACGCCCACCGGGAATCTGCGATAAGTAGCTTTTGGTTTGCAATTTGGGCACTCGGTCTCTAAAAGGTTCGCCATCGCTGCGGTAGGTCATGGGGCTTTAACATCGACATTTGCAAATAAGGACTTAATCACTGTGTGTTCTCTCTGCTTGTGGAATTGGGTCACCATGGTTTTTAAATCAACATTTTATAGCCTTCAACTTTCCCCAGTTTGGTACTTCGGGAATTCTTGAACTGTATTCGGTTTGGCAAGATTGGCAGGATGGGGCTGCATGTCATAAAAATAACGGGATGTGGAACATCTCGACACTCATAATTCTTGGGCCTTTCGGTCAACCTGGAGGTTCACATTTTGTGAAACGGTAATAAGTCTTTAGTCACAATTCTCATAAAGGTATCTGTTGGTGCCTGCTTAAAACATCACAGGTAGTCCTCGACTTACGACCACAATTGAGCCCAAAGTTTCTGTTGCTAAGTGAGATATTTATTAAATGAGTATTACCCCATTTTACTTCCTTGCCACAGTTGTTAGGGGAATCACTGCAGTTGCTAAGTCAGTAACACGGTTGTTAAATGAACCTTCCTTCCCCACTGACTTTGCCTGTCAGAAGGTCGCAAAAGGGGATCACGTGACCCTCCCGGGACGCTGCGACCGTCATAAAAAGGAGTCAGTTGTCCAGCATCCAAGTATAAATCATGGGGACGATGCAGTGGTCATAAGTGTGGAAAATGGTCATGTCACTTTTTTCAGTGCTGTTGTAACTTTGAACAGTCACTAAACGAACTGTTGTAAGTCAAGGATTACCTGTGCAGCTTTTTATGAGAAGAAAAACATGTTTCTACACCCGGTTCAGGCCTATCAACCTTCTTGCAACTGGTTGACTGCTGATCAAGGACCCCATACTTTACTATCTACACCAGGTGGCAGCCCGGAAGGACCGGTCGAACCAGGCAGGGAACCTGTTAGCTTGGCAGGTGAGCAGGTGAGCCCTGTGTCAACAGCACCTTGTATGCACCAATGCTACAGCAACAGTAGCATCAACCCCCCCCCCCACTGTGCACCTCTCCTTGCCTGAAAGCGGTGATGCATACCTTAGTGTGTCCATGTATTACTCACGGGAATGATGCATCCTTTAAGACCGGACAAATTTTCCACAGGTTGTTCCTGGATAAAGTTTATAAATGGCCTTTTGACCCGAGGAATGTGAACTAGGCCAGGGGCCTCCAACCCACAGTCCATGGACTGGTACCAGGCCACAGCATGCCAGCAACTGGTCCACACAAACAAGCAAAGCCCCATCTGCGGGACACAGGCAGCACACACAACTGCGCCCCTCCGGTCCGTGGAAAAACCTTTCTCCACATGGAACCGGTCCCCGGTGCCCAAAAGGTTGGGGACCTCTGAATTAAGCAACTCTTTTTTTGCAACGGAACCGTCCAGACAACACCCAGATGAGCCAATTACCTTCCTTGCCAGACCAAGGACTTTAACGACACGGCCAAGCGGGACAGTGAGCACAAGATCAGATGCTTACAAACATGGTAAATGTCGAGAACGCATGTCTGTGGCCGACTTTGCTCAGGACAGGGCCAGAGGGGTCAAGTTTAAAATCTCAGGGAAATTGGAAGAGTTACTCCAGCTCTGCTTGACCTCCGCTGGAAGGCTTGAGGGGCTGTGGCAAGACTGGGTGAGGAGAGGGATAGATACTGGCCGTCCTCGACTTACGAACGAAATGGAGCCCCAAATTTCCATTGCTAAGCAAGACAGGTAAGTGAGTTTTGCCTCCTTTGACGACCTCTCTTGTCACAGTTGTTAAATGAATCACTGCGGTTGTTAGTAACACGGGTGTTGAGTGAATCTGGCTTCCCCATTGCCTTGGCCTGTCAGGCCCCCCCAAAGGGGATCACGTGATCCCGGGACACTGCAGCCGTCGTAAATATGAGGCAGTGGCCAAGTGCCTGAATTTTGGTCCTGTGACCCTGGGGAGGCTGCAACGGTCATAAATGTGAAAAACGGTCATAAGTCCTTTTTTTCAGCACTGTTGTAATTCCGGACACTAAATGTATAGTTGTAGGCCAAGGGCGACCTGCTGTCTTATGTTTTCCTTCTGCCTAAATCTTTGGATGTTGAACACAGCCGCCTGGGAGCCCATGCTCCACCGTCAGCTCAAGAGGAGCAGTTCCACACAGAACTTGGCATTTTTATCTTGTGGAAGTTCAAGATTGCCATGCTAAAGCCTCTCATTTGGCTAAGTGTCATTGATTTATTTATTAAATTTCTGTGCCCCCCCCAAGTGACCCAGGACTCCATCATTCTTGAGAGAAAGGGGGACTTTTGCCACTGTATTCCAAATAACAAAAGCACGTAGTTTTATATACTGCTTCACAGTGCTTTACAGTCCTCTCTAAGCGGTTTAGAGAGTCGGCATATTATTCCCAACAATCCAAGTCCTCATTTTACTGACCTCAGAAGGATGAAAGGCTGAATCAATCTTGAGCCAGTCAGGATCAAACTGCTGGCAGTGAGCAGTGAGTTAGCCTGCAATACTGCAGTCCAATCACTGCAATCACAGCTCGGTAGGAAGAAAAACAGGGAGGGAATGAAACGGGAAAGGCAGGGAAGGTAGCAATAGCAATAGACTTATATACCGCTTCACAGTCCTTTACAGCCCTCTAAGCTGTTTACAGAGTCCGCATCTTATTCCCAATAATCCAAGTCCTCGTTTTACTGACCTTGGACGGAAGGCTGAGTCAACCTTGAGCCAGTCAGGATCGAACTCCTGGCAGTGGGCAGAGTTAGCCTGCAATACTGCATTCTCACCAACAGCTAACCACTGTGGCAAAGTCGGTGTATAAGAAAAATCAGTTCCTCAACTGTGGAGTTTGGCGAGGTCATAGCAAAATTAAGCGAGTCTTTGGCCTATAATGCTAAGGACCGATATTTGGTCCTTGCTCTCTTTTTTCAGACTTCGACAGGATGCCCTACAGTCAGTTCTCTGCTTATGACCGTTCTTTAGAGACTGTTTGAAATTACAAAGGTGTTGGAAAAAGTGACTTGCAACCTGCCCTCACACTTTAAGGCGGTTGCAGCCTCCCCCGGTCCCGTTTATCAAAATTCAGGCACTTGTTTACAATAAGGGGTCACGTGATCACTATTTGCCACGTCCCAGCCAGCTTCTGACACCAGGAGAAAGGCCTGATTTGCTTTCCCATTGATTCACTTAACAACTGCAGTGATTTGCTTTAAGGACCAGGGCAAAAATAAAATTGAGTAGAACTCATTAAACAACTGCCTTGCTTAGCAAAGGGAAGTCTGGTCCCAACTGTAGTCTTCCTGTAGACCCTGATGCTGTCAGCAACTTCCTAGACCCATCTGTTGCGTGCCTTGCTTACCTTTAAAACTCCCAGCGTGGAAATCTTGTGTTATATTCTCGGTGATTTGAGGCCTCAGAATCATTCACCTCTGTGGCCCAAAGGGTCACTAAATTAAAACCTTGCTTTGTCTGCCTTCCCCTTTGCGTTTTTCTCTAGCGATGTTTCTCAACCTCTGCAGCTTGAAGATGTGGGGACTTCAACTCCCAGAATTCCCCAGCCAGCCTTCATGGCACATAATCGATCAGAATAGAGTTGGAGGGGACCTTGGAGGTCTTCTAGTCCAATCCCCTGCTCAAGCATGGGATCCTGCACCGGCTGTCCAATCTCTGCTTATAAACCTCCAGTGATGGAGCACCCACAACTCCTGGAGGCAAGTCGTTCCACTGATTAATTGTTCTCTCTATCAAGAAATTCCTCCTTAGTTCCAAGTTGCTTCTCTCCTTGATTGGTTTCCATCCGTTGCTTCTTGTCCTGCCTTCAGGTGCTTTGGAGAATAGATTGATTCCCTTCTTCTTTGTATTAATATTTTGGAGACTTCAGTGAAGCATACCAGTTAAAATCTTGCTGGCTGGGGAATTCTGGGAGTTGAAGCCCACACACCTTCGAGCTGCCAGGTTTGAGAGAGACTGTTCTACAGCATCAGGAATGGGTTAGCTTTAGATCCACAATCTGTATTTTAAAGAAGGCCTGACATTTACTCTCCAGCCTGTGACTCTTGCTCCTTCTAAGCATTCCCCCTGCCCGCCTCCTTCCACCCTGCAGGTTGTTTGCCCAAATTTATCTGCCAAGGACTCTGCTTACGTTTGCATTTGGGAGAAAGGATGCACAAATCTCCCCACTATGGCTGCGATTGCATTACCAATCACTCCAGAGCACAAATTCAGGCCGAGACACCATCCCTCACAGGAGTTTGAATCGGTCTGCCTGAAGAAATCTCTCCATAGTTTACAGAATTTATCATCTTTGTTATTCAGTGCTATCCCACCTTTAAAAAAAAACAAAAAACATTCCTTATTCAAGATTCATGATTTCTGTCCTCTACATCCTAAACTTCTGGAACTTTAGAGATAACAGACTTTTGTTTTTTCATTTAAAATGAGAATAGAAGACTCATATTTATATCAGTGTGATGGTGACAATGACGCCATTCTTGGAATACTTCATCCAGTTCTGGCCACCACAACACAAAAAAGATGAGGCACTAGAAAGAGTGCAGAGAAGAGCAACAAAGGTGATCAGGGGTCTGGAGCTCAATTGTACGATGAACAGCTAAGGGGATTAGCTCAAAGGTGCTTTTCCCGGAGGCAACTGGACTTTCTTGTTTTTCTTTGAAGACGTTTTGCTTCTCATCCAAGAAGCTTCTTCAGCTCTGACTGGATGGTGGGGAGTGGAAGGATTTATATTGCTTCCCATAGACATTAAGGAAATTAGGTGTGTTTAGCCTAACAAAGAGAAGGTTTAGGAGAGACAGGAGAGCCGTCTTCCAATACTTCAAGGACAGTCACAGGAAAGGAGGAATAACAGCTGGAAGGGACGTTGGAGGTCTTCTAGTCCAACCCCCTCTCCAAAGCATCAAAGAACAGGATAAGAAACAACGGAGATGCAACCTGGAATTAAGACATTTCCTGACAGTGAGAACAATTACGGGACTGTCTTCTGCCACATACTTCCCTACGACTGGTGAGAGCGCACAGGGTCGGCCTCCTCCGGGTCCCGTCAGCGAAACAATGTCGTCTGGCAGGTCCTAGGGGGAGGGCCTTCTCTGTTGTGGCACCCACCCTCTGGAACCTACTGCCCCTTGAAGTCCGCGCTTCTCCCACTCTCCCGGCCTTCCGAAAGAATCTTAAAACCTATCTTTGCCGGCAGGCCTGGGGATGATTGTGGATCGCTGTTTGAATGATGTATGTGTGTTGGGTTTTTTTTTGTTTTTTTTCTCTGATTTGGACTTAGATTGTTATCGATGTTATATATATGTTGTAAGCCGCTCCGAGTCTTCGGAGAGGAGTGGCATATAAGTCCAAATAAAATAAATAAAAATAAAATAAATAAATCTTCCAATACTTCAAGGACAGTCACAGGAAAGGAGAAATAACAGCTTGAAGGGACGTTGGAGGTCTTCTAGTCCAACCCCCTCTCCAAAGCATCAAAGAACAGGATAAGAAGCAACGGAGATGCAACCTGGAATTAAGACATTTCCTGACAGTGAGAACAACTCATCAGTGGAACTGCTTCCCTCCTGGAGTTGTGGAAGCTTCATCACAGAGGTTTTCAAGAAATGATTGGACAACGTTTGTCCAGAGTTGCATAAGGACTCCTGTCTTGGACAAGGGGTTGGACTAGAAGACCTCCAAGGTCCCAGCCCTATGATTCTATGATGTCAGTCTGGATATTGGATGGGCTTAGAATCTGATTTTCATGATGGGCACAAATATTTAACTCACTTGTAATGGAAAGTGCAAATATGCACTATCATATCTCCCTGATTTAGTGAATGCACCATCAGTTTTCCTGCTGTCTATGTGTCATATTTCTCACAATATAGTACAGGTAGTCCTTGACGTACAACAATTCATTTAGTGACCATTCAAAGTTATGTCACTGAACAAAGTGACGTATGACCCTTTTTCACACATAACAACCACTGCAGCCTCCCCAGGGTCACGTGATCAAAATTCAGATGCTTGGCAACTGACTCATGACGGTTGCAGCGTCCCGGGATCGTGTGATCAACGTTTGCAATCGTCGGTGGCAAGAAAAGTCACAAAATGGGGCAAAACTCACTTAACAAATATTGCACTTGTTAACAGAAATGTGGGGCTACTGGGATACAGCTTTTTATTTGAATGACTTATTTTGAAGCTCAAGCTACCCACCCCCTCAACAGGTTTTTTTTCTCCCTCAAATGGACTTTTGCTTTGCTGCCCTTTCTGCACCCATCCAGATCCACATGCAAAGAGCAGGAGACCAGAGGGGTCAGTGGCAATAACAAGGCCTAGATGACCACTGCCCATCGCCCTGGAGAAAGCATCTGCTCTGCCTTTCTTAGTGTTTACAGTAATAAACTAGCTTATCAACCAGCTGAAGCCTTGGATCTCTCTCTGCTAGCCTTCACACCAGAGGAACTATCTGGATGAGACCTGGCAGGAAACAAGGAAGATATATAAACCACGGTTCAAGGTGCTTGTGAAGATACATAAAGCATGGCTTAAGAGCTTCCCAGTGTAGACTGAGCAGAAAAAAGCAGACAGTGCATGATTTACAGCCACAACTGAACCCCACATTTCTGTGGCTAAGCAAGGGAGTTTTGCTCCATTTTACAACCTTTCTTCCCACAGTTGTTAAGGGAATCACCGCAGTTTTTAAACTATGATCACATGACTCTAGACACCACAACCGTCATAAATACATGTCAGTTGCCAAGTGTCTGAATTTTGATCTCGCAACCATGGGGGAGGCTGCAATGGTCGTGCGGAAATGGTCATAAGTAACTTTTTAAACTGCCGTTGTATCTTCAAACTGCCACTAAACGAATGTCCCAAAGTTGCTGCTTTTTTACGAGGCAACTGGACTTTCTTGTTTTTCTTTGAAGACGTTTCGCTTCTCATCTAAGAAGCTTCTTCAGCTTTGCCTGGAGGGTGGGGAGTGGAAGTCATTCTTCACCCTTGGCTATCCTGGCTGGGGCTGATGGGAATAAAGTTCACTCACATTTGGAGGTCCGAGGGGAGTCCATTTCTGCTCTAGGTCAGGCAGAAGATTCCTGCATCCCAAACTCTGGAACATGTTGTAACATGGACTTGGCCGAGGTGGGCCAGGACTTAAGTCTCAAGGCTCGGTGAAGTCAAGAACGTCTCACATAAATATGATCTGAAACTGAGTCAGATTTGTTGAAACTGCCAAATGATTGAGGCGTAAATCATAGTGGATTGGAAGAAGTCCAGAAACAGCAGTAAAACAGAAAGTGAACCTCCATCCAAGTAAATGTGTCCTGATGGGATTTGAAGTGGCTGAGAGAGGGATCCTAGCAATTTGGAAGTCCTGTTTAAAGGAAGTGCTGGCAATAAAGCAAGTAAAAAGCACTTAACCAATTTTCTTAAGTGAAAAAAATAGGAGCAATGTTTATTTTTTTTATTCTAGGTCTATTTCACTAGATCACCGATACTGGGAATGGAGAATAGAATATAGAATATAGAATATAGAATATAGAATATAGAATATAGAATATAGAATATAGAATATAGAATATAGAATATAGAATATAGAATATAGAATATAGAATATAGAATATAGAATATAGAATATAGAATATAGAATATAGAATATAGAATAGAACTGGAGGGGACCTTGGAGATCTTCTAGTCCAGTCTCTTGCTCAAACAGGAGAACCGTCCTATACCATCTCTTAAAAATCTCCACTGATGGAGCGCCCACGATTTCTGGAGGCAAGCTGTTCCACTGATTGATTGTCCTCACTGTCAGGAAGTTTCTCCTTAATTCCAGGTTGCTTCTCTCCTTGACTAGTTTCCAACCATTGTTTCTTGTCCTGCCCTCTGGGGCTTTGATGAATAACATGACCCCCTCTGCCTTGTGGCAGCCCCTCATATACTGGAAGACTGCTATCATGTCCCCCCTATTTTTTCTTTTCTTTAGACTAGCCAAGCCCAAGTCCTGCAGCCGTTCTTCGTATGTTTTAGTCTCCAGGCCTTTGATCATTTTAGTTGCTCTTCTCTGAACTTTTTCCAAACTCTCAACATCTTTTTTGTGATATGGTGACCAAAATTGTTTGCAGTCTTCCAGGTGTTGTCTTACTAGGGTTTTATAAAGCAGTATTAATTTGGTATTAGTAGACTAATGAATTTATACAGATATGAACCACCTCCCCCCCTTGGTGGTACCACATGGCATATTTACCCATAAGTTATTGCATGATTGTTCACTTAATCCAGCTTTCTGGGTTTCTAGATTCATGAGTCTCAAATTAACGAAGTAACTGTGTTTGAAGATATGTCAGGGAAAATGGTGTTGGCTACTTTGTGACTCAGTGCAGTTTGCAAATGCAGAAGAGTAAATAATGGTGGGAAAAAAATAGCATATTTGCACTTACTAGGCAAGGAAACTCCTTCATGGATTACTGCCTTGTCATGGCAAAGCTATGAGCTATGCTGTGCAGGGCCACCCGAGATACCACCCTGCCAACAAAAATACGTAAAGTCAAGGCCATGGTTTTCCCAATTGCAATGTATGGCTGTAAAAGTTGGACCACAGGAAAGGCTGAGCGCCAAAGAATTGAGGCCTTTGAACTACAGTTGCTGGAGAAGACTCCTGCGAGTCCCCTGGACTGCAAGGCGATCCAACCGGTCAGTCTTAGAGGAGATCAACCCTGACTGCTCTTTAGAAGGCCAGATCCTGAAGTTGAAACTCAAGAACTTTAGCCACCAAATGACAAGGAAGGACTTACTGCAGAAGAGCCTGATGCTGGGAAAGATGGAGGGCAAGAGAAGAAGGGGACGACAGAGAAGGAGGTGGCTGGATGGAGTCCCTGAAGCAGAAGGCGGGAGCTTCAATGGACTCCAGAGGAGGGTAGAGGATAGGACGGCCTGGAGGAACGTTGTCCGTGAGGTCGCGATGGATCCGACACGACTTCGCAACTAACAACAACAAGCAGGTCAGCAGTGTGGAGAATTATATACAAAGCCAGCAGGTAGACAGGTAGGAGCATTAGACTGCTAGAAACTGATTTTTAAAAAACAAATCTCCATTATCAAATTCAGTTGGAGCAGTGCCTGATACTGCAGAATTGCAGCTGACCAGCAGAGGGGAGTTTTGTATAACTGAAAGAAATTGCAGGAGGAGAGGAATGGGAATTTTAGGTGCTTTAGAAAAACCAGGAGACTGGAGAAGCATCTCAGCGGTTTTATTTGAGCCATTCAGTTTTGGTGAGCGGCTGCTTTGACAGACCTTCTGACAACGGAAAGAGGAGCGTCTGTTAGAGCAGAGGTCCCCAACCGTGGCAACTTGAAGACTTGTGGACTGCAACTCAGTGCCATTGTAACTTGGAACGGTCCCTAAACGAATGGTTGTAAGTCATGACTGCCTGTATCTTCAGATGAACCTGGAATAGTTTCAAGTTAGTTTCTTGGCCTCTCTTATCTGACCCTTATCTTCTGAGGGCCCTTCCTGTCCTTCAAGGCCATTCCCTCTCCAGAGGGAGGCTTCCAAAGTGATGGGGCTGGTCTTTCATAAAGCAGCACCACAGGTGTGATCTCCCTGTGGGAGCAAGAGGTCCCTTCTGCTGAAGCCAGGCCAATGGCTGATGACCTTCTGCTTAGGAAGTCCAAGGTGGTCATCCTGAAATGTCAGTTATGAAAGTGATCCTTCCTGACTGCAGCCCTCTCTGCCCTTACGGAATGAGAGGCAGCCATTTCAAATCATCTAAGTCAGAGGTCCCAACCGTGGCAGCTTTAAGACTTGTGGACTTCAACTCCCAGAATTCCTGAGCCAGCATGGCTCAGCTTGGAAACCTCTCCCTTCCCCCTCAGCGTGGCTGGCTCAGGAATTCTAGGAGTTGAAGTCCATGAGTCATAAAAGAACCAAGATTGCCTACCCCTGGCCTAGACACTGGGATTTGAATATAGATCTTTTTCACATTTATATGTTATTGGGTTCTGCTAATCTAGATGAAATGTTAATATATACTGTATATGTATGATATGCCGTACACTAAATAAATAATGAGAGAATCAGTGCCATGGACTCATTGACGTCAAAGTGGCTTTGCCATTGTTTTTTCTTCTTCTATGGTAGTCCTGAACTTATAGCCATTTGTTTAGTGACCATTACAGTAAGTTACAGTGGTGCTGAAAAAACTGACTTATGACCGTTTTTTCTACACTTAGGACCATGAAATTTCTCCTTAGTTCTGGGTTGGTTCTCTCCTGGATTAGTTTCCATCCATTGCTCCTTGTCCTGCTTTCAGGTGTTTTGGAGAATAGCTTGACCCTCTCTTGTCTGTGACAGCTCCTCAGATATTGGGAGACTATCATGTCTCCCTTCTCTAGACTAACCATGTTCAGTTCCTGTAACCGTTCTTCATATGTTTTAGCCTCCAGTCCTCTAATCATCTTTGTTGCTCTTCTCTGCACTCTTTCTAGAATCTCAACACCTTTTTTATCTCATGGCTGGCTGTGGAATTCTGGGAGTTGAAGTCCACAAGTTGTAAAGTTGCCAAGTTTGGAGACCCCTGTCCTAGGGAGTGTGGGACTATTCAGAAGACTGAGCTGTACCCTTCTATGGATTTCCAATGTTGCCTCGTTTTCTTGAGGAAGGAAATATTTTCCCAACATTATGCTTCTTTTATAACAGCGGTTCTCAACCTGTGGGTCGCGACCCCATTTGGGGTCAAACGACCATTTCACGGGCACCAAACACCGCAGTCTGCCATTTTTTTCCCCTTTTCCCCTTGGCCAGCGCAGGGGGCAGCACCGCGCATGCGCGGGGTAGCACCGCGCATGCGTGATGCGGGCCGTCACACATGCGCAATGCGGGCTGTCGTGCTGCGCATGCACAATGCGGGCTGTCACGCCGCGCATGCGCAATGCAGGCCGCCATGCATGCGCGATGCGAGCCGCCGCGTATGCGCAATGCGGGCCGTCGCGCTGTGCATGTGCGGTGCAGGTCGGGGTCGCAGCCTGAAAAAGGTTGAGAACTGCTGTTTTAAAACATGCTAGGGTGTTCTTCCCAGTCGCTGCTCTTTTCTCCCGAAGAGTTACTTCCCTGACTCGTGCATCTTATGATTTATCAGTGGGGATGCTTCTTGCCTTTGAGCCTTGGGGCGTTCCATCTCACACGGAGTTACCAGATTGCTGTACAGGCAAAACAGGACATGGACAGTTGGAAAGGAGGACCAATGAGGGTGAGGGAGGACAATACACTAACTGTCTCTCTTAGCATCCGTGACAGGAAATTACAATGAAAAGCTGTAATATACATGTATGGGATCTTCATACATATCCAGTGCAGGTCTATGGGATTCCTTTGCCCCTCATCAGAAGGACCGGGGTTTCAACCATAAGGATGTGCTGCAACATCAGAGGCTTTGCTGGTTGTGAAGCCATGCTAGGCGATGTCTCTGCTAAGCCCCAGGCACCTGCTTTGAGATGAAGAGCATCATCTCTTCTGCTTCCCGGCTCCATTCTCAGCTTACTGCTTTCAAAAGCCATTGTGACAAGGGAAGCTTTAGAGCAGCGGTTCTCAACCTTCCTAATGCAGCGACCCTTTAATACAGTTCCTCGTGTTGTGGTGACCCCCAACCCCCTATCCAGCTGGCCAGGGAGGGGGGGCAGGAAGGCCGCTCTGCCTGCTCCGCCCAGCCTGGTTGGAGAAGCGCCATTCCTCTCCCTCTTTTTCTCTCTCTCTCTTTCCTCTCTCTCTTTCTCTCTTTCCTCTCTTTCTCTTTCCTCTCTCTCTTTCCTCTCTCTCTTTCTCCCTTTCCTCTCTCTTTTCATGTTTTTCTTTCCTCTCTTTCTTTCCTCTTTCTCTCTTTCCTCTCTCTCTCTCTCTTCTCTTTCTCTTTCCTCTTTCTCCTCTCTCCCTCTTCTCTCTTTCTCTCTTTCCTTTTTCTCTTTCCTCTCCCCGTTTCTTTCTCTCTCTCTTTCTCTTTCCTCTTTTTCTCTTTCTCTTTCTCTCTTTCTCTCTCTTTCTCTGTTTCCTCCCTTTCTCTTTCTCTTTTTCCTATCTCTCTTTTTCTCTCTCTTTCCTCTCTCTTTTCCTCTGTTTCTCTCTCTTTCCTCTCTCTCTTTCTCTCTCTCTCTTATGGCAGCATCGTCGGGGGTCCCCGCCGCCCCCGGCCCGGCCTCTGCCACGTCCTCAGCCGAACGGGCGGAAGGGGGAGCAGGACGGGAGGCAGCGGCTCCGGCGGCAGTGGCCACTGCTGCATCGTTGGGGGTCCCCGCCACCCCCAGCCCGGCCGCCGCCCCCACTGGGACTCCATGCTGCCTGGACTCGTCCTCCATCCATCGATGGAGCCGGGGTGCGGGCTGGAGCCACGCGGCCTGAAAGCCCCTCTGCCAGCCCGGCTGCTCCCCCCCAGGCACCCCTCTTCCTCCCAGCGCCTGCCCAAGCTGCCTTGGGGACAGCAGGAGGAAGGAGAGGAGAAGGGCGAGAAAACCCCTGCTGCTGCCCCAGCTGGGACTCCACGCTGCCCGGCCTCGCCCTCCACCCATCCGATGGAGCCGTGGTGGGGGCTGGTGCCGCGTGGCCCCTCTGCCAGCCCTGCTGCTTCCCCCCAGGCACCCCTCTTGCCCCAGCGCCCACCCGAGCCGCTTTGGACGCAGTAGGAGGAAGGGGAGGAGGAAGAGGATGGCAAGGAAGCCCCAGGGAGGAGAGCCTCCTCTCCTACCATTGTTGCACCTCCTTCTTCCTTCCTGGCAGTCTGGACTCCGGCTTGTCTTTCTGGCCTGCGGGTCCAATGGTCAGGCTGGCTGGGGATCGCTGGGGCTGCTCTCCCTTGGGCCGCCGCTTGCGGGAGGGCTGGCCTGCTCAGCGGAGCCTCCAGTGGGCCGCTCCAAGCAGGGATCCTGGGGCTTCCCTGGGCGGCTCCAAGGCCACGAGGCCCTGGCCGTGCTTCTCCCAGGGGGTGGGGCACCCGGGCACAGGGCCAATCAGGAGCCCTGCAGGAGGTAAGTCTGCCTGAGAGAGAGAGAGAGAGAGAGAGAGAGAGAGAGAGAGAGAGAGAGAGAGAGAGAGAAGGGAAGCGAAAGTGCCTCTCTCTCTCTCTCTCTCTCTCTCTCTCTCTCTCTGCAAATGGCGGAGGAGGCCATGCGGAGATGAATGCGGAGTGGAGTCTCGGTTCCTAAGACCATCGGAAATATGTGTTTTCTGATGGTCTTAGGCGACCCCTGTGAAAGGATCGTTCGACCCCCAAAAGGGTCGCGACCCACAGGTTGAGAACCGCTGTTTTACAGCAAAAGAAAGCAAAAGCTGTTTAAACTACTATTATGGGTGTTTACAGAATAGCAGAGTTGGAAGGGACCCTGGAGATCTTCTAGCTCAGGGGTTCTCAACCTTGGCAACTTTAAGACTTGTGGACTTCAACTCCCAGAATTCCTCAGCCAGCAAAGCTGGCTGAGGAATTCTGGGAGTTGAAGTCCACAAGTCTTAAAGTTGCCAAGGTTGAGAACCCCTGTTCTAGCTCAACCCCTGCTCACGCAGGAAACCCAATACCATTTCAGACAAGTGGCTGTCCAGTCTATTCTTAAAAACCTCCAGTGATGAAGCCCCTACAATTTCTAAAGGCAAGCCCTTCCACTGGTTGATTGTTCTCAACGGTCAAGAAATTTCTCCTGAGTTCTAGGTTGCTTCTCTCCTGGATTAGTTTCCATCCATTGTTTCTTGTCTTGCCTTTTGATGCTTTGGAAAATGGGTTGGTTTTGTGTCAGCCCCTCAAATATTGGAACACTGCTCTCATGTCTCCCTTAGTTCCTTCTTTTCTCTAGACTAGACATGGCTGCCCAGTCTCTTCTTGAAAACCGTCAGTGATGGAGCACCCACAACTTCAACCCACAAGCAATTCCATTGGTTAATTGTTCTTATTGTTCTAGGTTGAATCTCTCTCTGATACATTTCCATCTGTTACTTCTCATCCTGCCTTCAGGCGCTTTGTGACTTTTCTGTGACAGCCCCTCAGATATTGGAAGACGGCTATCATGTCACTATCAACAAGATCATGATGCTTCTGGGAGGGAGTGATGCTGATCTACAGGCTGATTTTGGGGGGAAATGTTGAGGTGGTCAATGGGGGCAAAAGAGAGCTTGCTCTTGAAGCAACAGACTCCATGTTTCATTCTCCCAGCCTTAACAAGCGAAGGTTAGGATAGGCCACCCTGGGCCTTGAGTTCAGGGCAAAGGTGAGGAGATGACTGAGTAGCTAGGCTGAAATGAAAAGGTGAGGTTTCCTTTTGGACTCGTGTCAAATAGAGAGCAGGTCCTAACTGTTCCGAAAATTTTCATGAGCCCTTATGAGTAAGAATTCTTTGTGAATACTTGGCAGAAAGATCTTTGTGAATATTTGGCAGTATTCTTTGTCAATACTCTGTCAACAATCTATGTATGTGGGTGTGTGTGGGGAGGTGTTATATAACCCCAAATTATGGAGCATGTCAGGCTGTTTTTCTAGGGCAGTGTTTCTCAACCTTGACAATTTTAAGGCATGTGGACTTCAACTCCCAGAATTCCACAGCCAGCAATGCTGGCTGTGGAATTCTGGGAGTTGAAGTCCACATGCCTTAAAATTGTCAAGGTTGAGAAACACTGTTCTAGGCATCAACCCACAGGCTAGCACACTCCGGGACTTCTCCAATCGGGCCTGAAGACCAGTTAAATCAGTACTTTGTAAACTTGGCAAGTTTAAAACATGTGGACATCAACTCCCAGAATTCTCCAGCCAGCATGCTGGCTGGGGAATTCTGGATGTTGATGTCTACGTATCTTAGATTTCCTGAGCTTCAGAGGACCATTCCCTGCAACTTTGTAAAGGAGAATTGGCTAGTTGAATTCCTTGGACTTCAGAGAGGTCCTGCATACCTCTCTTGCTTCCTGTCAGGTGACCTGCTGCTTTTGACTTTCATACTTCCAAAATATTATTTGAATTAAAACACGAGAAGTTGGCACAGGGCAAATTAAGCATCCAGGTGCCAGTTTCAGCTTAATTTCCAGAAATCCCCGTGCATAGCTACAGCCCAGAGTTTTGCCTGGAAATGTGCCTGCCTATCCAGAGGTAAGCTGATAGGGAAGGCAGATCCTGGGGGACGGAGCTAAAAAGCATAGCATGACCTAGCCTCCTTTTGCTAAGGGGGTTTCGGTAACAGTCAACTCCAGTCAGGGTAGCCATTTTGTGAGCAGGAAGGCTCCTGCTTGGTAGCCATTTTGTGACAATTTCCACAAAGGCTGTCAAGACGACCTTCCTAACCCTAACCCACTACCTTCTTTGATCCTTGTCTGTGGAGGCTCTCAATCATCCAGATCATGGTTGTCCCAAAAGTGCTTTTTCAGGAGGCAACTGGGCTTTCTTGTTTTTCTTTTGAAACCGTTTCACTTCTCATCCAAGAAGCTTCTTCGGCTCTGGCTGGATGGTGGGGAATGGAAGGATTTATACTCCTTGCAGACAGCTGCTCATTTGCCTTCTTTTAAGAGAGTCGTTGAGGCCATCAATCCTTGTACTATAGTCTTGTGTTCCTGTTGGCCAATTTTTTTGGCCAGAGATTCTGCTACTTTAGGCAAAATCTTAATCCTCATACTCAAAAGTACGTTGCTGTTCACTCACCTTCACTTTGAGCTTAACTGGGAAGCAAACCATGTCCTTAAACGTGAGCTTCAAGCACCTAAAATTAGAAAGGCAGCTCTTTTTGGCACAGGGAGTTGGACTAGAAGACCTCTAGGACCCCTTTCAACCCTGGGATTCTAAGGCTTAGCTCCCTAACCTTTGCTCAGCTTCTTCCCCGAGACAATTCAGGATTTTTCCCAGCCAGACTGAGCTTTATGACATTTACAAGCAACCCCCATTGGCAAAAATAATTTAAAAAAAATGAATATTGCAATTGTACTTTTCCACTTTCTGAGTATATCGTGTACCTTTTTGGGCGGCGGCCAGAAGAGACGTAATCTTGCAGATCAGACGTAAACCCGGGGTTTGAACTTGTCTTGCGGTTGAGATGGCGTGCTGATAATACTTTGTTCTGTTTGGGAATGTACTGTCGGATGCCCTGAAAGACGGAGGGAAGGGACTGGAAAGATGGAGGAGGGGAGCCGTGTGCTTGGGAAGTGATGGGCTTTGGGATCGAGTGAGGCTGACTCATACTTTTGGCAGGATTCTGTGGGAGAAGTAAGGCTGGCAACTGGTGCTTTGAAGGATCAGCCTAGAGCAGGTTTCTCAACCTTGTCAATTAGAAGTTCTATGGATTTCGGTTTCCGGAATTGCCCAGCTAGCATAGATCTGCGGACTTTTATTCATTTCCATACGAGGGAAAGGAAACTAATCAAGGAGAGAAGCAACCATAAGTAAGGAGAAACTCCCCAACAGGGAGGACAATTAACCAGTGGAACCGCTTGCCTCCAGAAGTTGTGGGTGCTCCATCACTGGAGGTTTTTAAGAAGAGACTGGACAGCCACTTGTCTGAAATGGTATAGGGTCTCCTGCTTGAGCAGCGGGCTGCACTAGAAGACCCCCAAGGTCCCTTCCAGCTCTATTCTGATTGATTGACTTCAACTCTCCAAAGCACTTGAGGCCAGGACAAGAAGTAATGGATGGAAACTGATCAAAGAAAGATTGAACCTCGAAGTAAGGAGAAATTTTCTGACGGGGAGAACAACTAATCAGTGGAACGGCTTGCCTGTGGAGCTGTGGGTGCTCCATCATTGTAGGTTTTCAAAAACAGACTGGACAACCTTTGACCAGGATGGTATAAGGTCCTGCCTTGAGCAGGGGGTTGGACTAGATGACCTCTCAGGTACGTTCTAGCCCTATGATTCTGTTCTAAGGCACAGTTACATATTGACATTGCCAGACATCCAAATGGTGGCCATTTGGGGCTCTGATTAGCATAACCACAAAGCTGGACATATCTGCAGGACATCACCTAAATAAAATGCAGCATGATGGAATGTGCTGTGTGTGCCTTAGTATATGACACACAAAGCTTCAAGCCACAATTTCAGGAGCATCCCCAAATTACAGATTATACTTATGAAGGACCCCTTTCTGGGACCCCTTCTCAGCAGTTGGCGCTTGATCAGATTTCTTTGGAAAGGTTGCCAAGAAAGTGCCAAGAGGCAACAGTGGTTCACCCATACACACTCCCAAAAGAACACACCAATGTCCCCCTTGGTTTGATGGATGTGCTCCATCCCTGGAGGTTTTTAAGAAGAGACTGGACAGCCATTTGTCCTGAATGGAATAGGATATCCTGCTCGAGCAGGAGGTTGGACTAGAAGTTCTCCAAGGTCCCTTCCCAACTCTGTTGTTATACTGTTACTGTCACGGTCCTGCTTGTAAGTAGCCTTTGGAATGCCTTCAACCGAACAGCTGGAGCTCTTTTTGAAGATTTCTGAAGCTCCTTCCCACCAGAACTGTGACTTGGAGGGATGGACAATTGACCAAACCTTGTCCTTGGCTTCATCTGGAAGGAACTTTGTGCTGAACTGTCCCTGGGTGATGCTTCATCCGGGGATCTGACCCATCAGCCTAGCTTGTTAGAAAAGGAAGAGCATCAACTCAAGAACAAAAGGTCATTTTATTTCTCCACCTTAACCCAGCTTTTCCCACCTGACACGTTCCAGATGTGTTGGATGTACAAGTTTCAGGATTCTTTTACTGAGGCTTCTGGAAGTTGTAAACTAATATTTTGGCAGGCGACAGGGTTTTTTTTGTTTTTGTTTTTGTTTTTTAAAAAAAACCTTTTCAAGGTGTGTTTTTTTTTCCGTTTCAAAAAGCTCACGGCCACCCACTGTGCCAAGTTATGAAACAGGGCTAATCACAAGAGTTTGCTGTGCAAATCTCCTGGTTTTGCGGTGTGTGTTTTAATTAAAAACAAAAACACAACTCAGCTTTCTCTTTATTCTCCCTTACAAGAGAAACTCTGAAGTTTAGGGAACATTTGGAAACATTTTTTCAGAGTGATTCCACACCGCAGTATACTTAATGTCAACAATCTTTACACCGGCCTGAAGCAGACAATCTGATTTTTGAAAGCACAAATACTCTGAGTATAAAAACAAGCCAATCAACCCTTCCCTCTCCACCAGAATGCTATTAAACATTCATCAGGCACCAACTGATCTAAGAACAGTAATTCTGAACAAATCCAAGTCTTTTGTTTAGGAACTCACCGCTTGTTAGACCAGTTGCATAATAACCAGTAATGGTTGTGATTTCTTTGTGGATTCAGCTGGAGACATGACGTCCCTCAGCTTCCCGAGAGCTGCTTTGTTTGTGTTGGGTAGCTCACATTTGTCTCTGCAAAACAAAACTTTGCCTGGTTTGAAAAATGTCCTTTCGCAGAAGATATACAAAAGATAACTGTCTGCTCAGCTCAGGAACCCAGACTTATTTAAATGACTTCCGTCTGTTCTTCTTTTTGTTGTTGTTAAAGCTACTTTCAGCCTCAGTCTGTCTAGCTTTAGACTTAGAGTGTCCCCCTCTATGTTCTCTTTCTGCAACCAAGCATCCGAGATGCTGAATCTGCACCCCATTATTCTTTCCAGTGTTTGGCAAGTACAATCCTCGCAGCCGTCACCTTGTGAAGGACTGGCACCCCGAACTGTTTTTCAATTGGCTTCTCAATCATACCAAAAAGAAAAGCTTCAGGTGTCATTAATATTGGTATCTTAAATGGTTGGTTTTTTTGCATTGTCTTTGTTACGTTGATCCAGTATGTTTTCAAATATTTGCAAGACGTGTGATAAAATGAACCTGGATTTTGATTACATTTCCAGCACTTATTAGAAATCCCTTTATACATTTTTGTTGGTCTATCTGTGGGGTCAAGTACCAACGATACATCATTTTGTAAAAGTTTTCTTTCAAACTATAATTTAATGTGAATTTTAGTCCCTTCATCCATACATTCTCCCGTTTATCTAGCATTATATTATACCCAATTTCTTTTTTTGCTCATTTTACTATATATTCTTTAACGGAGCCCAAGCACTCTTGGCACTTCTGAATCTGACACTTTTTAAAAAGGACTTTTTAAAAAGAATTGAAGAAAAAAGCTCTGGCAGACTGGACAGGGCTGGTAAGGAATGGCCTTGCCTCATTTTTAAGAGATGTCCAAGGACTGATTCTTCTTTGCAAATGGACCATTTCCTTCTCCAGCACTTCTTGAATGAGTCGTGTGACTATTTGGATTATTTTTTTAAAAAGTGGTTAAGAAAGTAGATGCACCCCTTTCCTTAAATTTTGTATTTGTTCTTTGGAAGGAGAACAAATGTACCCAAACTTTGTGTGGAAACTGCAGTTTGTTTGATATTCTGTTATTAGTGGACCAAACAGTGTGGTGGCCTAGTGGTGAAGACACTCGCCTCCCATTCAGAAGATTGAGAGTTCAATTCTAGCTAGCAGCAGATATTTCTCTCTTAGGGTGCAAACCCCCACATGGCTTCAGAAAGGGCCTTGGGCCGGTAAATGCTCAACTCTATTCAGTCTCCCTGACTCTACCCTAAATTAAGGGATTATAAAATCGTAAAAAGGGAATTTTTCTGTTATTTGTAGACCACCATCCACCCTGTGCTTCAATCATTTCTCTAGCTCAGGGGTCTTCAAACTTGGCCCTTTTATGACTTGTGGACTTCGACTCCCAGAATTCCTCAGCCAGGCACACAAGTCATAAAAGGACCACGTTTGAAGACCCCCTGCTCTAGCTGCACATCACAGAAGAGCATAACTAAATATCCCTGGGGATATGCCTTCTCAAATATCTGAACATAAATGATGGTGGTGGTGATGTTAGTTTGATATCTTGCCTTTTCTCCAGGAGCTCAAGATACTGGCATGAGGTTTATCATCTTATTCGCAAATGGAGAACCTAGTGAAGTAGACTAGGCTCAGATTTTCTGACCCACAATCATCTGCTGTGGTAGATTTGAACCTGCCTCTTTGCGATTCTAATGACTACGTCACACTAACTCTCTGTAGTGATTAATGTGACCGAAGGTGAAACTATTCAGATGCATGGAAAGTGGTCCTGCAAACTGTATTTAATTAACTTTCAGTTAAACATAGCTTTTTCCTGCCTTATCTAGTTGTTCAGAGAACCACCAACTTCTGGAAAAGAGTTTCTTCCCTTAACAGAATAACTGAGCTGAAAAGGACCTTGGAGGTCATCTAGTCCAACCCCTTGTTCAGGCAGCATTCCAGACGTGGCTGTCCAGTTTCTTCTTAAAAACTTCCAGTGCTGGAGCACCCACAACTTCTGGAGGCAAGTCATTTCACTGACTAATTGTTCTCACTGTTAGGAAATTTCTCCTTAGTTCTAGGTTGGATTCTCTTCTTGATTCGTTTCCATCCATTTCTTCTTGTTCTGCCTTCAGATGCTTTGGAGAATAAGTTGACCCCCCCTTCTCTGTGTAAGGCTCTCAAATATTGGAAGACTGCTATCATGTCACCCCAGTCCTTCTTTTCACTAGACTAGACATACCCAATTCCTGAAACCGCTCTTCATATGTTTTAGCTTAAGTACAAGGGCTGTACATGGGCTTGATTGCAGGAAATTCTACCACATTAATTTGCATTCCCCAGCTTCAATTATTCTGCATCTCACATTGTCTCCATTGGTGAAGTGTCCACAGATACATTGCTATGCAGTGAAACGGTACCATCATGCCGGTGGTGTTTGCAGTCTGCTTTTTCAGTATTCGTCCCAGTTCATCTCCAACCTCTGTCCCTGAACCCAGGGCACAGGAGCTGGCTCCTGGCATCATCCATCTCATTGGCACTGAGCCAGCGTTAACAATTACAATTGCAGATGGGTTAGTTCACTTACCAAGATTTATGTGTGCAAAAATGCTGTTGGCAAGTATGACAGCTGAAAATCATTGATGCGAGTGTTGAATGTGATTGCGAAGATGATAACAGGCATTTTGCAAGACACTTAATTGAAGAAACACCCAAGTAGTTGTAAATGGATGAATAGTCTGCTATTTGCTTTGTAGAGTTCCATATTTATATTCTGGAGCATCCAGGAGGGTTGAAAAAGTCAAAATGACTGAGTGGATCTTTGATCTCATGGCCAAAGCTGCCATCTTGACTTTGTTAGAGCCCCACCCCACCCCTTCCCCGTGGATTGCCGATCACAGCGCTGGTGGCTAGATCAGAGTACCTCACAGGATTGCCAGCACGGCTGAAAAAACGAACGGCAAAGCTCCTTTTGTGTCACTTGGGACAGATGTGTTTGAGCCTAGCTGTCAGAATCCAATTCTATTTCATCTCTAGTTATTGACTATGGAAAACCCCATTTCTGCCCTCTCTGGATTCTGTCATACGATGAAGGGGAAGGGGGGTGAACAAAGGGGTTTCATGGCCCTCACTTCCTTCGGTACAACTTCAAAGGGACTGAATGTGGATACCACCAAAAGGACTAAATCATAACAATGGAGCCATCAGCTTTCATCTACTCCTCTCTGAAGTCTCCCTTCTGCCGGCAGTGAGGAAAAAGGGGGTGGAAATGTAACACCTGGGATTGTCTCTGGAAAGATGGTGGGGTGGGGTGGGGCTGCTGGGGACCCCTTAAAACCTTGACCCGTAGGGCTTGGCCCCCAAGTCCTATCTAGAACGCCTGCAACCATTTTATCTTAATAAAGGATGCCTGTTGGAAGGAATATTCCAAGAGTTCTGTCTTCTTAAGATGCAAAGTGGGGTGGGTCCTTACACTAGCAGTCAAGGTATGGAAGCATAGATTTTTCAGACAATCTCTGAAGAAATCCAGACTATTCTCATGTTTATATTAAGCTGAGAGTTGGGAGCCTTATGCGCTGGCAAGTGACTCATGCTTACTGTAATTGGTCACCAATCTTTCCAAGGAAGCAGGCAGGGTTTTTTTTTCTTATCTGATGTTCTGGGAAACTTGCATCATTCTATGCCATAATGGCAGAAGCTCATTTTCCCAGGGCATCTGCAGAGCAGGATGGGACAACTTACTGCAGCCAACTCATCATAGTCAACTCGTGGCCAACTCCTCATAGTCAACTTGTGGTCAACTTGTCATCGTTAACTCATGGCCAACTCATCATAGTCAACTTGTGGCTAACTCGTCATCGTTAACTCATGGCCAACTCCTCATAGTCAACTCATGGCCAACTCCTCATAGTCAACTCGTGGCCAACTCCTCATAGTTAACTCGCCGTGGCCAATTCACCTTGGGGCAACTTGCTGCAGGACAATTCAACAATTCTGTTTCATTATTTAAAATAATCTAAAAATGATTTTATTTTTTGTCATTCACATTTCATTTGGTCCCTCCTTTGGCATCCATTCTTTAATGATTCCATTCCACTATTTCTTTGATATTAGTGTAACTCCTGTCTCGTGGCGAGTTGTCCCATGGCAAGTTGTGGTAGACCCTTCGCAGAGAGAGGGCCCATGTTAGTTTCGACAGACATATTTTGCCTAGGATGCATTTTGGATGGCCAGGTGTATCTTCTCAGCTGTTCACAGGGCCCGAAGGCCAAGGCTGCACACTAGAACAGATTGCCTTAGCTCTTCACTCATGCTGTGTCTTTCTAGGTGCTGGTGCTTCATTTATGGTGATAGGAGGCAGAAGGCTCTTCTTCAATTTTCTCCTTCACTTCAGTTGGGTGAAAGAGTGTGCCTAGTTTTTTCCCCCTCCCAGAAGAGAATTTCAGTGAAATCCTCAAGGGCAAGAAGCTCGTTCTTGGTGATGAGGCGACCAGGATATTTCTTCCATGTCTGTGAAGGTTCTCTGTCTTTCGTGGTAGAGTCCTCTCTCTAGAGGCTGCAGATCCCCGAGCTCACCATGCTTCCACTCAATCACGGGGGGGGGGGGCGTTTAGGGATGGTGGTAAAGAAAGTAAAGACATCATCAAAGGCTCATCCCTTTTTACATGCGTTCCATTAAAAAAGAGATGATGTTTTGAAGGTTACGGTGGCCATCATCCCTATTTTGACCCATCCTCATGGATGACTCAGCGGAACTCTTCTAAAGGGTCTTTTCCTAATGCAGGAGGTCCTCGGCTTACAACCATTCATTTTTTCTAAGTTTTTGAAGTTACAACAGCACTGCAATACGTGAATTAGGACTCTCCCCACATTTACAACCGTCGCAGCATCCCCACAGTCACGCAATCAAAATTTGGATGCTTCGCACCTGGCATATATTTTCAATGGTTGCAGCATCCCCAGGTCGTGTGATCACCATTTGCAACCTTCTCTGCTGGCTTCTGACTAGAATAGAATAGAATAGAATAGAATAGAATAGAATAGAATAGAATAGAATAGAATAGAATAGAATAGAATAGAATAGAATAGAATAGAATATATGGAATGGAATTGAATGAAATAGAATAGGGAATGGAATGGAATGGAATGGAATGGAATAGAATAGAATAGAATAGAATAGAATAGAATAGAATAGAATAGAATAGAATAGAATAGAATAGAATAGAATAGAATAGAATAGAATAGAATAGAATAGAATAGAATAGAATAGAATAGAATAGAATAGAAAATATGGAATGGAATGAAATAGAATAGGGAATGGAATGGAATAGAATAGAATAGGGAATGGAATGCAATGGAATGCAATGGAATGCAATAGAATAGGATAGGATAGGATAGGATAGGATAGAAGAGAAGAGAAGAGAAGAGAAGAGAAGAGAAGAGAAGAGAAGAGAAGAGAAGAGAAGAGAAGAGAAGAGAAGAGAATACAGAAAGAAGAGAATAGAATAGAAATAAGGAATAGAATAGAACAGAATAGAAAATATGGAATGGAATGGAATGGAATGGAATGGAATGGAATGGAATAGAATAGAATAGAATAGAATAGAATAGAATAGAATAGAATAGAATAGAATAGAATAGAATAGAATAGAATAGGGAATGGAATGGAATGGAATGGAATGGAATAGCATAGCATAGCATAGCATAGCATAGCATAGCATAGCATAGCATAGCATAGCATAGAATAGAAAATACGGAATGGAATAGAATAGAAAATATGGAATGGAATGGAATAGGATAGGATAGGATAGGATAGAATAGAAGCCGGATTCACTTAATGACCACATGATTCACTTAATAACTGCAATGATTTGATAATAACCATGACCAAAAAGTTCATAAAATGGGGTGTGACTCAATACCCCCCTTTCTTAGCGGTGGAAATTCTGGTCCCAGTTATGGTTGTTACTCTCCGTAGGAGGGCTCCTGTCTCCACATAAAAGAGAAAACCTCCCCATGATAAACGGTTAGAGAAAGTCACCAGTTTCCTCAAAATCGGTCACCCACTCCATTATTCAGCCCATGAGTTGGAGGGAAACAGCTGAAAAGTGATTTGCAGCTTGGAGGATAATGAATGCTTCTGTGCGCTCTCCAAACCAATAGGCATTTTTAGTGTGTGTGTGTGTGAGAGAGAGAGAGAGAGAGCCACAAGTCAAGTGTTCTCACACCAAGATTGTGAAATCTGAAGAGCTTTCACTAAAAGCTTTGCCTCGGGACATGGAACCTTCGGATGGGATGCCTGGCTGGGTTTCCCCATTTCCTGGGGTCCAATAGCAGGACCTGACCATGGTTGGCAGAGAAGAGCTGCAAGGGAGCCCCAGAAGGACCTGTCGACTTCTCCATATCCTTGTTCTCTCCAGATGTTGCCTGCTGATAGCTTCTTGCTGTACACCAGGGGTATCAAACTCAATTTCATTGAGGGCCGCATCAGCATTGCGGTTGCCTTCGGGGGGGTGGCTTACTGGGTGGGCGTGGATGGAGTGGGTGTGGCCTACTGGGTGGGCATGGCCAGCTCTACATCGTTCACGTCAAGGGTGCCTGTGGGGGCTGGGCAGGAGTGGGACAGATCTGAGGGTCTCTGGCAAAAGGGGGTGGGACCGGGGCAGAGCCCATCAAGCCGGATATGTGAAGTAGGCAAGGGCCATTTGCTGGCCACTTCCAGGCAATGGTCCATTTCTTCATTCCTTACAAAGGGGGACACCTCCCCAGCGTGTACCCAGGGGGCATGACCAACATGGCAGGGGCTGGTTCCTCGCTGTGTCCAGACGGCCTTGTGGAGCTAAGACTGAATGTTTCAGCATAGATGGCCACCACAAAATTGTACATTGGCTCCCAGCCGGCTTGGGCCAAGGGCCAAGGCAGCGGGGCCCGTTCCCTCACTGTTTCCAGGATGGCTTCAAGGGCCACAGGAAACCACTTTGCGGGCCGCATCCGGCCCCCGGGCCTTGTGTTTGATATGCCTGCTCTACACAAAGGGAGAAACTCCCAAATTAAGGTGGGTCTTTTTTTCAGGGACACCTAAGGAGATCTCGTCTGAAAGTGTGGCAAGACACACATATTTCAAATGGAAGGGTAGCGAAGAACACAGAAAGGGTTCAGCTGCTGTACCAGTTAGCTTGCCCACCCAACGGCTGAGGCTACACTCACAGGCACTGTAGTTTGCCTTTCTCTCAGTGCATAATGGAAGTGGACAATCTACCACCCAGAGGCCTTGCACGTACACACGCCAGCTCTGCATCTGCAGCCTTCTACATGCTGACTCCAGGCCACCAACCCTGAATGGCCTAATGCTACATGTCCTCATCCCAATCTTTAAAAATCCAGACTGGGGGAATGAAATAGGAAGCCGATGGAGCAGAACTGTCCTGCTCCCAAACCCCTGAAGAAGCTGATAACAACAGGTCAAAATATTTCTCTCAGCCTTTTTGAGAATATCAACTCACTGGCGTTCCTTCTGTAGCCCTGCTGAAGGTTCAAATGTTGAATAGTGGCCTCCAAACGGTGGTGAATCAGTCTCGACACCCACTGCTTCCTTTGACCATTGTATAGCAATCGCAATAGCACTTAGACTTATATACTGCTCTATAGTGCTTTACAACACTCTCTAAACAGTTTGCAGAGTCAGCATGTTGCCTCCAACAGCCTGGGTCCCCATTTAACTGACCTCGGAAGGATGGAAGGCTGAGTCAACCTTGAGCCGGTCAGGATCGAACTGCTGGCTGTAGGCAGAGTTAGCCTGCAATGCTGCATTCTAATCACTGCGCCACCACAGCTCGGTAGGAAGAAAAAGAGGGAGGGAGGGAGGAAGGAAGGAAGACAGGTAAGGTGGGAATAGACTTATGTACCTCTTCACAGGGCTTTACAGCCTTCTCTAAGCGGTTTACAGAGTCAGCCTATGGCCCCCAACAATCTGGGTCCTCATTTTACTGACCTTGGAAGAATGGAAGGCTGAGTCAACCTTGAATCAGTCAAAATCCAACTCCTAGCAGTTGGCAGAATTAGCCTGCAATACTGCATTCTGACCACTGCGCCACTGGGGCAGTAAATGTAAACAGGGCAGTAAAAAGTAAACCCAGTAAATGGAGTTTGGTGTGCCATATTAACTTGTACAATGTGATAGCTAATCAAGGATTCCTTTGGACTTCTTTACTTCATTCCACTGGAACAGAGGCTCCCAGATTACTCCTTGATATGCAACCTAATCAAAATCTTTTCTACTACGTATGCCATCCGTAGGACCAATACTAATAAGCATTTTCTTCTACTGGCATTTACAGGGCTCCAAAATTATATAAAAATTATATGGCCAGAATCCCATCAAATGTTAAAATCTCATGATTTCACCTGAATTCCTGCTGAGATCCCTTAGATCAGCGGTTCTCAACCTGTGGGTCGTGACCCCATTTGGGGTCGAACGACCATTTCATGGGGGTCGCCAAACAACGCAGTCCGCCATTTTTTCCCCCTTTCCCCCTCGGCTGGCGCAGGGGGCAGCACCACGCATGAGTAGTTGCTCAGCAGGGAGGGGTGGAAACTTCTGGAGAGCTCGCCTTCGCTGCAGACAACTTGCAGCACCGTTTGCAGACTGGGACTTTTGGCGGGCTCAGCAGGGCAGAGATAGCCTGGACCATTCCTATTGGCTTTTGAAAGCCAATAGAATTAGACTGTATTCAAGAGAGTCTATTCTATTGGCTTTCAAAAGCCAATAGAATAAGAGGGAGTAGCACAGCTAAGGAAAAGGGGGGAAAATGGCGGACTGCGTTGTTTGGCGACCCCCGTGAAATGGTCGTTCAACCCCAAATGGGGTCGCAACCCACAGGTTGAGAACCGCTGCTCTAGTCAGTGTTTCTCAAGCTTGGCAGCTTGAAGATGTGTGGACTTCAACTTCCAGAATTCCCCAGCCAGCATGCCTGTGAGTTGAAGTCCACACATCTCCAAGTTGCCAAGGTTGAGAAACACTGCTCTATTCAAGAGTAATCTATTACCTTTTCCAAACGCTTGTGCCTCTGGGCCAAAGTATTTTTTTTTTCAACTTTTGAACATGGAAAGAAGTTGGGTTGGAGTAGGAGGCCAGGAATTATTTCAAAATAAATAGAGGCTAGAATTCTAACCACAGAAATGCAATTGGTCCTGAAAAATCAAAATTCTCACATCTATAAAACAACATTTTTTTCTTACGTCACTTCTACCTCAAGGGAGAACAACCTTTTTGGCAGTCTGGAATCCAACGCTATTTGAGTCCAGAAACCAGGATATCGGGGAAGGTTTCTCGCTTTTGTTTAATGAAACCATGTGAAGTATATTTTGTGAACGTACAACACTGTTTCTTGCCAGTGGCGTCCCAGGGATATGTGAACAGATGATAATCATGATCAAAACTGATCCGTTTTACATGTATTACACACAAAACATATGTAAAAAGAAGAAGGATATTGCCATGGCAATTTTTCAACACATTACACAAAATCAGAGGGAACAATTTTGAGCAACTGTGCTCACAAGTAGCTCCAAGTGCAAGGCCTCAGGTACCTCCCCTTTCATTTACCCAGGAAAACCAAGGGCACAAAAATGCCATTATTTCATCATAACATACAGAACACATCATAACACAGAAGAGTTAGAGCAATTGGCCATATATTTAACATTTGACGCATATGATGGTCCTAGGAAGCAGAGAAATTGCTCAGAGGAGTAAGAAAAAATCTTTGGAAAGAGCCAGCTTTACACTTCTCTGTGAAAAAATAAGTCATGAAGAACATTTAAGTGTTCTTTAAAAAAATTAAGAACGTCACACAAGTTGGATGTGCAGGGATACGATTAGATTTCATGGAACACGCTGGGATAATTTTTCCTCTGGGAGACAATTGGATCAGAAGGGCTTCTCCTGCTGATAACTGTTGAGATTGAACATTGCAACCCCAGGTGTGTATGAAATATAGGGTCATAGCTAAGCCTCCCTATCAACCTTTAATAAGGCTCTGCTTTTGGTTTCTTGGCTTAACAGGTGCACCCCAAGGTGTACAGCAAGGACAACCGACTCACAACCCAGAAATACCGGACTGCACAGGGCAAGATTGAATTGTTCAACCTTTTTTGGTTTGATGAGTTGCTTGGGGAAACTTTAAAGAGCCTCTTTGCAGAGACTTAAGACCCTCATTATAGATTGGAATGCTATCCTGCCCGAGATACATCTGACTTCCACCTGAACTAAGTTCAGAAAGAGATTTGCAAATCCAGGCCTAGAGTGTGTGGTAGGTCCTGCCTGTATGATTGTCTTCAGTGGCAGTGTCTCTTACGATGTTTGGGTGATTTATTTTAATTACATTGCATGACTGTTTTGTTGAAGGCCACCCAGGGTTCTTGTAGAGCTGGGTGGCATTATACATTTCTTAAAAAAAATAAAAAAATAAAATACATTTTCTTGTCTGGAGAGTTTTAAGGGGAAAAACAAATCCTTTGAGCTTCTGTAAGCCGTAGAGCTTCCACCTTGCCCTTTCTTTTCCTAAAATGGGCCAAGACATTGTGACATCATTGGCAAAACCCCCTGTTGCCTTCAGCAAAGACAAAAGGAGAAAAAAGGTTGCCTTTTCTACCTTAGGACTTAGAATGCCTGACTGACACTAAATGTGGTTTATTCAATAGACCCAAGTTTCATGGCTATGTCTTAGAATCCTGAGTAGGAGACATATAGAAAACCTGCAGAGTTTTTTTTTTGTTTTGTTTTGTTTTGAAAACCAAAATCTGCAATCGGCTGATTGTTGGCACGCTATGCAGCAGCAGATGGTGGAGATCTTCAATGTGTGTTTCATAACCTGCACAAGTCTGTAAAATATCAGTGTTAAGGGATGGAAACTGGAGATGTAGAAATAACATGGTTTTACTGCTGGGATCATGTGGGAGAACACCGTAGACCAGGGGTAGGCAACCTTGGCTCTTTTATGATTCATGGACTTCAACTCAGGAATTCTGGGAGTTGAAGTCCACGAGTCATAAAAGAGCCAAAATTGCCTACCCCTGCCGTAGACTCTAGAGGAAGGGGTTCTCAACCTTGGCAACTTTAAGACTTGTGGACTTCAACTCCCAGAATTCCTCAGCCAGCTTTGCTACACAAGATACATGGACTTCAGCTTTGCTGGCTGAGGAATTCTGGGAGTTGAAGTCCACAAGTCTTAAAGTTGCCAAGGTTGAGAACCCCTGCTCTAGAGCGATCTCAAGAAAGTTCACCCATGTATTGGGTTATTCTCTACTGCAGTTTCGCAACCTCAGCAACAAAGATGTGTGGACTTCAGTTCCCAGAATTCAGCACAGCTGAAGTCCATGTATCTTGAAGTTGCTGATAAACTCTGCTATATCGCCTTGCTCTGTAAGGAATTAAAATATCCCCAAATATGGATCACCCTTAACTTTATTACACAAACTCCAGAAGGGGTGTTGTTCTGCAGTGCCAGACTCATTAACCACTTATGGTAATTAAACTGTGGACTGTGGCAGATGAGGAGAGAGAAAAGCCTTCCTTTTTGGTCTATTGAAGACTGCCTTCTCCAGCCCCCAAATCAAGTTCTGCCTGCTTTCCTCCAGCTTCAGGAGGAATGGATTAGGGATGAATCCCTAGAAGAGAAGAATGGTTGAAATGTCCACCAGTGGTTCTTTGGAAGATATGAAAATACACCGCATTCTGAACTGATAACTGAACACCCACACTTAGCATATAGTGTTTATCAGCTGTAGCAGCTTTAAGATGCGTGGATGTCAACTCCCAGAATTCCCCAGCCAGGGAATTGTGGGAGTTGAAGTCCACACATTTCTTAAAGTTGCTAAGGTTGAGAAACACTGGTGCCTATAGGACGGGGGGAGGGGGGTCTCCAAACTTGGCAACTTTAAGACCTGCAGACTTCAAGTCCCAGAATTCCCCAGCCAGCCAACTTTCCTTCCCCACATGAAAGTGGGATGAAGCACTGCTGAAGACAAACTATGATGTACATATATTAAAAGGCAGCTTATGGAGACAAATAAACACCTCAGGACACTTCCACATGCTCCTTCCTCTGTAATAGGATTACAGACTCAGTTTCCTCATCTGCAGCCCTTGGTGTAAATGCCCGCTTGTTCCCCCCCCTCTAATTTATGCCTTTTTTGTAGCTTTGGAAAGGACGAATTATGTCTGCTGTGCAGCAGGCCAATCTTCAAACCGTTTGGGAGACCTACATACAAACCTACATATTGTGCCGAGAATAGCTGTTAGCTCAAGGGGCGTTGAAGCCATATCCTGTCTCCAACAGAAGGCAACGACATTTGCCCAAAGCCCATGAGCAGGGAGTGAAAACACAGAACATAGAATAAGAGAAGGGACATTGGAGGTCTTCTAGTCCAACCCCCTGCTTTAGCACAAGATGCTATGCCAAGCAACAGCCTCTCATTCCAATTGTTCCTTCAGGAGAGGGAGGGACCCCCACACCAGCATTTGTGAGCTCTTCCCAGCCAGTGAGATGTTCTTTGAGTGACGGACACCATTTTTGCTGTTGAGGGACAAACAATTCCAGGTTCTGTTAGAAACAAAATTTTTAACATCTTCCATCCAAGATGACAAATGGATTGTTCAATATATGCCGATTAAAGGGCGACCTTGAGTGCAAAGTGGCAGAGCAATTAGCTAAGGATAATGGGTAGGTGGGGGACATTTGTCATGATGTGGAAATATAAATTAGCAGTGGTTGGCAGACCTTCTTAGGGGAACCCATTTGGTCTACACAAAGACTGCCTTTCTTGCTCTTTCTTCTTCCATGGTCTTCTCCAGTTTAACTTCTCTACAGCACCCATGGTGAATGGAAATAATGTGGCTGTAATCTAACATGACCCGGGAAAAACTGCAAGTGTCTCTGAAAACAAGCCCAGAGCTTTCATGGTAACCATCTTGGAAAAAAGGTTCACAGCTTACACTCAATCCAGCCAAAAAAGAGTTGATCCTTGCAGCAACAAGCAATCTGCTGAAGATAAAGTTCACTGCAGGACTGGAAAACAATTTTGTGCTTTACCAAGATTCACTTTTCAACTAACCCCTTCCTGATGCCCTCTTCAGTCGCCATATGTCTGCAACAAAAATCTGATGTTTGACACTGTTTATGCTATTTATTATGATATTCTCCTCCAAGACAAAAGTTCTTTCGATTTAGTTCCAGCCACACATTTCTGATATTTCTCCTTTCTTTGCAATTGCAGATTTTTATGTGCCCCAAACCGAAAAACGTTATACAGTAGTCCTCGATGTAGGACCACAACTGAGCCCAAAAATTCTGTTGCTAAGTGAAACCTTTGTTAAATGAGCTTTGCCCCATTTTATGACCTTTCTTGCCACAGCTGTTAAGTGAATCCCTGCAGTGGTTAAGTTAGTAAATGGTTGTTAAGTGAATCTGGTCATGTCTCACTTAACAACATGGTGATTTGCTTTAACGCCTGGGGCAAAACAAAATTGTAAAACTGGATGCAGGGGGAGAGGAGAGGCGGCAGCCAGAGAGGCCGCATTGGCGGTGGCTGCTCGCTCTTTCTTTCCTTCCTTTCCCTTCCTGTCGGCCCCGACCCGGAGGGCGCGGAGGAGGCGGCGGCGACGAGCGCTGCAATTGAGCGCCCTGGGGCTGCTGGGCCCGTGGCAGGAGCGCAAGGCCGAGCGAGGCGGGAGCTCCGCCTGTCTGAAGTGGGCGAGGAGGCCGGTGCAGAATGCAGGACTTGGAATAATGGATTTAAGTTACGGGAAGGTGGATTCAGGTTGAATTTTAGAAAAAAAAAGAATCACTAATGGTTAGTGTCTTTTAGCTTAAGCTCCTCAGCTGGAGGCATCATGAGCAGAAGCAAGCCTGAAAACAACTTCTACAGTGTTGAAATTGGAGACTCTACTTTCAGTGTGTTAAAGCCATACCAGAACTTGAAGCCGATTGGCTCAGGTGCACAGGGGATAGTATGTGCGGCTTATGGTGCTCTTCTTGAAAGAAATGTTGCAATCAAGAAACTCAGTCGATCGTTTCAGAATCAAACACATGCTAAAAGAGCCTGTCGAGAACTGGTCCTCATGAAGTGTGTCAACCATAAAAATATAATTGGCCTGTTAAACGTGTTCACCCCACAGAAATCACTGGAAGAAAACTGGATGCAGTCACTCCCCATGCCTCAGTTTAACACCCACGCTGATTAATGAAGAATTTTCCAATTGTAGCCATAAACTGAGAACTACCATTATTGAATGGCGAAGGTGACATCTTCCATACTCTTCAGGAGGTTTCAAGTATACCATCAAGTGGACTGGAATCTTATGTGATAAACTATTCCCCAGTTTATCTCTGAAACCGGGAACATTTGAAACTGATGGACCAGAGGGAAGAAACCTTCCGCAAGTCATTTTCTTTAAGGCGTGCTGTGGTGTTGAGCAGGCAGGTTCATCCAATTATTTTGCCCCACCTGAGTGTTTAGAATTTGGATGCAGACGTTCTTGGCAATGGCGATCTCTTCCCTTCAGAGGTGGGATGCTGATGGCCAGGAGACAGATGCCTAGTGATTCGGTCTAATGGTCATTGTGGATGAGAAGAAAGCTACCATAAAAGCTAAAGTTCTGAATGTGGGCCTTGCTGTGATTCCAACTTTACAATCTGAGGTAAAAAATGTGGGTGGGAACCATGGAGTGAAGATCAGTAGGTCCAGACGGACACAACGGGAGGCCTTGAATGGCTGCCTTCTTCTGGGTGGGTTGAGGACAAGAATAATGGGATGGTGGGATTTTAGACAGGCAGTCCTCGACTTACAATCGACTTTAGTGACTGTTTGAAGTTACAACAGCACTGAAAAAAAATGTCACGCTTACGATCATCGCAGCATCCCCATACAGCAAGTCACATGATCAAAATTCAGGCACTTGGCATCTAACTCATACATATGACAGTCGTAGTGTGTCCCGGTGTCATGTGATTCCCCCTTTTGCGACCTTTTGGCAAGCAAAGTCAATGGGGAAGCCAGATTCTTATTAGCAACCATGTGGCTAACTTAACTGCAGTGGTTCACTTCACGACTGTGGCAAGAAAGGTCATAAAACGGGGCAAAAATTCACTTAACAAGTGTCTCGCTTAGCAACAGAAATCTTGGGCTCAGTTGTGGCTGTATGTCAAGGTCTCCCTGTCTGAGCCAGAATTCTGCTTTTGGAGACGGGATAGGATTAAAATTTAAATGGTGGCAAACATCGTTCTGTCGGATGACTCAAAACAAGTTAATCGCAGTGGCAGTAAATCTAATGACATTTCCAGGACAAAGCTTAACTAAGTTAGGCCCTACTAAACTTTGTGGGTTAAATCTAAGCAGGACTGGAAAGGCTAGCACGGAATAGCATTTAATGCTACCAGTAAAAGAATACTATGGACCTTGTTTTACTTTCCTTCCTTAACCAAAAGAAAAAGGGATGAAAGTGAAGAATATGAAAGCAGAGAGCTGGCTGTATTGGTGGATTCCTTGTCTGATAGGATCAATCATACAAAAGACAAATTTGTCTAGAGGCCCCCTAATATCTAGCTCAGGGGTTCTCAACCTTGGCAACTTTAAGACTTGTGGACTTCAACTCCCAGAATTCCACAAATCTTAAAGTTGCCAAGGTTGAGAACCCCTGATCTAGCTGAAATGCTTTAACAACAGTCCCTTTAAAGCAGGGCTTCCCAACACTGGCAACTTGAAGATATGTGGACTTCAACTCCCAGAATTCCCCAGCTAGCAAGGACAAGTTGGGCAGAAAAACTACAGGTGAAGAAGACCTGACCCTTCTTCTTGGGTGAAGTCACCATAGATCCATGGAGCTTCAGGCTTAATGGATACACATGTCCACATACAGCTACCCTATGGTCTCAAGGGAGCAGCCTTCCAACCTGAACCCATGGCTCTGCTTCTTCTTGGATTCTACCCAAGGGCTGTAGACTGTTGTATGAAGGAGCATCTTTATGCAAAGATGGCCTTGGACAAATGCCCCTCTTGCCACTCCAGTTCAAGGCAAGGAGAGTCAAGACTCCCTTGCTAGGAACAGAGATTGTCCTAAGCTAGGTCCATATCTAAAGAATGATGTACATATCATCTTTATATATGGAACTACATAAACAGAAGATCATTATTTTTGTCTTCCAGCTACCTTTCTTGAAATAATTACAGTGGAGGATCAAGCAAGCCCTGAAATGAATTTCCCGCAAGTAAACAAAACAGAGAATCCAAGATGTATCTTTCAGGTCTCCAAGCGAGCAGTTCAGTCATTTTGATAAGATCCCTCAACTCTATCCAGAAACAAGGAATTATTCTTCCTTTTGAGATACATTTAATATGCAAAAGAAATCAAACAAAGAATTCACAACCCAATGGAACTGAAAGAAAAAAAAACCCTTAATATCTAAGTGCTTGTTCAGGGACAGATTTTAGGGAGACAGGAGAAAAAGGTTGAATTTGCGAGTTGAAAAGAAAACTTTTCAGAATTCAGAATTCACCTGTTCAGCTCTTGTCCTTCTGTCTCTGTGAGTAGAGACTAATCTACTTCTGAGAATTTGGCAGCTTCACAACTCGCTCCGGATGGCGTTTCCAGTGAATTTAAACTCCTTCTCAGCAACATAACTAAGTATGGCTACAGAATCTACTTTGGGGGAAAGGAGAGAGGAAGTGGTCCAACACAATCTATTAAAATGTTATCACAATCATCTATGCATAATCCACTAATGTATTACCCGGGGGGGGGGGAAATCACAGCCGGGA